>JAXRJS010000040.1:4085000-4685000 GCA_037127375.1 Dione juno
GTGGACACGTTCATACGTATCCGCAGCCTTACCCACGTGACCGTTAAGGTTTCCCCCAACTATGATCACCTCGGTAGATGGTATAGCGAGTAGAACCTCTTCATATTGCTCCCAGAATGACTCCTTTTCGGCCCCACTACAACCAGCCTGGGGAGCGTAAGCACTGATTAAGTTGGCGATAGCCCCCTCAACCAGTACCTTTACCCGCATCAGGCGGTCGCTGCGTCGGTCAACTTCGAGGAAACCATTCCGTAGCTCTTCAGATAAAACTACTGCTACACCAGTTTTACCGGAAGGAGACCCATTGTATATGAGCTGGTAACCCTGTCCGATGGTACGAGACTTATTGCCCTTCCAGCGGGTTTCCTGAAGGAAAGCACACTGGACCCGACGCCTCATGAGTACATCTGTTAGTTCCCTGCATCGTCCGGTTAGAGAGCCAATATTCCACGTTGCAAAGCGGAGTTTCTTTCTGGGTACTATCTTATTTAGCCACGTCCGTACTTGACACGGTAGCCCTTGCCCATTTAACACAGGTGTAGGGCGATGTGCCTGCGCGTCGTTTAGCGGCGACGCCCTAGCAGTACCCAGCAACATCTTTTTCCTTTCCATATGAGTGGCAGGTGGCGGCTTTTTAATGGAGCGATTGCCATCTGACCTCCAAAACTCATTTTTGTGGGAAAAGCCAAGGATGTGAGGGGAAAAGATTAGTAGAAAAGGGGGAGGGGGGGTAAGGACACAACTTTCATGGATTGGGAAGGAGTATGACAGTGGTGGCTCGAGGATCCGGGGTTGCGTACCAGTATGCCCAATATCAATATCGGACGGATATTTGGCCAGACACCCTCTATATATATAGTCGAGTGGGACTCGAACCCCCTACCACAGCACCCAGGTGGCCTCTTAGTATTCATACTCACTTGTAAATAAATACTGGTAAGCTTCTCGTCTTATCACTAAAATCATCGTCATCGTCTTCTTCGCGATCTCTCTTCGATAAGTTTTGTAACTTTACAATGATATTCCTGACAAGTGTTTCTAGTTTCACATTGTTGTTGTCGTCGGAGTTCCTGTTCAAAAAGCTCATATCGTAGTACTGATCGTCGATGTCAGAGTCTTTTGTTTTTCTAATTTCAAATATTTTTATCGCGGGCATGTAAGCTTCTGTTAGAGTCGCCATGGCAACTGAAATATATTTGAATCTATTAATATATATGAATAAAATTAAACTTTCTTCTCATGATTTCAAAATAACTGTACTTTTTCATAGAGATATTGACGCTTTAACTTAAAAACACAAGGATTTTTTTTTTAGTTATGTCTGTCTTTATTTCTGTATGTCCATGCTCCTTCTCCAAGATAGCTATATTTTTTGAAACGAGATTTACATGGGAAAGAACTTGACGAAATGCTCAAGGAAATCAATCAAGCAGGTAAAGTCGCGAACCGATCGCTAGTATCTTATAATTTAAATAAAAAACGTGTGCATTGGCAACAGTACCATCACGTTACAGGGATTTTGGGCCAATGGGGCTTACGACTGTTGTATTGCCCTAAGTGTTCTTATTAAATGCAGATGAGTACCCACTGACTATCAGTGAGTATCAGAAACCCACCCACTGAGTATCAGAAACGCCTTCAAAGCAGGCTTTAGATACTGATAATAGTCCAAGACAGGCCAAGATCTTTTAGCATACTAAAAAATTTAGGTAAACGTATAGAACAACGGTAAAATTAATATTTAAGCATAGGTATTTAATTAAATATAATGTAAATAAACTAGGATTATAAATTTTTTTCGACTTCACGCTTTATCCCGCACATAGGATATGCAGACAGGATATTCAAAACACTGCGATCCTTCATATTCCGCTCAATGTCAAGTCGCCCGTCAATATTCTGTTGATTTCTCTTTATAAAAAGAAAATAATTAATTTCCCCAACTGAGCATCAAACCCACAGCCAGCGATAACAGCACGACCCACTGCGGCACAATGTCCTCAAATGTAATTATGTAACCTCTAATAGGGATCAAACTCGTATCTATCAAGAAACACTTTCCTAGTGAGAAATATATAAGCGATATATGATATAGCCCGTTCTTAATAAAACTAAGCTGGATATTAAAAAAATATAAAATGGCGAACACAGAATGTTGTGTTGGACAATTTTATATATATATATATATATATATATATATATATATATATATATATATATATATATATATATATATATATATATATATATATATACTATATATATATATATATATATATATATATATATATATATATATATATATATATAATATCTATATATATACATATATATATATATATATATATGTATATATATATATATATATATATATATATATATATATATATATATATATATATATATATATATATATATATATATATTGGCAAAACATTTATCGGAGTGTAAATAAAATAAAATAAAAAGGAAAACAAAAAAATTACTTACTTATAAACAACAACGCGATATTCTCCATGTTAATTTAGAATGAACTCTGTGAAAAATCTGCTGCCTGCTTTAAACCATTAAAAATTCGTACGTCAAATTTAATTTATTTTATCGCAGTTTTATGACATTTATCTACCGTTTAGAAAATTGGTAAATCGTAAATTGGAAATTGCTGTAATTTGACGCCGGCGAGGCGCAGTTAAAACATGTCTACTTAAATCTGATAGTGTAAGTTCAAAATTTGGTTGCGGAAATAATTGACCTATTTTTGCAGATTCACGCTTCATCCCCATAAGGATGGGGATAGGGTACTCTCTACCCTAAAGTGGAAAGAATGTAAAACCGCTTTCAGTTTTCATATGAATCCGAAACACTGCATTTTGTGTAACGGAGCTTATCGCCGTCTTTTAATCGAACTTATGTTATACACATTTCCTTGGTTTGATTAAAAGCTATCGTTAATTTTTGTCATTGGAGAGCGGAAAAAATTTGGTATGATTTTCTACTTAACAATTTTATATTATGTGATAACCTCTATGGTATTTATATATAGATATAGTGACAACTTATTTGAGCTTATTCTGCATAATATTTTTAGAAAAGGAAGCGGTTTAGGTAATATCAAGACACTCCATTCTCCGTTTACTACCAAAAAGCATAATATAATTCATAAAAGCATTATATAATTCATAAAAGCATAATATAATTCATTCTCCAAGATGACGCGATTATGTTTTCAAGTTAACAAAATATATTTTATTAAAACAAATCTCATAATAATTTCAGTTTTAGTAGAAAAATAAATATAGAAACCAGGAAGTAGATAAATAAGGAAGCTACTGCTGCGATAGTCATAATACGCTATCGATTTCCTTTAAAAGTAATTTCTCTCTCCATATTTTTTATAAGTATTTATATTATTGTAATATAGCTCAATTCGTCTTCTGATATAAAAGGGGTTTCAGGAAATTCAATATATCTGAAATGTGGAGTTCAACGTTTACAACTACAACAACTTATCAAGGCAGGAATACAAAATCAATTTATACATAATTTTTACCCAGAATAGGTATTGGTAGAGACAGACATTTCCCCATAGCGTTACAACGGCGTAAATTCTTTCATATTTAAAATAAAGTAATAACTATAATTACAAAGTACTCTTTTTTTTAGTTGTATACATTCTCTTACTGCTTGCGACAACGAAACACTTTTACCCATACATTTTAGCTCCATTCGCTATATTAGAACTTGAAACAAAGTACTATATATATATATATATATATATATATATATATATATATATATATATATATATATATATATATATATATATATATATATATATATATATATATATATATGTAACCTAGGGGGTCCTCGTGGCACAACGGCGCAGTGGCACAGCGTCTGCCTATTATCTGATTTCCACTCAGGGAAATTAATTGTATGGAGATTCGCCACGCGACGATTACGCCATCGATCCATACGCAATGTGTTGGAAAACGGGGAACGGAGAGTTTTAACACTAGGTTCTCTGCCATATAGTTAAAAAATACAGAAAATAAAATATATTACATTTCCATTTAAAGAATTCGTACTAAATTCTATTCGAATGCAAACAGTACTAACTTAAAACCTGGAATTTATATACACAGTAAATTATTCTAATGAGGCACAAAGGTAACGAGAATAAGTACAATTTAGTTAGAGAAATATAGTGAGCAATGTTGTTACAAAGTATAGAAGCAGATAAGATATTATACAGGTAATAATAGCTCGCTATTACGTATACATCATGTTTTATTAAATCATACTCGTATCTCTTGAGATAAAGTACTTGTACTTTAGATATATTTTTAGTAGGTCTGTATTTTATTTAGTCGATTGTAATTGATTTTAATTCTCGTTTCATATATATTTTGTATATTTAATTTATATTTAATTATCTAAGTTAACTGTTAAATAAATATCATTTAAAACGTATTGAAATATTAATATTTAAGTGGCTTAATCAATCATAACCTAGTAATATACCCTTATTAGTTTATGCCCATATAAAAGTTTATTGAAAAAGTCAGTCAAGTGTGAGTCTTACTCAAGTAAGAGGGTTCCGCGTCAATTTCATATGTATGTTGTAAGCACAACTTAAGAGTTCGAAACTTTAAGTTGTACGTACAACTTTGTAATCACTTTTTTTACTGTGACTTTTTTTTATTTGTACTGCAAATTCCTAGCCTACATAAATCCTAGCCAAATTTTATAATTTGGCGAATATTTTGATTTATGTTACCTTATTATTAAATTATTTTCACTTATTATCTCTTATATCTTATTTTTTTTATTAATTTCACCTACCTCCAACGCGTTCTTGAGAAATAGAGTCTTGACAGACTGACAGCAAAATGATCCTATAAGAATTCCTGTTAGGCACGGAGAAATAATGACGAACTACATATTCACAACTTATAATCTACATATTTTAACAATAATAATAAAATATACGAGGGTGGATCAATAAGTCCGTGACTTTTTATTTTTCAACGTTGTCTCCCTTGAGCTCTATACACTTTATCCAACGCTTCTCCAATTTTTTTATCCCTTCCAAAAAAAATGATTTGTCGAGGTCCTCAAAATAGGACTTTGTTTGCGAAATGACTTCGTCATTGGACTCAAATCTTTTTCGACCAAGCCATTTCTTCAGGTTTGGGAACAAGAAGTAGTCGCTTAGAGCCAAATCTGGAGAATAGGGTGGATGAGGGAGCAATTTATAGCACAATTTATGGATTTTTGCCATTGCAACTGCACATGTGTGCACTCTTGCATTGTTTTGATGGAAAAGAACTTTTTTATTGGCCAAATGAGATCGGATTTTTTTCAAATCGTCTTAGAAATAGTTAAATAAGTTGGCATAATATTCCCCATTGATTGTTCTTCTCTTTTGAAGGTAGTCAATGTGGATTCGCGAGCATCCCAAAAAACAGTTGCCATAACTTTAGTGACAAATCCACCTTGGCCTTCTTTGGCGCCGATTCACCCTTAGAAACCCACTGTTTTGACTGTTGTTTGGTCTCTGGTGTATTTAGATGGATCCATATTTTGTCCACGGTTACAAAACGGTGCAAAAACTCCTCCATATTGCGATTAAACATCGCCAAACCTTCCTATGTAGTTGTTACACGATTGCGTTTATGGTCGACTGTGATCAAACACGGCACCCACCTTGCGAAAAACTTTCTCATGCCAAGGTGATCATTCAAAATTAAAACAACTAAGCCATGCGAGATCTCTACGGATTCCAGAATCTCTCGCACTTTCAATCTTCGGTGGGCCAACACCATATTTTTCACCATAATTTTGTCGACTATTTCGGGTGTAGAGACCTCAACTGGGCGTCCAGGACGTTCAGCATCTTCAGTGCTTGTACGCACGTACAACGAAACTACGTACGTACGAAATACAGTAAATCACTTATTTACATCGATGGTGTAGAGTCCCCATAGTATTTATCAAGCTTAGCCTTGGTCTCGGTAATGGCTTTTTTCTGCAAGAAATAATATCAAAATTCATTTTTATCCATTTTCTCCACAAATTAGTGAGTAGTCTGATAAAGATAACTGTCAAACAAACTAACTAACTAAACTAACAAAACAGCAAGTTCGAAGTCCACTAACGCAGCAAGTTCAAATTTTGACAGGAGTCAACTGTCAGATGCCTGTTGACAGGAGCAGTGTTGCTGTTTCAGTAAAGAGGTCAGAAATTCAAAAAGTCACGGACTTATTGACCCGCCCTCGTGTATTTTTTATTTTATAAAATCACAAATTCAATCACAACTAGGCAATAATTTATACAGTAGCCGTCACACCGACTTACCATGAAGGCGTACAAGGAAACGCTTTCACAACTCAATCTGTATTTATGGAGGTCATTTGTAACTTATGGCGATCGTAATGCAGCTCTAGCTATAGTTGAAACTATGTTATGTTAGAATTTTATTTAGATTTTACTTTTGTGTGATATCTGTTGTATAAACGGAGAGAGCGAGGGACCTCTCCGTTATCCAAACTTTATTATTAACTTATGGTAAGCCTATTACTAAGACTTTATCTATCACCAAGCTGTATCTCACGAACCATGATAGTTAGACAGTTGAAATTTTCACAGGAGATGTATGTCTATGTCTCTAATATAACAAATATTAAAACAGAATAAAATAAATATTTAAGGGGATCCCCATCATATATTACGCTATATTTTTTCCATGATATATTTTTTCCATTTTTTATAAATAGTGATACTCTACATGTATTACGCGAGTCCGACTCACGTTTGACGGATATTTAGAAAAAATAGACGTGAAAATGAAACACTGTGCATCTGCAACACGATATTTTGAGTTTGGAAATTCAAAATTAAACATTTATTAAACAAATAGAGATGTATACACATATATATATATATATATATATATATATATATATATATATATATATATATATATATATATATATATATACTTTATAAAAGTAAAATGTAATGCAATAATGTTAGTAATCTTAATGCAATTTAATAAAGATTTAAACAAGTTTAATTCATAAAAGTACAAAAGCCATATTTAAGCACAAGAGAATATTCGTGGCCACAACTCTACCATATCAGCACACAACATTATTTTTACAATCCGTCAAATTTTAATCTAAATATATGTTTGGGCGTGTTTGTTTAGGATCGACGCCGTAATTGGAGCCCTAGACTGGATTAGACATGTTTAAATTTTCAATTTATTCGCAGTTACTAAATAAATATAGGAAGTTCGGTCCAACAGTTTACAATTTCAATCGGGTCAGTGAAAATTTTGTAATTTTTGTCTTGTTATTCATACATAATGATATTGTTTTGATAATATGGACTATTCTTTTCTTTAGAGCAAATGTATTTTAATTATGTTGGAATTTTGAATAGTTGTGACTAGGATTTATCTAGATTGATTTAGTGAATTAATGAAAACTAACTAATATTTTGTTTTTTTTAGCTTCACGCTGTATCCCGCACATAGCATGGTAGGCAGAGGGGGCCATAGGTAAAAAGAACGTAGTGTTAAGACACTCCGTTTCCGCTTTCAGCCTTTTGAAGCATTGCGTGTTGAGTGGCGGAACTGAATGCAGCGCTTTTTGCCTTGTTATTAGAGCGACGATAATCAGAATAATTCATTATCCCCGAATGGGAATCGAGCCCACATACTATCGTTCATACGTCGTTTACAGACAGACGCTGTGCTTTGACCGTCTTCTAATATAAATAATATTATAACAAAAAATATCGATGAAACATTATTTTGTCGTATGTTGATCTGAAAAAAAAATATTAAAAAAAATGTCTTCAAAATACTATATATTGGCAATTTGAAATCTACATTTTCAGCTTCAATAGTAAAAGATAGATTTAATTTCATTAATATTTCCTTCAGTCGTTATCGATATTTGATTTAGGAATATTTGCTAACGCCATATTAACGTCATGTCAAAGGACATTGAACAACTAATACTGGTATATGTCAATAGTAATAGCTGGGCAGTTAATGTTTTATTGGAAGTTGGAAATCGGAGTATATGTATATTAATAAATTATAATAATGAGATAATTTATTAGACACGATGTATGTACCTTGTTTTTTTACTTTCCACCTTTCCTGTAAGCACTTAAATACATTTTTTTTAAATTACTCAAATAAATACAAACAGGTATTTTTATATCAAATCCTGCGAATAAAAATGAATTGAAACATTATTTTATTATTCATTTACCTAAGGGAGAATTTTACTGGTTACGGATAAAGTTTCAGATAGTACGCTGGTAGTTAATGCTATAGATATTTGTATCTGAGAGTTGTGAAACCGAAATTTGTTGTTTACTGCCAGACAAGTACTATATTGCCTATCTGGGACTATGTCAGCAAGCGGTGAAACGGGCCCTAAATATTTTATGACTTATGTAATAAAAGGCAATTGAGTGTTGATATACACACACATATATATATATATATATATATATATATATATATATATATATATATATATATATATATATATATATATATATATATATATATATATATATATTTAACTATATTTAATTATTACAGTGCTAAGTTTGGATGGCTACTGGCGACATAATATATTAATTTATTAATCGACTGTAGCGTAACGTGATTTTGCTTACGTTAATAAATATATAATATGTAGGCACATTCAAAATCAACTAAACGTGTTTAAATTATATTAAACACAGTGGTACATTGAAACAGTGTCCAGCTTTACGCTACGGATACCTTACTCTAAGGAAGCGATCTATTACAAGTACCTTAATAACAACCTTACTAGCCATTGATACATAAACACGTTAATCTAACAAAAGTCATTTAACTCTGAGCTTGGATCTTAAGAAGAAGAGTAATCTTTTTTCTTTCCTAAATATTTTCCTTCTTAATTTTTCTTTACATTCCATATATGAGTAATTTTATTTAAATATACGGAAGAAGCTTCTAGATGAAACATCCTATGTATATAAATTCAATCAGACAAATAGCTGTGAACTATGCCATGAAAATTCAGACTAGCCAAATTAAATTTACGTTTCGCATACGTTCGTTACTACATACGAGTAGTACATAGTTAAACTAATAGTGCTTTATATTCGATATTGTCGTTTCATTGTTTTCTAAACTGTTTTATTAAAATGCAGGTATTTTCTGTCTATAGGTTGTTGTTAATTTTTCTTTTTAACAGTATGTTATAATATAATAGATAGTATAAAAAAACAAATGACAAATTCGCAAAAGTCCACCATCAAGGCTTGCCAACGTGCAATGGAGTGCAGCATCTTAGGTGTCAAATTAATAGATAAAATTCCAAGGCCTCTACAGTAAAATGGGACTGGGCTTGACACGTTTGCCGCATGCCTAACCAGTCTTAGACGGACATCATTACCGATTGGATCCCAAACTCCAGAAGGCGAATCAGTAGGCCAGAACAAGTTCTAACATTTAAAAACCTGAAAAATTACAAAACGTGAGATAGATTCCGGAATGAAAATGTGAATTTTGAATTGATTGCGAAAGAATGATAAGTGGAGAACGGAGTGTCTCGACACCATGTCATACAGTACTTTGAGAATTTTTTAAATTTAATAAAACTTCTCGTAAGTCAGTCAGCCATTAGTTAGTTAACTATTCTTAGTTTTTCCTCAAAGGAAGTTTTTCCAGTAGTATAGCTATAAGAAATGACGTGAAGAAATAAGATATAAAGAACTTACTATCTATAAAGGGTTCTCTGACTCTTATATATATTTTTTAAATTAAACGTCAAGCCAATAACAAAGTAATTTGTAGCTGGGATCTCTTTGCTTACATTATAATGTAATTCTTCTATATTTATGGATTTCAGATAAGCAATAACTGATGATAACGAAATGTTGTTTAAATTACTGGAAAGGAAAGGAATCTACCACCAGGTGTCAGTGCTAAAATTTAATTTACATCATGGAAACGATTATTCCATACGCCATTATTCCATAGATTATATTTTAGAAACCATAGAGTGTAAGGGAAAATAAATGAGGAAATTGTCATTGTTTTGAGGTGTTTTACAAAATTGTAATAAAATTAATTTCGTGAATTTAAATAGTTTTTAATTAAATAAAAAATATTTGAAAATATATATATATATATATATATATATATATATATATATATATATATATATATATATATATATATATATATATATATATATATATATATATATATATATATATATATATTAAAAAAAAATTACTTCACGACCCACACTACTATCTATACAACTATATATAGGTATACAAAAGCATTCCATAGATTATATTTAGAAACCATAGAGTGTAAGGGAAAATAAATGAGGAAATTGTCATTGTTTTGAGGTATTTGATATATTTGTAATAAAATTAATTTCGTGAATTTAAATAGTTTTTAATGAAATAAAAAATATTTGAAAATATATATATATATATATATATATATATATATATATATATATATATATATATATATATATATATATATATATATATATATATATATATATATATATATATATATATATATATATATTAAAAAAAAATTACTTCACGACCCACACTACTATCTATACAACTATATATAGGTATACAAAAGCAATCAAAGAAAATAAAGAGAAGCGACAATACGGATCGCCGGTCACGTACTGTATCCGATTTCATTAGCCGGCTAACGAACTGAGCGAGCCACTGTGATTGATTTTACAGTCCAGCTTGATTAGCATACAGTATTAAAGCTTTGTGTCATTGAAGATTTTTTATTCGTTAATTTTGTTGATATTTTTCTGTATAGTGGAATAGTTTTATATACAAACAGGAGGAGCAGGTTCGAATTCGAAATACGAAATCCAAATTTTGAAAATTATTATTTTTGGTAGTAAAAAAGAAGTCAAGTAAGAAGAAATAAGCTATATATGAGCTAAAATATATAAGCTGAAATAAGTGAAAATGTATGATTTATTTTGGTTTTTATAAAACCATTTTTTTTGAAGGAGTAGAGTATTGTGATTCGTGAGATTCTCGTCCAACAAATATTTATATTATTAAAATATTTACGTACATCCTGGTGCAGTATCAGCGTCTAGCTGTGAACACGTCGGTTGTGGTTTCGATTCCCACTCGGGGAGGATGAATAATTTTCATTTTATTTGCTCTGGCAACAAGACAAAGCTCGGCGTTGAGTTGAGTTGAGAAAGGTTGAAAGTGGCAAACGGAGGGTCTTAACACTAGGTTCTCTCCGCCTACCCTGCGATGTGCGGGCTGAAAGATTTGTTTTATTGAATGCTAATTTTAGGAACAGGTTTTAATTGCAAAATCTTTGTGTATTTCATAGTCCATTTATATAGAATAGCTGTGATTCATCCATCACGTTATCATTATGTCATTGTTTCGATGTTACTTAAAATTTTAGCTATTTTGATTTATTTGACATCACAGGCGAAACCATAGGCAAAAGCTAGTACTTCAATGAAATGTCATTAGTCTGTGTTTCCAAAAGATGAATAAAAAGAAAAAATTAAAATATACTTTCAAAAGATAAGCAAATAGTCAAGAGGTGACCAAGAGCTTAAATATACAAAAATATAGTTTTTAAATTTCAGCAGCTACTGCAGTCAAAATGCGAAAGTTAGTTTGCGCTTTCAGACGACTTTAAATATTGCACTTGACATTCAACGGAATAATTTAAAATAATCATCTGTATTATTTATTTAATAGGTACTCTTTTCGTAATGAATTTTTTTTTTTTCCAAATTACTCGGCTTCGGCTTAAATAGAACTGCCTAAACGATTTTTAACATTTCTATCACTAAATACATCGTCAAGGTACTACGTAGTACGTAACGTGGAATTTCCAGTTCAATATTGTACTTTTGTAAAAGTATCACATTATAGACTAAATAAAAAAATAAACTTTGGGTCTTACTACAACAAAGACTTTAGTTACTTGTGCCTTTTTTATGCTTATTTTTTTCTCGTTGTGTTATATTTTATTTTTCTCGGTAAATCTAGTTAAAAGTAAACACCAAGTGTACATAGTGTATTAAAAATATCAATTAAAACATAGCGTCACAGCATCTAAAGAGAAAGTTGTAGGTTCGACTCTCACTCGGAGAGAATGAATTATTTTAAATTTCCTCGCTCTGTTAACAAGACAAAACGCAGCGTTGAGTTCCGCCATTTAACACGCAATGTCTCGAAAGACGGAACGCGAGAAACCTACAATCTTAACAGTAGGTTTCTACCAAGTACAAATAACAAAATACAATTATTCTACGCAACACGTAGTCTGGAGCAATTACTGTTATGTCCATAAAGTTGTTCATTATTATTTTTTATTAATAATCATTATTTACAAAGGATAATTGATAACTTTGGTTTATTTCAGTATTAAGAATGTTCTATATATAGTTTAACCAGATGCCACCAACATCCCCCCCAAGTGCAAACAGTAAAACCAATATATTAAAATATCGCCATAGTGACTTGGTAAAATAAAAATCAAAAGGTGAGAACGGAGTGTCTTAACACTAATCTCTCCGCTGAACATCAAAAGTTATGGACGTGCTACTATATAATTATCTTTGTTGGTCATGCGTTACGATTAACAAATATGATTAGTGCCTAAATTCATCCATCCACTAAAACTAACGTGCAAATAAAGGTGGCATATATATACACATACGATATGATTTAACGAACTGTGTCCGTGAGGGCTATGAGAAAAGCGATAGAAATATCATGTAAATATCAATTATCTGCAACGTACGGATGAAGCTACTGCTTAGAAAGCAGAAATTTGATATGCAAGGTTTTTTAAGTGTGCGAGATATATGAGGGAGCACTACGGGAGGATTTTTGGAAATTCCTACAGTTCTTGAGAAAAAGGGGATTTTGCGTATTATATAATAGTAACGAACAAACTTACAGCAGAAGTTCAGAACAACTGTGTTGATGAGATTTCAGTAAGGAGTGTTTGTTAAAATGGTTTTAGTTAAATACAGTGCATCGTAGTATTGTGCCATGTATCTATCTATCTTCTAATATCCACAAAAAGGACAGGAGGGAGGATAGGAGTATCAAATATGTTTTTATTTAGTTTTCTTTGTCTACATAATTTGTAAAAAAAAAAATTAAATTATTTTGTTTTATACAATAACGATTATAATTTTTAATGTATATCTTGTTTTAAATACAACACTCAAAATTCAGTTACTTATCATTCGTGTGTACTACTCCAACAGCATTGCCCGATAAAATTGCGTCTATATGGTATAATATATAATATCTCTAATATTCATCTAAATATAATATAATCTAATAATATGTCTGTCTATACCTACACGATTTGAGTTACAATCCCAAAAAACTACTTAATGAATAACGCTTACATATTTATACTAAAGGTTAATAGTTACTAATAGCAACAATTTTATAAAACGCCTAATTCCTGGCTCCACCTGTGGTTAAAATTGATACGGGTATCAATTAGGGAAGCCCGAATAAATAATCTCTGATCCTAATCCGCCCATTGTTTTTTTCTCGCATTTCGCTAACTTTGTCATTTACTTTTATCTCGTATAAGACAAATAAAAGTATTTAACTACAATCAAGAGCTTCATAATATACTATTGCATGTTACATGGATTTCCTTCTATTAAAATGGTGATAGAGTTAGTGTGTGTGTAAGATATAATTATAGATAAGGTACTACTATAAAAGCTCGGTAACTTAGTGTCTTATTTCTAGACTTTCTCTGCCTCTTCCATAAGCTGCTGATTAAGATTTTAATTGAAAAATGTCCTAAAATTGTAGTCATGTTAAATCTGAGTCATTCGACAAATAATATTTACATATATTTTTACGTATATTGTTTTTATCAATTATATTGCTATTTGTAAATGTCAGCGGATGTCCGAAGCGTTCGATATAAAGGAACGAAGTATAAACCAATTTGTGAGAGAGTTTATATAAACAAGCTACATGCTTTTAGCGATTGGGTTGTACTGCTACTAGACTATACTTTTAGCGTTGCAGGATAGACTTAATTATACTCTCTACTTTCTCTCTTTCTAAGTTGCTCACATGAATGCACCATCCATATTTGTATGTATTGAGACTGTATATCCAAGGTGTAAATGAGAATTTGCATAAAGCCGTGATAGCTTCTTTGCATGGTAATTTCACATAAGCTTATTGGCCGGCCGTGGACACAGCTTTTTTCTTTATGTTGGCTGAAATTTGGGAATCTATTTGTAGAAACTTAAGGACGAAGGAGAAGAAAGAGGGCGAATTATGAATGAGTATTTTCACCAACAAGTTGCTCTTCTGCCAGTGTAGTCAACTTGGAGGTACAAAAAGACCATACTTACAAAAAATATGTTATGGAAAAATCTGTGCTTCGCTCTTCTGTGATCGGTTTATTATTACTGATGGGAACATTTACCAATAGACCTGATATACTCGTTCTTGATCATGGATGTCGTGGTCGATGCCTCCAGACTCATGCATAACGGCTCCAAGGTACCTAAACTTCTCAGACTTAACGGTTGGCTCAGGCCCGATATGGATGGTGCTTGAGTCCGGGTTCCTGCAAGCCATGTACTCGGTCTTCGACACATTCAGTTTGAGACCACTGTTCTCAAGCGCACCCTTCCAGGCATTCACTTTACGCTCCAGCATCAGTCGGTTCTCGTCAATGAGTACTATGTCATCGGCATACATCATCAGACATGGAGGCTGGTCCTGGATGTGAGCCGTGACAGTATCTAGCACTACATTAAACAAAAGTGGACTAAGAGCTGAGCCTTGGTGAACCCCTACTGTAATTGGGAAGGGTTTGTTATCGCCAACAGCGGTCCTAACCGTAGAAACAGAGTCGTTGTACATGTCTCTGATAATAGCAACATAGGATTCAGGGATCCCTTTGGATCGCAGTGCCCACCAGATACACTGACGTGGCACACAGTCAAAGGCCTTCTGCAGGTCTAAGAATGCCACATGCAGAGCTCTCCTCTTTTCCCTGTGTGCCTCCATCAAAATTCTGAGGGCAAAAATGGCGTCCGTAGTGCCTGATCCTGGCTGAAATCCATATTGACACTCAGAGACAATACACTCTCGGCGGCGCGCGCGCAACAATCACGCGCTCGAAGAGCTTCATGGTGTGACTCATAATCTTAATGCCCCTATAACTACCGCAATCTTGAACACTGCCCCTTCCTTTGTAAATAGGGATAATAAAGCTCTGCCGCCACTGATGTGGCATCTTTCCAGTATTCAAGAGACGGTTAAACAGGTCAGTAAGTATAAGCACACCAAGAGAGCTCAACGATTTCCACGCCTCGATTGGGATGTCGTATATATATATATATATAACAAAGACAAAATTAAGAAAGGAAATCTAATGAGATAAGCTTTTTGTTAATTAAAATCAAACATGAAAATTGCATTCAAAAGTTTTCAAGCCAAAGTTAATATAAGATAACTGGTTATTTGCATTAGCGTATACACTTTAATTGCATTCGTTGGTATACTAGTGCAAGGCAAGTGCTTCGAGGTGCCTTGGCGTCCTTATCTCAGCAATAAGATGGTGGCTATAAGTTATAAACTTATGTTCAAATAGTTGTAAAATAAAAATATATAGTTTGGGATTTTATGGAAATCAATTAAATATATAGTAAAATGTAATAATATATCAGGATCAGTATAATAGCTCTACATTTTCTGCTAGCACTTTACCTCAGTGACTTTATTACACAAGCAAGACTAAGATTCCCGAAATTTTAAGAATATCTGGGGTGAAAATTGAACCTATGACCGTCGTGTCTACACTCAGACGCTATTCTATTGCACTATAATAGCATTAAAACATATATTTTATTATTATAATATGCTTTTACCTGCTTTCCCAAGTTATAAAAAAATATTTTATAAGCCATATATATATGTACAATTTGTTTTGTAATCGCTTTGCGTTGATAACATAAATATTTCTCTATTAAGAGTCGAGGTTAGTGAGCCGCGGCTGATAACAATACAGTTTTGATTCGATCTACCCTACAATGCCGAGCTAACTTTGTACTATCAGGAGTCAGACTTGTGTGATTGCTTTTATATGCGATTATTACGTCTCGAAATAACGAATAAAGATATGTTTGACTCTATAGTTTTAATTTAAAGGAGTTTTACAAAAATAATGATAAGTTGTTGTGGCGCTTTGGGACGGCGCAAACATGATTCCTACTTAGTGGCATTACTTCACTTATTACTTGGCTTTTATTTCACCGTTATGTTAAGATATATGATGGCATAGAGTTTTGCCACTTAATACACAATTTCATGAAATTAAGTAGAAAGATGAACGGAGGGTCTTGACATTAGAATCTCTTCTCACTTTTCTCTTCTGAGAAAAGTAACATTTCAAGTATAAAAGCAGAAACGAGAAATGTATTTTATTACAGTTGCAGAATATAATCCTAGTGATATTAGTAATAATAATAATAGCATCACGCTGTATTTCGCACATGGCAGGGTAAGTTAAGGGAACCTAGTGTTAGGACACTCTGTTCCCCTCTTCCGCCTTTTGAAACATTGCGTATTGAGTGGCGGAGTTCAACCCGCCGCATCTAACCACTTTAATATAAATTTTTAGGTTTAAATATTACTACGAGTGGAATTTGTAAATGGATCCGTTCCATTAGTTTAAATTCCATTAATTCATCTCTACTGCGTTTTGTAGCGTAATTTGTTTTTGTTGTAAATTTACATAGAAATAAATAAATCAATTGTAATTAATTATTATTATAACACATTATAACATAGCTATCCTACCTATTAAATTCAATAATTCAAAATTCTAATGCATAAAAAGAAAAAAAAAGAAATAAACAAAGTAATTACAATTTAAAGGTATCCGAGACGTCGTGAATAATACGTTACACTTCGCTAAAATGTACCATCATTCCCTACAAATGGGTTCAATTTTCTCCGTACTACCTACAATCACGCATGGCGGACAAAACAAAACCTAAAAAAAGCTCTATGTAGAGTTAACAAAGTTCAAAATTTCATTGTTTTCAATAGAAATTAGAAAAAATATAGCCAGAGAGAGGGTGTAGTGTTCGCAAATCGTACCCAGCGAGTGTCAGCGCTAGCTATCAATCTAGTTAACTGGAACCCATTTCGACGTATATTTATGTCTATTCTATGGGCTTTAAAGTTAAAATAGGTGAGGAATTGTGGCGATATCAATTTGATTGAAATAACTGTTTCCTTATAGTTTTAAATTGGTATTTTAAAATATGCACTTAAGGCTATCCACAAAATTAGTTTTTCGAGTGTTTTTTGAAGCGAATATGTGATAACGAGGAGCTGTAACGTAAGCTCATACACACATCCATGTGTATCACCAGGAAATTACATAATGACGCAGTGCATTTGGATAATATATATTTTATATATATATATATATATATATATATATATATATATATATATATATATATATATATATATATATATATATATATATATATATATATATATATATATATATATATATATATATATATATATATATAAACCTTATATCATTTTCACGAAAAATATATTATTATACCACAGTTAACAACAGTCAAAAAGCATTTGAACGTGATTGGTTAATATGACAAGATGAAGTCCCGAATTAGACACATAAATCAAACGACAGCCATCACGTAAATCGATCACGCTATCAGGAATCTGATTTCGTCTCAAATAAGACGGTTTGCGAGTTTCACGTTTATCTTGGTAATGGAAGCAATTTAGAAAAAAACGATTTTTTTCTTCATATATATATTTCGAGTGTTTTGTTAGATTCTTAGAGAAATTTCATTTTTAGAATATATATTTTTTTTATTGACCTTGATTGGTTTATTGACAGCTGTTTTAAAACTTTCATCAGAACCTAAGTATATATATATATTACTTGTTATTTTAACTCAATGAGCATTACACTGTATTCCATAGGCAAAGAGAAACATGCCACTTGCACCAACTTCCGTAACATACGATTTCATATTTTTCATATTTATTTACTGTTACAATGTATCCAGCTGAATATCACTTTTATTATAATTAAGCATGGATAATTCTTTATAAAATGACTTTATCACTAAGCTCTGTGCTTTACTACGTCAAAATGGTGAAGTTAATTTTTTAATTATATATACAACATTTTAAAATGGCGAATAAATATATTTAATACTCTGTGCTATCTTTTGAATGGAAAAATATAAAAAAAAATCAAAATAACGAAAACGTAAACCAATAAAATGTTACAAATCGATCCCGCCAAATACCCAAGCCAAGTAACACAAATCGCCCAAAAAGATCCCTTAATCTCAGAAAATTTCACCTCTTGAAACCATTTCAATGTTCAATGTTCAATCTTCAATCGAGTACTAAAGTGAATATGTGTGAACACCCAAAGCCAAATGGCTCGGAATCAAAGTCTCTTTTATATAGCATTCGATCAGTTGGAAAACCAGGAGAGTGCGGCCAAGTAAATATGCTCAGTGCTCATGCTCAACCAAGTTAAAGCCTGGAGCCTAGCAGTTTTAGGTAAACGCATCATAACTTGGTACGCTACATTTGATTGCCAAGTTATTGCTTTGACTGTCTCTATAATATTTAGTTTTGGATTTTTGGTTGTGGTAGTTTTCCTTTATTAAATAAGCCCTAAATAGACGACAAAGTCGCAAAAACATAGCCAAATCTATACGTGAATTCCCATTGTTCCTTGAAATTTCAGAGAAAAAAATAATCACCCTGTTTCTGACAGACATTAAGTATACTTACAAAGTTCAAAGAAAATCAAAGTTTATTCAGAGCCACAAACAAAAAACACTCAAGTGTCTTAAGTCACCTTAATTAGTACTTGCAAATTACCTTTTCCACATTCATAAAGAAGAGGCCGTAATGGCGTAGCGGCACAGATAGTGATTATAAATGTGACGGTAGTGGATTCGGTTTTTCCAACCGGAAGAATGAATTATTTCATTTCCTAGCTAATTTCTTCGCACACTTCAACTATAAGTTTGTTTATTTATTGGGTATACTTAATAGCAATCGCGTTCTTGATTACTAACTAATATAAAAATGTTTAATAACTTGAGTTACATTATCGAAACTTGCATAAGAACTCCTCATTGTTTTGAATTTAATATAAATTTGTGTCAATATAAATAATGCTAATACTAACTTTCATTCCTTTTTCACGATAACTTTTAATCGACAAAATAATTTCCTTTTCTGAAGCCAAACTCTGTCTACCAAATTTGATGTAAATCGGTGCTGTAGCTTAGGCGTGAACGTGTTACCATCAGACAGACAGACGATAAATCAGCTCGCCTTTATAATATTCGTACAAATTTTACCTATTTTTTGAAATAAATAATATAATTATTTATTCATATATAGATATGCTACAAGACATGGAGAGGTGTCTGTTGCCAAATTATTATTCGTAGCAATAATCCTTGGGTGGCGAAAAATTGGAAAAATCTCACTACAGAGATGCTACCATAAGTAAAGTAAACAAAATGTAACAATACAAATAATAATTTCAACGCAGCTTGATGAGAACGAACGGCTTAGCGGTCAAAGCGGTTTTGGACAGATTCCAAGAGACGTGGCTTCATATCCCGCTACGTTCAAATTCTATATGCTTTTCTACAAGTGTTTTTCTTTCCTTAGTGTGAAATAATATTTTAAAATAATAAAAAAAAATATAAGATTATATAACCACTGAGCCACAACGCTGTCTCAATTCGTGTTTAGTTGAAATTAATTACTATCGTGAATTGATTTTACGCTAACGAGAGATAGTAGCTACATCCGTCGCAGTATCCTTTAACGTTTATTAAATCTTTAAGCTATTTTGAACTCTAGCTAAACGAAATAGCTTTCTTTCTACCATGCTACAAAAGGAATTGTATAATTCGGTAAAATTTTACAATTCTAATGTTTTTCACAATAAATCTTTCCTCAGTTGAAAATAAATACAAAAAATCTTTAAATGTAATTTTAGCAACTTTTTAATGGAAGTTGCCATCGCTGTGTTCTTGTATACCAGAATTTTCATTTTAATGAGGAGAAATAGTTATTACGCGTGTATGTAGGTTTTATATTTTAAACAGGTGGATTTTGTACGATTACGATCATTTTTTTATTACCTGTTTTCACAGCGAGGGACTGCTCACATTATTTTATACTATATTATTTTATATTATATCTTATTATTATGCATTAAAATTTTAGGCCGTTGTAGGATGTTATTTTTTTTTATTTTAGTGCTTTGGCAATACCAGACTGCCGGCACTGCCACCCAACACATAATTTTTTGAATACTAGCGAGAGGCGGAGGACTGTACCTTATGATCCATATGTCGTGCTTGCTTGTTAGATTTTTAAGTTACAACGGTAATATTTTTGTCATTTTGCTTATTAAATTAATATATTTAGAAATATACTGTGTTAATCTCGAAACACTTATTTTATAAATAAATTTATTAAAGGATTTGTATTTACAACCATCGATTCAAAATCTTAACTGAACTACAGTTCATGTACAGTTCTTATAAGAATATATAAAATTTTAATCATTTTTACTTTAAATAACCTTCCAAATAAGAAAATTATTATAGTAAGACCCAAATATAACAGATATTTTTGCTAAAAATTTAATCAGTTGCTCCCATAGGAGGTCTGAACGCGGCGCACCCCGTAGGGCATCATAAATCTCAACTATATATATAGCCTTTAAACTTTTCGCACAGCTCTAATACACTGTGTTTAGAATTATTATGGGATATACATTTTTGGGTTAAATATAAAATTATTATATATTAATTTCTGATTACAACTTTGTCTTGGTGTTATTTAGAATTTATAACGAAGGAATGTTGAAAATATGTTCGTTTGAATATGAAATGCACAATTTTATTTAATTAGTCAGTACAATATGTGCTAGATATTCTTAAATCTTTCTGGGTGTTTGTGGAAGATTTAAAAATTATCGAAATCAATGAAAATTTTACATAAACATTACATATACACCGAAAACGTCATACAAATTACAAATACATTTCTATTATTACAAATATATTTTTGATATATATTTAAGTTTTATTAATATATCAGTATTAGACATACTAATTTATAATATTATATTAAAGTGGAATCTCCGTTACAGCTCAAGAACTCAAAAGCACTTTTAATATTTTAACTATCTATCTCAAGTCGTAGGTACGGTAGTACGAGTGAAGAGTGAAGGCTCATTAAAATGTCGCTGCACGGCGTTGAGTGTCGTCCAGGATTGTAGCCGTTTGAAGTGTTCATCTGTGGACAGCGCCATTTTATGTGCTACATCACGTTTGTTTATATATATATATATATATATATATATATATATATATATATATATATATATATATATATATATATATATATATATATATATATATATATATATATATATATATATATATATATATAATGTTTTTTTTAAACAATTGAGGCTTTTGCTACGTATTAAGTCGCTCGTGGGAATTGATTATGGGAACAATAAACTCAAAGTGGTTAATTTGTAATGATTCCAATATGAGAGAGTAATATCTAATATAAGAGAGATAGAAAGATTTTTGGTTCGAATCTCATTTGAGCAATTGTTTTATTGAACAAGTTAAGTTAAAAAAATTAACGAACTATTATATATATATATATATATATATATATATATATATATATATATATATATATATATATATATATATATATATATATATATATATATATATATATATATATATATATATATATATATATATATATATATATATATATATATATATATATATATATATATATATATATATACTGACTTCAAAATTATACGTTTATGTATGTACAAACTTACATAAAAATTAAAAACAGCTTGAACAAAGCAAAATATCATTTATGAATATATTTTTTTGATTTTAGTTGGCTTACATAATATACATAATTAAATCCCACTAGCGACTTAAACGTTCATTTAAAAGTAATATGAACTTTTGAAACAAGAACTTTCTACCAAAAATATAATTATCAAAATCCATACGTAATTAATGTAAAATCGCATAACAAATATGTATATTAAAAAAAAACAAACAGTCTAATTGAACCGAGAACTTTCTTGTTTTTGAAGTAAAAAAAAATGTTTGAAGATGCTCTGTAATCTGTTATAAATCATTTATATCTTTATAATTAAAGCTCAGCTTTATGTCGTTACAGAATAATTAAAATTCAATTAAAATTTAATTTAGAAAAACAACGAAATCATCTAATTTTCGCAATTTCTATCTAATTTTGTTTACCAAAGCGTTCTTTACAAAATTATTTCCTTTTTTGAAAAAGGAAATAATTTTGTCGTAGTTAAAAATGTCAGATTGTATCCGCCATAGTTATTGGTTCAATTCCCACTCCGTGTCATGCTTATATTATATTATTTTAATGATAAAACACTAAATGTTAAGATAATGCGTGTAGTGTGTGTGTGGCGTAACTCAACACCGCACCGACTTCAGACTTGTTCCATGTACTGCACTTTGCATGTAAAATTACCATAGTCTTAGAATCAAAATATATTATAGTTATCTATATTATAAATGTATCCATGCAAAGTCCTCAAAATGTCGAGCTGGAGGGTTCATTAAAATGTCGCTGCGTGTGTGAAGTGCGGTCCAGGACTGCGCTTCGAGTGGGCGCCATTTTATGTGCCAGTTTTACACGATCAAAAGTAGTATGCATGGAAATTTTAGGTCAAAGTGTCAAAGGACGATGATGGCTTGAGTTTTTTAGATGGATTTATAGACAGATTATTTTTTTTTTAATTCCATAAATATTATACTTACTAATTTTGCGAAGTCTTAATAGAAAGAAGCTTTTGACGTTAATGAGTGTAAACTATGAAGAATTATATTTATGAAGGAGAAAAATATACATATATATATATATATATATATATATATATATATATATATATATATATATACATATATATATATATATATATATATATATATATATATATATATATATATATATATATATATATATATATATATATATATCTCCATGAACTCAATTCTTTTGATTTTGTAAATAATAAAGATATTATTTCGATCGATCTATGTCTTTATAAGCTCTTATCGAGCGACGTTGAAATTGTTTATATACAATACAATTGTCTACGCTTGTTACAACTTATTTCTGTTAACATTTACCGCTAAGTTAAATTTTTAATACATTTTTAGTAACACAACTTATACTTACACTTACCAATATTTATATATATACTTACTAAGTCCATTTATTTTTCTGAAAAACACAAACTTTCCAACAATTTTTAAACTTTCTAAAAGAAACAATTATTTAACTGTACTTGCTACTTGGTTATATTGGTAATAATTATTAAATTGAACGTTGGTGCTCTAAATCCTTGACATTATCACTATTAATGTACTATAGTAAATTTCAAGTACCTAACTAATGTTTGTTTACGAATAAAATTAGCGAATGCGTTAAAATAACCACAAAATATTTAGATAGTAATGTTAAACTTTAACTGTACTATAAAATGTATGTATTAGTTCGTTATATTCAATTATTTTTTCGATGTTTACTAGATACTCTAAATCTTGTGATACGGTTAAACTTACCGAATTTAAAACAAAACACAACAAAACGCATTGCGGACAAAAAACAAGTGACGACATGATTAGGCATTTACCGCACCAATCATGATCGAGCACTGTGCGTTAACTCCCGAATGCAGTTTCGGTTTCGATCGTAGTTTTGGCAAGTTTACCGCTGAAACCGAAACTAAACCGAAACCAATTTTTTTGCTGAAACTCAACCGAAACCGAAAACGAACTTTCTGTCGGACACTAATATTTTGATTATTTTAAAAGTGTTGACATCTCCCTGCAGAGATGCTAACAACGTTAAAAGTTGTAAAAAGCATTTAAGAATCTCGACGCAGTGTGATGAAAAACGCATGGATTAGTAGTCAGAGCACTTGGACGATTTTCATGAGACGTGGGTGTAAATCCGCTACGTTCATATTTTATACGTTCACTTTAAGTAATTTACTATTCTTAGTATGGATTAACACTTAAAAATAAAAAAAGTTTAAAGTAAAATTTTGCCTTTAAGTTTGTCCGGGCGAATATCTGAAACAGCTGAACCGATTTCTAAGGGGCTTTCACCTCAAGATATGAAGCAACGTATAGACTACTTTTTACCCTGGTATTCTTGGCATTATTGGATTAGAATTTACGCGGGAAATCTCGTTTACGCGTTTACCTTATGCACAGACAAAATGATACATATAAATAATAATTTATATAGATAAGAATTAAAAAAAAGAAATCTTATTACTGCAATATCATGCGGGTAAAGTCGCGGACGAGTCGCTAGTAACATTATAATATTATAAAAAATAAACATAATATGAAAAAGCTTTATACTTTTGAAGAGACATCATTATAACGCAAAGATCAAACGCAGAAGTCGAGTACTCGAAGTTCATTAAAACGTCGCGTCGTGTGTAATGTGCGGTCCGCGGAAGCTTTGATAGCGACCATTTTTTATACTTATAGTATAAGGACTTATATACACAAATATTAATATTATTTTTAGTATATAATAAAGCTTACGTTAGTCAGTTAATTAGTCATGGATGACTCGTCGTGGCGCTGAGAGACAGCGTCTGCCTGTAAACGCGACGGCTTATGGGTTCGATTCCCAGTCGGGGATGATTAATTATTTTCATTTTCCTCGCTCTGGAACAAGGTAAACCGTGGCGTTGAGTTCCGGCATTCAACACGCAATATCTCAAAGGGTGAAATGGCTACGGCTCCCTCTGCCTACCCTGCTATGTGAGGGATACAGTTTTGAAGCTAAAAAAATTTTATGTTTATACTAAAATTTATACAAAGCACGGATGGCGTTGAGCTTTGCTACTCAACATATTGTGTCTATTTCAGGTGCAAAGTGAAAATCAAGGAATTAAGACACCAAGTACTTTCTGCCTCAACTGCTGTGTAGGATTAAAACCTCTTACGTGCTCATGATATTTTGCGTCAAAACATTCGTCGCAAAATATGACGCCTGAAGTCATTTGTGACATATTTTATAATTTTTCTGGCGTTTCGAGTGTGCCAGTTGATCACAAATCACTTCGCCAATGTCACGTTGTATGGAGAATACAGGAAGGAGGTTGTACCTTAAAAAAAAACATTACACATTAGGATGAATGCATGTTTTAAATTTGAATGAGGTTTTATTTTTAAGTTTCGTTGAGGTTTTTTTTTGTCACCAGAACGAGATAATGAAAATAATGAATTTTCCCGAGTAGGAATCGAACCTACAGCCATCTAAATTACAAACAGACAGAAATAACTATAGTTCCTATTAATACAATTACAAGCAATACAAAGCAAATTTATAATTAATATTAACACAATTCTACAATAGGGTTTCCGATTTACGAACAAAAGACGAACGAACATATTGTAAAACGTTAATTAATATTAATTTCACGTAGAAATTAATTTCTAATGCGGTTTGTAGCAAGTCATTGTTTTTGATTCCTCCAGATTCGAATTCACTTTCCTTTTATTATAAATACCTGTTATGAGTAATAATTTGTACGTAAAGTGCCAGTAATTATAAATTTCGAATTTTGCTGTATACGAGTATACCTGTTTGTAAACCAACAAAAATGTTTACATATATATTTTTGTTGACGATTTATAGACTTGTTGTACTATTTTTTGCACCGTTTGCAACTGTATTTTTTATTTTATGTTTGCACTTCAACATATTTTTAAATGCTAGTGAATATATATATATATATATATATATATATATATATATATATATATATATATATATATATATATATATATATATATATATATATATATATATATATATATATATATATATATATATATATATATGTATATATATATATATATATATAAACTGCCTCTGCTCATTATACTTCCCTTACGTGCAATAGTAACTTATATCGTGTCCAAAGACACACATAGTGTAAGTTAAGCCCATAATCAGCGCTAGTACTCTTAGAAGCTACCACATTTTGCGAGTAGCATGATTACGGGGCTTAAAGTGTGGCTCAGTGCCGCGCCTTTTCTTACCAGGGCGGCATACATTAAATATTCTAAACAAATTGAAGCACCTCATATAATTATAATGATTGATAAGACAAAAATATTTTTTTTAAATGTCTGTTTTTGTGTGAAGAAAGAAAAGAGCAAGAACTTTTTATTAGATTTGAAATTCTCGCGAAATCGATATATACGTGGCAATAATGCGTTTTCCGCACGCGAGTATCTTCCACCCAGATAAAATATTGCATATCAAATAATAATACAATGCATACAGACTATGTTAGAATAAATCCGAGAACATCGATCAAGCGGGCGGAGTAAGCAAAGGGGTCGCTAATTTTAAATATAATCAATCACCGGAGTGGGAGCTCAAACCACAACCTACATTTGCACAGTCGGATACTACCCCATCCACCCTACTGCCATGATGACACCAATACTACCAGTATATTATTAATTTTGTAAAAGCTTCAAAAAGCTACAAAAAGCTTCAAAAATCTACATGCATCGATGATCTTGTACATACTTTATAACAATGAATCTGAACCAAACGATAATCGATGGCCATTATTTACGTAACTAACTATACGTTTCGAGTGCAACAGCTTGTGAAACTTTATTTACTAGAAATTTCATTGTACAATCGTATTTTATACTGTTACTCTGTATAGATCGGTGTGAAAATGATTGATAGTTTTCACGCTAAAATTAAAGCTTCACGCTTATCCCGCAGAGTCAGTGGTATGAGAGGTAGGGGGTGACCTCAGTTAATCTTCGAGAAAGGTCACGTAGAAAGTATGAAGACCCCCAGAATATATATGAAGACGCCAATGACAGTGGACGAGGTGAAAGACGTATGCAGAAACCGTAGCTCTGCTATCTCTGGCTACCCCGCCAGGGCTAAAGATAAATGAGAGAAAAGCTTCATCTTTAATGCCATATTTCATTTTCAAATAATGCATCACATTCGTCCATAACTGTCATAGTCTCGAAACATTACTATTCATACAGAGCTTTCGTATTATATTAAAATTTTGCGGATTTCACTGTATATCTTATTTATTTTAGTAAGTGCTGTAGTAACTTGTGGACATTTTATAGCATTTTCTTTTCTTTCTTTTTGACTTCATTATTAATTTATAGTCTGCGTTGGAAACTATTTTCGAAAAACAACAATTTAGTATCACAGTAGTACCTAAATTACTTTTAAGTATATTTACGTAAGTTAAATGCTTTAAGAATAATCTAGCAGTCGAAAATTATCAAATATATACAAATCTGTAGAAGTCATGAGGAAGACATAAGTCGATTCGATTTGCACAATATTTCTTTTCTTGAATTGTCAGTTTGTAAAAAAAATATTTTATATTTTTTTTATTTGGCACACTATGTTAGTTTATGGTTCAGTAATTTTTGTATGTAAGCGATTTATTAAAATTCGATTTGTTCCAATCATCCAAATTTATATGTAATAATATGAAACCTATGAGACAGTTAAGGAATCTTAAAAATACTCCGAACACAAAACATCTCCAGTACTTTCTTCTGCTAACTAACTACATATATATAGTTGTAAGAATATTGAACACCTTCTGGACCCTTTTGAAACGTGACCAATTATTTGAATTGAAAAACCTTTCCTGTCCTCAATGACGTTTATTCCCTCATTTAAGATATACTCTGCATAATTTATTTTTATCTTTACACATTATTTCTAGCATAATAGGTCATTTATATATAGAAAGGGTTCAAATAGATGTCATCTTGTAGCAGTTCGTAGGTGGTTTAGCTCGTTCTCGAGCTTTATGCTGGAAGTGTAACTGAATGTATATGATATAAATACGTTAGCTCTATAAAAGTAAAATTCAATATAATTTATGCTTACTTATTCCCCTTCAAAATATATTAATTGTCATTTCTTATCTGTCAACGATTCCTGTCTAATCAATTAATGGGTAAAATATGCTGTTGTCCCATCCCCTGTGGTCTAAGCTGTTTGAGTTAGATCTTGACCTCATCCTACGAGGCAAGCTGCTACCGTACTCATTCAATTGTTTTCAGATATTTACTTTACGAGTTATATATATTTTCCTTTAAAGCTATTGGCTCTAAAGGGAAATCTAATTTATAGCAAATTAAGATATTTAATTATTTAAAAGATTCATGAAAAATTGTACCCATGGCATCTTAATTTGGCATAGATTCTAGGTCATTCCGGAATTAGTGGGAATGCGTCAGCAGATTTTGCGCAACATTAGCCATTCAGTGTGGCATATTGGCCTCTTTCTATTTGGGCCTAGGATTTATCCTGTCCTGTCCCGTCAATTATCGTGTAAGCAGGGTAGGTAGGGGAAGGTACCTACACTGCTAAACGTGAACCGTGAATGCAAATTAAATTTAAGCTATTGAATATAACTGATATAAAATCAAAGTATACAAAACCATTAGAACGTAAATTATATGAGGCATAATTTGTCATCAAAACTGCGGATAACAAGCGTGTGCAATAAACTGAATTTATACGAAAATTTTATGTCCATATAAATTTTATATTTATTACAATCCGCAGTATTAATTTATTTTAAGAGTTCATTTAACGGAAGTGACCATCTGTGGTTATTTTTAATATGGCAACATTTTGTACAAAAACATGGTTGAGATATATTGCTATGAATATTATTACACCGCAATAACCATTAAACCACACACACACACACACACAAACACACACACACTCCCACACACCACAGTGACGCACTGACAGTGTCTGACTGTAAGCGTGACGGTAGTGACTTCGATTACCCCTCGCTTTGATTTTTTTTCACTTGAAGCACAATATCTCTTGCCCTCTTTTATTTTCGTATTATTACAACAATATTTTATATACATTTATTCTTACAGTAACTTTTACCTATCTGAAAGCCAAGTTGCAGAGTCTCAATTTTTACCTGTACACACGACGGTGGGGGGGATTTCCACAGGGAATCCAGTTATTCGGGAGAACATTACTTTATGTTCAATATCTTGGTTTTGAGTGGAAAGTGTAGAGCGGAGTATGTGGACACTCTCCCCACCCTGGTATGAGAATATTGTTTTATATTCGCTTGTACTATATACCTTGAGATATACCCATATATATTATACTTCTGTAAAACTTAAATGATGTGCTTACAATAAGGTATATTAAAAATTATATAACTGTACATCCTATTTAAGCTAAAAATAACTTAGAATAATTCAATTAAAAGAATTCGGACCAAAAACGCTAGAAAATCCAATACCGAGCTAATTAAGTTTAAGTTTATTAGAAAACTTTGTATAAGCCTCCTTTATAGGTTAAGTCATGCTAAGCTCCCTTTAATCCGATTTGCTCTTTTAGTAATTTTTTTTAAATAATTTTCTTCATACAAGATTATTAAGTCTGTTTTACGGTGAATTTCTTGAATATTTCCGCTTAAGCTCGCCAAAATGAAACAATAAAAAGCTTTTTTACATAGAAAGCATATTATATTTATTAGTGTATTTTGGTTAAATCGCTGTTTGTATATGGAATATATATTAAAGGTACTATTATTAGGGGCATTAATCAATGTAATGATTAACCAAAACAATGATTTTAAAAATATTTGTCGGTTTGTCTGTGCGTTTGTGCATAATAATCTTCGAAAGGTGATCTTCCCTTAACAAGTAGTGTTTGTATAATTTAAAAATATTATAAAAAATATTAAAAATATTATATGAAAGATAAAATTGCTATAAATAACAGTTTTATTCAATTGGCATTGGCTTTGGCATTAAACAAAGCTGCGGGCTCAGATATTAATTTTATTTTTTTAGCTAATTCTTTAGGTCTATTTTTGGTGCTATTTTTTAGGTCAATTGTTACACAATAGACTCTAAGTTTCATCTTCATAGGACAAGTATTTATCGAGCTTATTAAAAAAATGCATTATAAATTTTTTATGGCCATCTTGACTCAGTGGAACGGAGTTTGAAACGCAGTGATTATGGGTTTCCAGCCCACTGAGAGAAATGAATAAGAATTATTTCCCCCAATTAATGTATATATAGGTGAAATAAAGTGCGACATAGAGTTTCTCCACTCAATACTTTTGTCTTTTGTCTTAATTGAGTAGTAAGTAGTAAACGGAATGTTAGGCTAGGTATGTTAGGAACGCTAGATTATTCTTTCTACACTGATATATAGTGGATAAAGCGTTAACTAAAAATCAGAATTATTTGACTGTGTTATTTCTATCAGCTACGATAAATTACAGAACAAAAAATTTTACAACGAAGTTCCCTATATCTGATAGATACATACATATATTTGATAATACGAAATCAACGTAAAGAGAACTTTAAAAACACATCCTCATAGTCGACGTCCATACATTCAAGCTATTAATGAAAACTTAAAAATTATAAATTCTGAGACACAAGAAACCTAGTGTTAAGACACTCCGATCCCCACTTTCCTCTCATCTTTTCGCTTTATCTTATAATCAGAGCGAGAAAATGAAATAATGCATTCTAACCGAGTGAGAATCGAATTCACAATCGAAACGTTTAAAGAAGACACTATACCGTTGCGCCATGACAGCCTTTATAAAGAAATATACAAAATAACAACTTTCTGGCCAAAAATAAATTAACACAATTCCGCCTAAGAGCGCCATTGTTTTGCACATGACAAACGATCTTATTTATATTTCAGAGAGGAAGTTGAGGGTGTACAGAAAAGTGGGAACTGTATAATATTCGCATTAAAGCCCCTTTAGTGGCTTTCTATCGACTATCAGAGGTGGCTCAGCATGTTTGCGCGGTTTGAATAGTATGCTTAATGTTCTACTCTATTTCGCCCCATCTTCCCCACAACTTGTGTTAGTTGTGTGAATAAGTAATGGATTATTGATCTTTTTTATTTTTAGTTTCCCTTATACGACGTGTGTAGCTAGTTGGAGGCGATTTGGTATCAAATTTATTGTCTTGGGCTTTTTTGAATCTTTAGGCGTTTTCTGTATTTTTTTAAGAGTCAACTAGTATATACTAAAATAATATAATATATATCTTAGATCTAGTACAATCATTACTGCAAAAAATTATATAAAAATTATAACTGCTATATTTTTTTTATTTAAATTTATATCTTCTATCTTTTTAAATATATAGTAGATGGGACTGTCGTGGCTCAGTGGGACGGCTGACTGTAAAGCGATGGTTGTGGAGTCAGTTCCCATTCAGAGGTGTTAATTATTTTCATTGTTATGGTAAGAAAACTAAACGCAGCGTTGAGTTCCGCTATTCAACATGCAATACCTCGAAAACTGTACAGAATGTGAGGAAGGTCTTTACCCTATGTTGCTTACCCTATTGTATACGAGAAACTAGGTGAATTTAAAAATAAATAGTGTAGTAGTAGTTTCTTTTACACCAAAGCAAAGAAGTGTCAATCAAGTCAATAGGGCAATCAAAGGTATTTGTTTCTTCTAAACTAATGAAGAATGACACTAAATGGATAAAGTCAAATATATATTAGGCTCAGCATATTAAAATTATGCCTATCCATATAAAAAATCTGATATTGCAACAATGCACTCGTCTTATCTACATATATTTGTCTTCTGTCTATACATTAGCTACTAACAAAACTACTTTACCCACAAAAAGTGTTGAAAAACAATACGCCCCATTTCCTTTGAAATTAAAGATAGAGTGTTAGAAGTAAGAGCGATAAAAGACCAAATGTAGAGAACGTACCGTGTGAATGGTTTTATAACCTATAAAACACTAACTAAGTTAAGTACTTTACTTTTGTTCTTGAACGTATCATTTGGAAATTTTAAAGCCATAAGTTTTACAGCGGAAACATTAAGGTGCAGTCCGAATATCCACATATTATCAGTTAGGTTATTTAAGGGAAATTAATATAGGTTAATTTTTCACTTATATATGTATATATATATATATATATATATATATATATATATATATATATATATATATATATATATATATATATATATATATATATATATATATATATATATATATATATATATATATAAATATCGCCTCGTCAGTTATATAAATAAAAATAGATAAAGTTTTTTTTTATATTACTTTTAACAAATATAATATTCTTAATGCATAGAACATATTGAGGTACTTAAATGAAATGTAATATTATAATTTAAACTAATTTAATTACAGCAAATGAAGATATAACAGTTTGAGATTTAATTTTCAACGAACGATTGCCATCAACTCGAATGAAGTGGTGTCTACTTGCTGATGTGATTATTCCAATTAATATGAGTTTGAGGTCATCGTGGCGTAGTTGAACGGCTGGTAGTTAAGCGATTTTCGCATTTTTTTAATTTCCCGCATAAAGCGGAGTAGGCAAGAGTTGTTTTTAAGCATAACAAATTAGCTACACCAGTGAAAAGTCAATAGATACTATAAATGTCGATATTTTCCTAACTAGATTTTGAACCTCGTACAATCATAATCTGTAGATATTTAATCAGAATCTAAACCTAAATAGTATCTAGCATAATTTTTTTATAGCCCCACGCTGTATCCTGCACGTGGCAGGTTAATAGTGAACCTTGTTACCAGAGCGAGTAAATGAAAATAACTCATAGCTCCGAGTGGGAATCGAACCAACGGCAAAGTGCCACTTAAATAACGACAAAAACAAAGTGTGATATAAAAATCAAAATTCGAGTATTTAGCAATTAATGCAAGAAATACGAGTAATTTAAAAAAAATGACTATGTAACTATTTTTTTTTGGGTAAGTATGTTAAAACTGATGAATCACTTTGAGGAAACTCTTGTCAATCCATCAAATCCATATAATAAAAAAAATATTCACGTTCTAGTTCAGATACTTTATGTACATATTTTTTTTCAACTTTACGGCTTATCTTCCATATATAAACAAAGGTAACCAAGTGTCAATATATTCCATTCACCGCTTCATACCGCCTAATGTAGGTGGACAATTTTATTAACAATATAGTAGAAATAAACTAGAATAGTAAATTTATTGTAATGATTTTTAAAATGTTAATCCACACTGAGGATAGAAAAAAGAACTTAAAGGGAATATTAAAATTTGAACTTTTATATATTTTCTTTAAGTTTTGTCCAAGTAAATTTAAATTAAATTTAATATAATGGACACACAATTGAACAGTCCTGTTCAATTAAAGCCTTTAACCTGCTTAGTAGAGGGAACCTAGTGTTGAGACACTCCGTTTTTCGCCCTCCTCCCGTTTAAGAGATATTGTCGGTTGAGTGGTGGAATTCAACGCATCAATTGCCATACTAAAGTAACGAAAATAAAATTTCCCCGCACAGCGATCGAACTCGTATTCTATTAGATGCTGTCACACTGCGCCATTATAGCCTACGTAACAATAAATATAAAATTTCGAGATCAGAACACTATATTTCCTTACCTGAGCATCTCAAAAATTCACATAACACATTCTTATATGAAATAGCCAATAAAATTTGAAAAAGTGCAGGCGTTGAAGCAGTAAGTCTGTTTAAAATGGACTACTGCCAATATGGAATAACATTAATTTCAAAAAGACATTTACTTAAAAGTTTTTGGATGTTCGTTTGATTTATTGGTTCACCGATTAACTTGATCTTGGACTAGTCTAGACTAACTCACGTTTTATAGTAAAATAGATAGATGACTCAAAAAGTTTCTGTTTTATTTTTTCTATAATATAAGCATAAAGAAAATATAAAAACAATTAGTATGTACTTTCTAAATTTGTAATTAAATATATATATATATAAATATATATATATATATATATATATATATATATATATATATATATATATATATATATATATATATATATATATATATATATATATATATATATATATATATATATATATATATATATATATATATATATATATATATATATATATATATCTTCTTCTTCTTCCTGGCATTAGTCCCGGCTTTTTGCCAGGGTCTGCCTTCCGACTAAGACCAATCGGTCCATATGAGTGGCGAAGTGGTTTTTTGTGGAGCGATTGCCATCTGACCTCCAAACCCATTACTGGGAGAAACCAAGAAAGGAAAGGGAATAAGAGGCAGAAAGACTTGGAATATAGGGGAGGGACACCACTTACATGGATTGGATCGGGTTATGAAAGTGGTGGCTCGAGGTCCCGGGGTCGCGTACCCGTATGCCGGAAACCAAATATCGGACAGATAATTGGCTAGACACCCTCTGAGATGGTATATATATATATATATATATATATATATATATATATATATATATATATATATATATATATATATATATAATATATATATATATATATATATATATATATATATTATATTATATATATAGATATATATTGTATATCTTCTTCTCTTCCACTTAGCATTATCCCGGCCTATTGCCAGGGTCTGCTTTCCTACTTAGTCTACTCCACTTTGCACGGTCTTGAGCATCCTCAGTGGTTAGTCCATTGGCTCTCATGTCGTGCTTCACGACGTCCAGCCATCGCGTCCTTGGGCGTCCGGGGGGTCTACTCCAGGGAAAGACATATCAAGGCATTTTCTTCTCGACGTAGTTCTTAGGCCGGCGCAAAACGTGGCCATACCATCGCAGACGACGCTCTTAGGAGCTTATCGCTACGTCACGGACCCCAAGACTACCTCGAATGAATGTGTTGCCGTATGCGGTCAGCCCGAGTAACGCCACACATCCCCTCAGCATCTTCATCTCCGTTACGTAAGCTCCTGAGTGTGCCGAGATAATGCTGGCCAACATTCGCTGCCGTATAGAAGAACTGGTCGGATCATGCTCTTGTATATCAGCCCCTTGAGTTTGGGCGGTATTCTGCGATCGCAGACCACACCAGTGACCTCCCGCCATTTGGCCCAAGCAGCGCTAACCCGGGCGTGGACATCGTAGTCGATGCCTCCGGACTCGTGCATAATGGATCCAAGGTACCTGAACTTCTCCAACTTAACGGCTGGCTCAGGCCCGATGTGGATGGTGCTCGAGTCTGGGTTCCCGCAAGCCATATACTCGGTCTTTGACACATTCAGTTTAAGACCACCGTTCTCAAGCGCACCCTTCCAGGCATTCACTTTACTAAATAGGGGTAATAAAACTGTGCCGCCATTGATGTGGTTCCCAGTGTTCAAAATGCGGTTAAAAAGATCAGTAAGCATGAGCACACCACGAGAGCCTAACGATTTCCACGCTTCGATCGGTATATCGTCAGGTCCCACCGCCTTGCCGTTCTTCATGCGTCGAAGACAATTCCGAGTTTCATCAAGGGTTATTGGAGCAATAAGTCCCAGGTTAGGAGGTGGTTCGGATGGAATACTACCCGGGCGCTGAGTATTCAGCAGCTCCAAGAAGTAACTTCTCCACCTCTCCTTCACAGAAGCATGACTACAAAGCAGCTTGCCCTGGGAATCTCTGACGCAAAGACATTTTGTGATATCTTGCGTCGCTTTATCCCGAGCACGTGCCAATTTGTAGATGAGCTTCTGCCCCTCTACAGTTTCAAGTTTATCATATAGAGGTAATAAACTTTCACTGCGGGCTCTGGCTACAGCTCTTTTGCTGGCACGTTTCGCTGCTATGTACTCCAGTCTGTCTTCAGGAGAGTTGGAACGTTGCCACTCCTTAAATGCAGTCTTCTTATCATGAATCACCTCTTGTACCTTGTCATTCCACCACCATGTCTCCCTGTCCATAATACGTCCTCCCTTAGAAACGCCAAGAACATGTTTACCAGCCGTAATAATTGCTGACTAAGCTCGATCCCAAGCATCCTGAGCAGTTTCGGTGTTAGTTGTTAAATTTTGACTGTTCACCTCTGCCAGAAAGTCGATCTGCATCGGTCCATTCAGCAACCACCACTTGATCTTAGACTTACGCGTCTCGGCTAATTTTTTTATCGGGGTAACGACATAATCCATGACAAGAAGACGATGTTGGGCCGTGAGGCTTTCACCTGGAATGACTTTACAGTTAGTTACCTTGCCAATATGACACCGCCTGGTCAATAGGTAATCTATTTGGGTTGAATGGAGTCCACTCGCATACGTAATAAGATGCTGCGGACTCTTTTGGAAGAACGTATTCACGATGGCCAGATCAGATGCAATACAGGTTCTTTCAGGATATTTTCGCCCTCTATATTGCGGCGACTCGCGGTCGCCAAAACCACCGTGGACACGTTCATACGTATCCGCAGCCTTACCCACGTGACCGTTAAGGTCTCCCTCAACTATGATCACCTCGGTAGATGGTATAGCGAGTAGAACGTCTTCATATTGCTCCCAGAATGACTCCTTTTCGGCCCCACTACAACCAACCTGGGGAGCGTAAGCACTGATTAAGTTGGCGATAACCCCCTCAACCAGTACCTTCACCCGCATCAGGCGGTCGCTGCGTCGGTCAACTTCGAGGAGACCATTCCGTAGCTCTTCAGATAAAACTACTGCTACACCAGCTTTACCGGAAGGAGACCCAGTGTATATGAGCTGGTAACCCTGTCCGATGATACGGGACTTATTGCCCTTCCAGCGGGTTTCCTGAAGGAAAGCACACTGGACCCGACGCCTCATGAGTACATCTGTTAGTTCCCTGCATCGTCCGGTTAGAGAGTCAATATTCCACGTTGCAAAGCGGAGTTTCCTTCTGGGTACTTTCTTCTTTAGCCGTGTCCGTACTTGACACGGTAGCCCTTGCCCATTTAACACAGGTGTAGGGCGATGTGCCTGCGCGTCGTTTAGCGGCGACGCCCTAGCAGTACCCAGCAACATCTTTTTCCTTTTCATATGTGTGGCAGGTGGCGGCTTTTTAATGGAGCGATTGCCATCTGACCTCCAAAACCCATTTTTGAGGGAAAAGCCAAGGATGAGAGGGGAAAAGATTAGTAGAAAAGGGGGGGGGTAAGGACACCACTTTCATGGATTGGGAAGGAGTATGACAGTGGTGGCTCGAGGATCCGGGGTCGCGTACCCGTATGCCTAGTACCAATATCGGACAGATATTTGGCCAGACACTCTTTATATATATATATATATATATATATATATATATATATATATATATATATATATATATATATATATATATATATATATATATAAATATATTATAAAATTTCATATTTAATTAATATAAGAAAATATGTTTACAAAACCGACTTCACTAACTAAAAAGCAAAACAGAACTTGATAAAATATTAACACTATACTGCTATTAGTATTAGCTACTTACTGATATGTAAAAGTCGGTGCCAAGCACTAAGCCTTTCTTGAAGTATCGTGAAAATTATATCGTCCAACTTAACAAAAACGCTCATAAAATAAAAACTACTTAGCCGAACTGACTTTACATATATAAAAAAAGAGATCTTCTCTTTTTTGAAGTTGGTTAATAATGAACTTGTATCTTGTATGAACTGTTGAACAGCGTCTGACTATAAATACGACGGTTTTAGGTTCGATTCTTGGACAAGGCAATAAATTGTTTTGATATCCTCGCTCTGGTGACAAGTAAATTGTCAAGGGTGTCAATTGTCAAAGGTGTAAATTTACCTGCCATGAACTGCTATATATAGCATACAGTGTGAAATTCAAAATCAAGAAATATTTACTTATGAATTCAATACATATAATGACATCTGAGATTATTTACATTTAATTGTTTCTCTAAGAGGGACGGGACCCTTAATGTATTCTAAAACAACTCCAAGACGAAAGGAAGTATCATCTGATATCGAATTAAATATAAACATTATAAGATCTTTTCGTAAAACACAATTCGTGTTATAATTGTATATTATTTTTACAGCTATGGCTGGCATAGTATACGGGTAGATATATATATATATATATATATATATATATATATATATATATATATATATATATATATATATATATATATATATATATATATATATATATATATATATATATATATATATATATATATATATATATATATATATATATATATATATATATATATATATATATATATATATAGATATATATATATATATATATATATATATATATATATATATATATATATATATATATATATATATATATATATATATGGGAATAGGGATACGGAGAGAATTAAATAATTAGTGTCTAATCACTTTATTCTCTAATTTCCCGAATACGAGACATTTCGTATGCAGTGGCTTTGTTATATCAAAGCGGAGAAATTACGTTTTAATTTAACTATTAATTTTTAATATTTATTTTATTTATTCAATTAAATTAAAATAGTGGACCTATCAACGCGTTTACAGTCGTCGTTGTTCCGCAGAGTCACGACGGCCTTATTTACTTGGGAGATTGTAGTATAAAACATTCATATGGGGCATTTCACGCCAACCGGACAGGTAGAAAAGGTCATTGTCTCCGATTTTGGATATATTTTAACATGTATAGACCTATATATGTAGGTACTAAACACAATCGCAAATTATTTTTGTAGTATACCGTTGAGTTTAATAATTACAGGCTACAAATCCTATTGTTCGGCTCAACAAACTAAAAACTAAATTAACAAACTAGTGGCATAATAATTTATTTAATTTGTAAATAGTTTAAATTTTCTTGCAAATTATTTATAAATGTTTATGTATGTGTGCGTGTTACACACACGTGTATGTACTCGTATGAAAAATCTGTGGAGATAGGACATATAGAATGTTTGCTACAAGTGCGGCGGACACTGCAACGGCTAGTTGCTGGGTCATCGCCGCTAGTTAAAGAAACCTTTAATTTATCTATATATTTCGATAGTGAAATTAATTATATTATTTCGATAGTGAAAAGCTCACTAATGTAAACATAATTATATACTGTAAGTATGTAACTATGTAATATATATAATTATATACTGTAAGTATGTACTTTAAGTATTATGCTATTATTATATTGCTAATATATTAAAATATATATATTGCTAATATATTAAAATATATCCAAAATCGGCGTCCATGACGTTTTTTACAAATCCGCTTGGCGTGAAATGCTCCTTATGCAACATATTTTTGATTCCTCAACAACTTTAGTCCCTTTTGGAGAATTGTGTAGCTCTACGCATTGGCTTGTAGCAATAATTTTTATGTAATTAATCTGAGTAGAAATTGAACCTGTTATATTGAGACACTAGCCCACTACGGACGTGTTATGGTGGTGTCAAGTTTTTCGTTTCTTTATTTTATAATTTAATGTAACTTCTCCAATCAATTTAATTAATAAAGCTTCAACGTAAGCTGTAATCAACTTCCTAAATATTTTCCCCGTTTTCTTCCTAATTACTAAATATTTTCATTAATACATTATATTTAATTTAAAACATTTGCTGTTATTCCTTTGTAGCTATAGTTAAGGCTACTTAACGATATTCAAATCAAAGTAAAAATACCAAAAATATTGCCACATATTTTGTCATGCATATAACTTTTTTTTGTATACGCATATTAATGTAATAAAATACTTGATCACTTGTGAGTTCGATTCCCACTCGGGGAGAATTAATTATTTCCATTTTCTTCGCTCAAGGCAACAAGGCAAAGCGCGGCGTTGAGGTCCGCTACTTAACACGCAATGCGCCGCAATGGCGGAATGTGGGGAACGGAGTGTCTTAACACTAGGTTCCTTCTGCTAGTGATTTTTCGGACAATGGAGGAGATCATTAATTTGCCCTAACCTTCACTCGGGTGGCAAGTCCCATGGCACTGCTCCGAGCTCTTCTCCCTACAACGCGTCCTGTACTAGCACAGCTCTACTGCTTGGAATGTGAAGGTCTTTTTCTCTTTCGGGATCTGGTGATCTGGTGATTAATATTTATTGTTCTACAGCTTTACTCCACATAAAGTAGGCAAAGAGAGTCCAGTGTCTAAACACTCCGTTATTATCATAATAATTATTATATTAACAACTCGATGCCCTTTATTGGTTATATACTTGGGAGTAAAATAGTCAAGTAAATAAATTAGCATATTTAACCTTGGGGTGACTAATCCCGACAACTAACGTATAGCTTTTAACAGAATTCGTTTTATTCAAATTAGCCCATTTCGAGTGGCTTCTGCGTAAACATTTACTTTCTTAATTGAAAAATTATCTCACAGGACCAACCGGCTTTGTTATTCACTTACTGTTAAAGAGTGTTTCGTTCAATTTAAATGATAAATATTTATTTGTTTAATTTTATTTATCATTCAGTCTCATGAATATATTGAATGTAGCCTATCCATAGAGAGTCCAGTGTCAAAGCTCTCCCTTTGGCGATATAGATACAGTGCGTGCTGAGTGGTGGAACTCAACGCCGTGCTCTGTCCTACCAGATTTTTCCCTATAAGATATTCCTCCTATGCATGAAATGGATAGAATAGATATATAAAGTAAAATATAAATTAAAATACATTTTTGTATCTCTCCCACGATATGAGGCTTGGAGTATAGTCATAATCTGACAAGCTAATATATACTAATATTATAAAACTGATAATTTTGTTTGAACACACTAATGTAAGAGACTACTTGTTCAAATAAAAAAATGAAAAAAACATCGTTTCAAGTGGTATAGTCCATGTATAGTAAGCTATAAGCTATAATATTCATATATTCATCATATTAATCGTTTTGATGTAGCCCACTGCACCTACAGCCAGAATTAGCTCGAGCACTTTCAATGTGTCATGTGTCATAGTTACTCTTAGTTATGCCATGCCTATTTCACCACGCGAGTGAAGCCGCAGGTAAAAACTAGTTAGTTATAATTAATATTTAATAGCACTGCAATGCATGTAAATAACAATAATGTATTATCCTCATAGAAGTTTTGCCTCAAGTTGAACTCATTAAGCACAATATATCCTGTTACATGCATATTTATTTGACGTCCGCTTAAATAGGCCATAGTTTCACACGTTTAACAAAGCTGTCCAAGTGCGAGAAAAGAAATTTAAGCTTTACTATTTAAAACTAATTGCAATTAATTTTATTATTAAGTTCGATTAAAAATTAATTGATATCGCTTTGTTCAAAATTTTTGTATGTATAAATTTATTTTATTATCTTTTACTAATTCGAAAAAATATTATTTGTGCAACTTACTTGTAACAGGTTAAGATGGAATCCGAAATCCATATCAATTTATAGGAAAGAACTAAATGTAAATTCAGTGTGGTTGATTTCGAACTATCTAACAGTTACTGTATAATCTCTTAATTTGACTTATCTAAGTATATAAAACAATATATTAAACTGCATACGATATGATTTTGTTTGTTTTGTAAGGAAAGTTATTACAAAGAGTAAGTGTTTTAATGAAATCTAAAGACTATTTCTACTTCACAAAATATCTTGAGAGAGAAAAAAGACTCGAAGATAAAAAACAATAATTTTATATTAAAACATCTGAATATAAACTACAAAAAAATATCGTATAAAAAAACGTGTTAAAAAATCGTGTCGTACACCGAAAAGGGGCTTCCTCAGCAACCCTTAAATGAAGTGTATGTAATGAGGTGTAAAACAGCGTTGTTTAGTGAACTAGTTACCAAGTTCATATTCGGAGCTTTACGTCGGCTTTTGTTTGTAACTTTTGATACATTACACTGTTTATTCTGGAAGGAATCTAATTATATTTTTTTACTCTTTATGCAATTTTTTAATGGGAAAGATTGGCTTAAAGCTTTTGAGTACATATAAATTCTGTTTTTTATTATGTTATATTATATTTATTTTGTGAACCACATTGTAGGAAAATTTGAGATCGATATACATTTTTGACAAATCTTAGAACAAATATAGATTTTAATTTGAACTCACTTTGATATGATAAAGCGTGCATTGACAGTCCCTACGCAACATAAATATCAGTTCAGTTCAGTTCTTCAATTATGGCGTTCCGAACGTGCCAGTTGAGCCCAAATCTCTTCGCCAATATCTCGTTGTATGGAGAACACAGGAAAGAGGTTGTATGGTAAAAAAGAGATAATATTACACATTACGAAAAATGCATGCTTAAAAGAGATCCAGTTCAAATACAAATACATACATACATACATAACAAAATATTAATATTTTTAGTACATACACAACATGGTACTAAATTATAGTGATATAATTTGAATTGAAAAGTGAAAATAATAGTGATTAGTAGAAATAATATTTTACAAAGAATTTACTTTATTTAAAGCTTAATATTTTAATATATTTATATATAAAAATACATGAGGGCCTAAGTACAAACATTTACAAACATTAAACATTAAGGGACGGGGGGCTTTATGAGAAAGGATATCATATAAAGGATGGGTTAACACTTAGGACAGGTGAAATTGATATGGGAGGCGGAGCCTTGATCTAGGCCACATTCATACAGTGAGTGGTCCCTGACCCAGATCTTGGTCGGATATACAAGCGTACAAGAATACCCAGAGCGCAAACGACAATTTTTTATTATAATCCTCCTCCGTTCAATAAATTTTTGAGAGTAAAACCAGGGTCGCATTTTCACAATAGGTTTAATAGATGTATAGTACTTACTTTCCTGAGACATCGACGCATCCAAGAATTTATTCTAGGATTCGTCCAAAAGAGTGGAAACAAAAGGCAACAGATCGTGGACCGAGTTAGAAAAATTATTTGGATTATTGGATGGCAAATTCTATGCAGATTCATTCCCACCGTATTCCAAAATGACCTGGATCCTTGCCAAAGTTGTTACTTTTGGATGTTTCCAAACCCTTTAGATGACATATGTATAATTCCTCACGAATCCTTGAAATAATGGAAGACCTTAATTTACCATGAAATTGATTTCTTTTTATAGCCAAAAGGCAGTTTAGAGAGTCAGTAAAAATAACAGTCTGTTTAAAGTCGTGGGAGGGTGTGCACAAGATTGCTTCTAATAAATCTGCCCTTGTATTGTAACATAATTTTAAATTTAGGAATTTAGCATGCTGCACCAACACAGTTTTCTTTAGAAAGCTTAGATGCGTCTGTGTAGATGAGGACATGATTAGACCAATTTTCATAAACTAGACCCTGGAATTTTATGTTGGTGTCAGCAGCTCCTTTGGTTAAGCCAAGATTTGTTTTAACAGAGGAGAGAAATACCAAAGCCTTGTATGAAGTTCATAATTGTGGATTAATAGCGGGGCAGAAGAAGAGGTATAGAGGTTAATTTCAATAAACTATTGAGTAAATACGGTAGAAGCTTGCTAATTTCTAAAAACTATAGAATTAATACGGTAGTACCTACATGGAAGAAGGTCAGCTAACTTAAATAACTAAGACCACAAGGAATAAGGTGACAGCTGTAACATTTTGCAAACAAATCGATCAAACAGGAATTGTCTATGGACAGGAAGAGGTCGGTCAACACATTCCACCTCCAATGCGTTGGTGGGAGAAGATTTCATTGCATTTCATGCAGTATAATTCATAAGTATTTGTATTTAATTTTATTAAGTTTTTCAGTCCCTACGTATTTTAAGATTAACATTAACATAGCTACAAAAAAAATAAAAAATTAGTATAACTCTCTTTCTCTTAAACACTACTGCCTGACATGTTCAGAAAGCCACTGGTTTAGATACTGTAAAGCAGTAATCAACTGATAAGTGATGTCGAAAGCGTATTGAAGAATATTATAAAAAATATTAACAGACAAACCGAGGTCATTTGTGTAGATTTAATACAAAATAGAACATATATACCTCGAATTTAAGCGAGAACTGAGAACTATATATATCTATATTATATATATATATATATTCTATTTATATATATATATATATATATATATATATATATTATATATATATATATATATATATATATCTATATATATATATATCTATATCGTATATATATATATAATATCTATATATATATATATATATATATATATATATATATATATATATATATATATATATATATATATATATATAACTAAGTAATATAAGGTGGTTTCTTAAAACTATTCAACACATACACTTTAAGTTTTACAACTATTCACACTACAAGTTTTTATAAGGTATTGAAATCTAAGTCCACGTATCTTATGTAAGTAGTCCAAGCGTTTACTAACATGTAAGAATTTGAATTCAATTGGCCTAAAAGCGTTGTATTGTATCCAAAAAGGCTATAGTTCAAATAATGTTACATATAATTACATATTTCAAATATTTATATATTTAAAAATTTTAATAAATAAGTAAATAATATGATTTTGAACACTAAACTCTTTATGTTTATCCTGCTGTATGGGAGAGACAAAAATAATAAAAAATAAATCGTCATAATCTTTATACAATTACGAATACCTGTTTTGAATTTATGGAACTCAATTAAATAAGTTTAAATATAGATTTCTTGAAATTTTAGTTATAAACTTCTCAATTTGGCGCTGACTTTGATGATGTCCCAAACTACAAACAAATATCTAAACAAGCGAAATTTCTTGAACAAAACAACCGTCTGCGGAACTGTCAAAACTATATGAAACTTTATAGAAAATTATGCTAAGCTATTTTGAGCTTAATCCCATTTAAAATAGAGTAGAAGTGAAGTAAAAAAGTTGATTTCTCAGTATTTCATAGAGACAGCGCACACTAAGGGTCTATGATAGCTCCAAGTAAGAATGGTCATGAAACAAGATAGTTTTGAAGAACGTTATAATAAAATTTGATATCTTTCTTTTAGAAAGTTGTGGATATTCAAGTGTAATTTATAAAATTGAACTTATATTTATTCTTAAAATACTATATAACAAACTATAATGAAATATGAAAATTAAATTTTGCAATGATATCTGAAGTATCCAATAAGCACTTTACAATACCACTTTGGCTTCAAATCCTGCCGCGAAGTGTATGAGAATGTGTGATGAAAGAATGGTATAAAGATATATGAAGCAGGAATCGGTGGTAAGTGACGTAGGACCTCAATGACCTTCGACCGTTAGTTTTTAACCTTGACCTTGAATTGAGAACACAGCATAAGGATCTGCCGGAGGGTCTGTGTGGTATGTAGGGACCGTAGCATTTGGCGCTCGGTTCTTTCTAGCTACCTCGCTATTATAAACCGTGAAGCTATCTATCATTATCATAATCACAAAATAATTAATAAATTTCTGATTTTTAAAAAAAAAATAAAAATATGTGATTTAAAAAATCTGTAAAAAATTTAAGTCTTTATGTAATCATTTTCCATAAAAAAAAAGTAATCCATACTGAGAAAACATAAAATAATACTATATCTTTTTCTGTACAAAAACTAAATTTAATGGCTCAAGCATGGCTTACACATTCGTTATAGAACAAAGCAACTTCTTCCAAGTGATTTACATTGCGCCGCGCTAAAGCACAAATTGTAAGGAAAGTTGAAATAGCGACCACTTTATGTATCTGTTTGTGATTCTTATTATACGAGTGTTATTCTTTCATTTCTTATATTGTATTTATACTGAAAAAAATATATATATATGTTTGTATATATGTATGTATATATGTATGTTAAAATATTTCTTTGTATTTCGAAAGATTTGTGTTTCATTTTAGTTGAGTTCTATCTATCTATATTATCTCAGGTTATACTGTTATATAATATGATGAACTAAATATATTTTTAAGCCTAAGTGTATTAAAAATATAAAATATATACAAGCTATAAATATAAAATAAATAAAAATATAACTATATGAGTAAAACCGCATAAATACTAAGAAAATAAAAAAATAAATGGACGGAACCGTAACGTAGTCGCTAGTTTAACACAAAAAGAAAGCTTACATTACAAAGCTTAAAGAGCATGTTATTTCTTTCGGGAAACTTTGTGCAATTGAAAAAATATTTCCAGACGGCGACTGTAAAGCTTCTTCTGGAAAGCTTTGTTAAGTTACTCATTCATCAGTTATTTCTATGTCTTACAATATAATATATATTTATACCGAAAAATATATTTACATTAAAATATTCTTTTATTTTAAAGTATATGACAAGATAGTTGTGGGTTCGATTTTCATTAGGAATGTTGATATGTCAAAATGTTTTAATTTGACTACTTACACTACTTTAGGAACTACTTTTTTAAATTAGCACGTTCAACATGGTAAAGTCTGTAACTTTAAAATAATAATATAACATAACTGTTTATTAACACATAACACATGTAGTAAGAAAGTAAGAAACTCTTAAAGCGTTTAGAATTTACAAAATTATTAAATATATTTGTTTTATATGCTTTATTCACAAAATTTACGTGTTTAATTTTTTTTTCACGTTAATATGAAAAAGATTAGTATAGGAATGTTAATTTATGTTCCAAAAGCCCATCGGGTCAATATACTTTAATGCCACCCATATATATGTGACTAGATAATTAACGAAAATATTTAAATTTAGTGCGGAAATTCTTGAGTGTACTGAAGTTTTGAAGAAGAAACATTTTATAATACAAAAAAATGCATATAATTATTAAAAAAAATACAAAAACAAAGGAAAATACAAAAACACTATTCTCAATATTTCAAAGTATTGTACAAAGAAACCCCTAAACAAGCGAACTCTCTTTAGCGAAACTAAACATAAGTAAAACTTTCCAAACTACGAAGCTTTGAGTAACAAGCAACGAAGAAATGCCGAAAATTATTTATATCTACACTATTGTGTTGTGTTGTACTGAAAATTTGTGTTTCCATTCTCATATTAACGAATTTTTCTGTTAAATTTAATAATAATAATAGCTTACACGCTGAATCCCGCACGTGGTAGGGTAGGTGGAGGGAACCGTAGAAACATAGTGTTAAGACACTCCGTTCCCCGCTTTCCACCTTTTGAGGCATTACGTGTAGAGGTGGAACTCAACCTCACACTTTGCCTTGTTACCAGAGCGAAGAAAATTCAAATAATTCTTTTTCCCCAAATGGGAATGGAACCCACAATATGTGGTTTAATATTTATTTGTAAATATTGTTTTCTGCTTATTTTTTAATTTGTGTAGTGTATGACTGCAAATACAATAATGGCGAGTTCTACTTGGTGAGAATGAATTATTTTCATTTTCTCCGCTTTGACTTGTATATACCTGCATTTAATGGACAGGCTACCAAAACATCTATTTTCATAATAATACAAAAATAGTGTTGCGAACGAAATTGTGTTTGTACGATTATACTGTTGAATTAGTAATTGTGTGGAACGTGTGAATGTACTGTGGTGGATCAGTTCACAAACGCACACTACAGTAATGTTGTTATCTACTTTTCGATGTTTTAAAAGACATTATTTATTGGGATTGGAAAACCAACGCCACTGTTCGTCAAACAACATTCGGCATTCAAGTTTGTAGAAAAAATATCTTATAAAATAATATAATATAATCGATAACATATTTTATAAGGAAACCGAATGTATGACGAAAAAAATTATAATTATAATTTTCACACTCAATATCTCCATCCTTTATCATATTACATTATCAGACCCTTTTCCAGTATCATTGATATTATTTTCTTTAAGGTTAACCTATCATTATATGCATAGGTACATATGTTTTCTCGCCATCATTTTATCATTAATTCTGTCGATGTATCTGCCTGAACGACCTGGCCACCTTATTCTCCATTCTTACTTTGTCATACTCTCGAGATATAATAAAAATATACTATATATTTAAAAAAGGACCATATATCCAAAAATAGGCAAAGATAACAAAGAAAATGGTATTTTTTATGATTTTTAAAGTGTTAATCCACACTAAGATTAAAAAAAAGGAAATATACAAAAATTTGAACGCAACGGGATTCGAACCCGCGAAACCTCATGAAATCCGTCCAAGACGGACGGTTGGACGGTTTCCATGACGCGCGGGTTCGATTCCCGTTGCGTTAAAATTTTTATATGTTTTCTTTAAGTAAGGTTTAATCGGTTGTAGCCGATGACAGTTCAAAAGAAGACTGTTATTTATATTGTATATATTATTTAAAAATGTATATATTATGTTTGGCAGGCATATATGATTTAGTTTATAAAGAAAGTTAGTATATTAAACATAACTCATATTTACACGCCACACCCAGAGATTTAAATTAGCATTAAACTGTCATTATATGTATATATATATATATATATATATATATATATATATATATATATATATATATATATATATATATATATATATATATATATATATATATATATATATATATATATATTATATATATATATATATAATATTATATATATATATATATATATATATATATATATATATATATATATATATATATATATGTGTGTGGATATTATATGCCACTTATTAAACTATACCATTACAGTCAAACAATAGAAGGTTATAAATAAACAAACATGTATACCGCAATATTTGTATAAGCGTACAGCAATCACTTAAGTGAGTTAGCAAGTGTCAGAAGCATGTTGCAGAATTGAGAACTACGGGCCATGTTTAAAGATCTTCTAGCAGCAGCTGACTTTAGTATAAACAAATGTTATATATCAAAAGCGAAACTTTCAAGATAGATTATACGTTAGCATTAGTTTAATTAGACTAAATTATTTACATTTATATATTTAGCTTCACGCTGTAGCACATAGAAGGGTAGGCAGAGGGAACCGCAAGTTGAAGAAACCTAGTGTTAAGACACTCCGTTCCCCACTTTCCGCCTTCCGAGGCATTGTGAGTGGCGAAAATCAACGCATATTGCCAGAGCGAAGAAAATGAAAATGAATTCCCCCCGAGTGGTATCGAACCTACAAACGAACCCGTTGCGCTTACAGACAGACGCTGCACCTCTGCGCCACAACAGTCAAAAAAAAGTAAATTGCATAGGAAATATAAAGTATAGTAAATTTCTGACCTGTCTGTCTTCTTACTGTACAGAATTTTAATTTTTCACTCTGGTAAAAAGACTAGGTGCGGTGTTAAGTTCCGTAAGTCAACACACAACAGAGAATGGAGTGTTTCTGCTGAAATAAATCAAATCGCGTCACGATTTTCCCTGTACCTATACAGCAGGGTAGGCGGAGGTAGCCTAGTTAATTGGTCAATTTTTAGACATTGAATGGCGGAACTCAACGCCGCGCTTTGTCTTATTAGTAGGGCGAGGAAATGAAATAATTCGCTCTTCCAGAGTGGGAATGGAACCCACAACTGTCGTGTTTAGAGTCAGAAGTTGTGCCACTACGGGCTGTTACTCTATTATATATGGAATAAAGCATGAATCTGTTAAGAATATATTTTATCACTGGCATCGAACCTGTGTACATTAACGAAATTCTTCGCCATACATATATCAGCGCCAGTAGAGTGCATGTACGAGTATGTTTATATTTCAACCGTAATTGGAAACTGGATAGACACTCAATTAGTGTTGTGGTAAAGGCCTCCGACTTTCATTAGTGCGGAGATTGGATAGTATTCAAGCTATAACATTTTTGTCTTTATTTTTTTTAATTAGATCTTGGAAATATTTTTATATATTATTATACTAACACAATTCCTGTCAATAATTCAGTTCAGGCGTCGTGGGTACGAATTTCTATAACAAATTATTATAAACAACAGAAAATATGTCGAAACAAAATGAAAAAAAAATGTATATGTATGATAATAAGCAAAAATATTTATATCCTTTTTATATATTTTCCTTAAAGATTGGCGTACCCACAGATTTACCCACAACTCAACCAAAATGCCGAGCTCAGAACCTTCGAGTTTTCGATACAAATTAATTGTAAAAGAGCATAAATGAAAGCTAAAAAAGTAATATTACAATATCTATCTAACTTAACTATGTAAGTAAATACGGGGCATGAAAAAATACAAGAAGAATCGTTATTTTTAAAGAGAAAAACGTGTAATTCGTGTCAAACTTAATGATTTTTTTGATAGTTTAAGTTAATTTTTACCATGAGAAAGTCCTGCAATTATCGAAGACCACGAGGGCAATGTCACGACAATAAAGATATAGAAGTTCTTAAAATATATTTGAACCCACAATCTTAATAAAATACTAGAGACAACTCAATTAGTTAATGTAAAAAAAACCAACATTAATTACCACTGAGATTAAATGTTGTTCTAGCGATGACACTTTTGCATTTGAATTTTCAAATTAGTAATTAGTTTATGAAAAAATTCAAAGAGAAAAAATTAAATCTAGATTAAGTTTTTCATGTTTATGTTCAACTTTTTTTATTTTGTCACGTGAATTGAGCGGGGAAGAGCTTATAAAGAACGTCTGACATATAAAATTTGTTTCACGTATTGAATTTTATATTTCGTTAAAAATTATGAATGTACGAGTATTTCACTTATTCTGTATATTTGAAATAGACATTTTTAGAATTGAATTAATTTTAAGGCACAATTATACATATTTTTACTACTTACATACAAATATAGTCAAGTGGTGTTGGGTAGATATAATAGAAAAACGTTTTGATAAAATATTGCTCTGAACTAAGTATAAAAAAAACGGTTAAGTACGAGTAGTACTCGCGCAACGAGGGTTCCGTTTCCGTACCTATATCATGATTGTAGGTATTCCGCTAAGTAAAATGCTACTTATAAAATTGACAAACTTAAATTTGCGGTCTAATCTACTCATTTTGTATGAAATGAGCTACAAATATAAGTTTGTAATGGTTTGTTCCTAAAATAAACTTATTTTCCAATTTTCGGATATTTTCTTTTCCTTTTAGTATAAGTTCTAATTTATGGCCAAATTTCATAACTCTAACTCACCGGGGCACAACCTGTAGGTTTTAATTACTCGGCGATTTTCATAAAAATTTAAAATAATTTAAGCAAAACTCTCATATCTTTTGATTATGTTGACTTAGATGTATGATTTTTTCTGTGCTTCAAGAAGTTATTAATTTAGATGTTTAATATAAATTTTAGCTTGATTCCTCCACGTGATTTTGAAAAAATGGTTTTAGCAAACGGACAGACAAACAAACAGATGGACAGACAGCAAAGTGATCATATAAGGGTTCCGTTTTTTCCGTTTTATTCAGGGAACTCTAGAAGTAAACTTAACCTGAATCTGGATAGTGAATAACGGAGTGTCTTGTCCCTAGCGTCTATATATGTAGTTTAAAAAATAATAATCATAAGAAGAATCAAACCTTATATATTAAAATACACACCCATATTTAGAACAAAATATCATAAACTCAAAATTAAATTGAAAATGAAAATTTAATTTACTTATTCGAATGTTAACGACCATTACAAATCCGTATTATTCGTGCCCTGAGGTCTCACCGCAGCATGATAAATGGAGGACTGAGACCCTGTTTCATTATCGCTAATATATATTATAACAGTTCTGTTGGCATATAACGAAGCCTATATCTATAGCTTAAATAATTTGATGCAAGAGTAGTGTCTTTAGTGTCAAAAATCTCTCATCTCCCCTTTCCACTCGATTTTGAGATTGCATGTTAAGTGGCAGAACTCCACGTCTTGCCACGATCGAGCTACCATCCACAAATTTAAAATTGAAGTAAAATTAATACATTATTTCTGAAATATATATAATATTCTATTTGGTCAAATATACTACAAGTAACTATCGTGTCAGTGGCATTGCCGTTTCAGCCTACACGATTGCTCGATTTATCAATACAGCCTTGCGAGTCAAAGATTATTTTTATTTGTTATACAGATCCTTGCCTTGCTTGCTATGCCTTTCGCCTTGTTTTTTTATTCAAAATGATAGATTTTGATAGCAAACAAAATTGACGCATTTTATAAATTTTTATAGGTATACTTATAGTTCTACAATATGTATAGATTATGCAATTGAAAATTTGTGTAGGTACCTTTTGAAAAAAACATGTGTATTTAACTATTTTGTGTAGGTTATTTACCATACCACACAAAATATATTATATAAACATATTTATATAACGTAAAAAATTAAAACATTGTAGAAAGTTTAGGCACACGTTCTTATCGAGATATTTCAAAATACTGTAATAAATGTAATGTAAAATATAATATTCAACATTTACATCACGCCTTTGCTCAAACGATAATACTTAATTAGAGTTAACTAAATTAAATTATTTCACATCTACCTATATACTAATCTGTGCCAAACAGAGGACGGGGCAGACCGCCGATTTATTTCGAGCTACGGCTGTATCACTTACGTAAGATTTACCCTCGGCCGATATATCTGCACGGTTGGCTACGGTCATCAAGTGCAGCTATTTTCAACGCAATTACACACCCATTTACCAGTTTTTATGGCCATGTTGAATAAGTATATTCGTGGAATAATGTAGATTAGTGTACTATGTTCTAGAATTTACTTATTTTGTTAAATACAAAAATTATAGAAGTTATCTGGATTCAGTAGCATCTAAGTAAAAACTGCTGTTGTGGGTTCGATTCCACTTTCGGAAAGAATGGATTATTTACATTTTCCTCATTCTGGTAATAAAGTAAATCACGGTGTTAACTTCCGCCGCTGAACAGTCTCTATAGGTAGAAAGCGTGGAAGTACTCCATTCCACGCTTTACACTAGGTTCCCTCTACTTATCCTACTATATGTTGATAGAGGGTAAAGCTAAAAAATGTCTGGACATTCCTGTCCGTGGTTGTGGGTTCAATACCCACTCGATGTCCTGAATTGGATGGAAAATAAGGAACAAAGAATCTTAACTAAACATGGACGAGAAAAGAAAGTATCCATAGGAAAGTAGACAAACAAAATATAGGCATAGAGTATTTATTGGTTTATCATTCGAATTTCTTCTTTAGTCCGATACGCCTATTTACAAACATAATGGTAGCCAACTTCTAGGTTAATCTTATCACTTATATATAAAGTGGAATATGAATTATAAAAAAAAAACAACATACACTAACACACACGCACACACACACACGCACACACACACACACACACACACACACACACACACACACACACACACACACACACACACACACAAAGTAATATGTTAACTTACTTGTTACTTACTTAATTTGGAAAATATTTAAGTACTTTTGGAGCAGGTAAAATACGATTTAGAATTTTGAAAGGCTGATTACAGTAAGACCCCATCTTACATCACTGTCTACGGAATGAGTTGACATTTTAATGGAAACGGCACGAAAAGTTCATTAGTCGCTTAATACTTTACAGCTTCTCTTGTACCTGCAAATAAATAAATACGTCACTATCTTAATATAGTACTATATAAAGATAGTGATGTATTTATTAGGCGTATAGGCCGGCCCTAGGTTTAATTTTTTTTTTGCGGTAGCACCTCTCTCTGACCGACCAGAAATATTTTCCCGCTCTTTAAAATTAATTATTTATTAAATCGTTACAATTTTATAAGTAGAAATCAATAAGCGCCGCTTTTTTATTTTGCACATCTACGACTGGAGCTCTTCAAAAAGAGATCATAACCAAATTGTATGTGCAGCTGTCGTCACATAATCACCCGGACAAAAATCGGCATTCGCTAATATATAAAATTAAAATAAATTAATTTCATAAATAAGTTAAAATCATTCTAAGAGTAATCGGTGGTAAGATTTTGTTCTTTGACTGCGTTGAGTTCCGCTATTCAAGAACGTTTCAAAATCGGACGGAAAATGGAGGCGGAGCGCCTTGATATAAGATTTTCTCTATCTATCCTGCTATATAGGATAAAATAAAATATTACATATGTATAAACAAAATCCCGACCAGAAAAGATTATTTGAAATTCCACATCTAAGAAATGTCTATTTCGGCCTGGATTTCAGATATGGTGTAAAATGGTTTCTTTAGATAAAATCTCTCAGAACTGAGTTAAACTTAAAAATAACCAGAAAAGCCTTTATACTTTTTTTTATATTTTTAAGCAATCTCTACTTTGTTTAACATTTTCCATGCATTTCAGATAAATTGCTTAAATAATGTTGGAGTCTAACATCATTCTTTCCAGAACATACGAAATATATATATATTTTTACAATAAGCATTATTTTAAGTATCAATGAATAGGCACTCCTATAATACTAGGCCTAGCTCAGTTATTTAGATAAATCTATTAGTGAAAGCCTTAAAAATAAAAGCAGGATAGGCAGAGGGAACTTAGTGGCAAGATACTCTATGCTGCTCTACATACCACTCCCCCACTGATTTTTAGGATTTTATGCATTTGGAACTCATCCACACACTGTCTTCTTACCAGAGCGAGGAAAGCCGTCGCCATTACGAGCTTTGCCGCTACGGTACTACAGCAACACATTAATTAATGAAAGCAATAATGTAAAAATAAAAAGAAATATCCTAAATCTCATACTACCGAAGCATTACTACGTAATTTATATTTTTAATGAAATGGAAACGAAGGCAAACAGTCAATGACAGTGAGTTTAAAAGACAACACAAATGATCTGTGAAATTGGAAGACAAAAGTCGAGAACGGTGTAATGGAAATACTTGTATCGGTGCTCGCGTTCGAAGCGTGAACAAGTTGAAACCTATTATATTTCTTAGTAGTGAGTAGTTATAAGCTGGACTTTAAAACTATATTAAGAAAGTACTACTTAAAAAATAAATATTTTGAATGAGAAAACTATATTATATGTATGTAATACAGGCCGTAGCGTCGCAGTGAAACAGCGTCTGCACAGTATGGCGTTGAGTTCTGCCACTAAGTACGCAATGTCCATCTAATACGGAGAACAGAGTGTCTTAACACTACGTTCAAACTGCCTGTGTTTATAAATTTACAAAATTTTGCTCCATTTTTCTTTTCCTTCCCTCCATTAAAACTTCATTGAATAAAGATAGTTAAAGTGAATAAGATATATGTATGTATATCTCTATCTCTATTTTAGAATCACATTTTAATATTCACGATGTATGATTTTAAGGTACGCTATAAGTATACTATGGTCGGTTACAAACATACGCTTAAGCTGGGTATAGAAGTATAAGGGCTATTCCAAACAAGGTTTTTCATGCATTATTCTCGGTTTTATTAGATTGTGGTCATATTTACAACGAGTAAACAATATAATAAACTGCCAATTTTATGATGTTTTTATTTTTTAATAGCTTGAGGTCGTTGTGGTGACATTGAAACAGCGTATAAATGTACACCAGATGGTTGGATTACCACTTGATGGAATAATTTATTCTCATTTCCCCACTTTGGTAAACAGAATGTGGCGTTGAGGTCTGCCATTTTACTAGTGAGTGCCATTGAGTGCCATTTTACTAATAAGTGACAAAAGAAATGTCTTAAAACTAGCTGTCCTATGCCTATTTAGTATGTTCGGGAAACAGCGTAAGCTGGAAAATAAATAAAATTATAAAAAGATTTATGCTATTAAAAATATTTCAAACTTTAATATTCAGATACACTTACTAATTAAATAAAAACATATAAGCTCTACCAGTTTATTAATACGTAAAATTTATTTTCTATTGCAAATTAAAGCACAGACATAAACATAATTACGGAGGCGACCATTAATGCACATTTAATATTGGCTTTCTAAACTTACAAGAAAGTTTTTAAACTGACTTGGGCGCAAGTATCAGGCACTGCGCCGAGCAGCCTTACCTGCAACGCGATGGTGATGGACATCCGGATCGTGAACAATTTTAAGTGACTCAATCATCACACTCTAAATATTTACTAGAATTGGATGCGCATCCAGAACTTTGATAACCTATAAAAATATAATTTTACATTGTCGCTAGTAGTATGGCCGCACAATATTTAGAGATTACAGAATACTTTGTGGCTTCAACCGGACAGAATTACCCAGGTCCCCTATGATAGGCGTATCGGGTGCGTGTTGTATATTGGAACAGTTTTATTGAAAATGTAATATTTCTGCGATATATCTTCTTAAGACGATACATATTGTACTTTGTTAAAAGAAAAAATGTGGACAGTCTATATATATATATATATATATATATATATATATATATATATATATATATATATATATATAATATATATATATATATATATATATATATATATATATATATATATATATATATATATATATATATATATATATATATAAAGCAAGTAGTATAAACCGGAAGAGAAACCAACGCAGAGATTAATGCTAGATTGAAGATCTATACTACTTAATGACCTATACTACTAATTTAGTACAAATTTATATATAAACTATTCACTTTCATGCACATAAATTTCCTAAGGAACGTTATATAGTATTAAATCAAAACTGTTTCGTATAAAAAGAAAACCCAAACACACACATTACGAACAAATTCTAAACATCAAAGGAATTTTTAAGTAGGTAAGCTTCCGTTTACTAAGCAACTGTAGAAGCTTTTTGCTTTTTGCGATATTACGTTTAATATTGACCCAATGTCAAAAGATGGTTCGCCAAGTTAGGTCAAACAAAGAAAGTGCTTGTGAAAAAGTAGGCACCCAAACAATACTATTAGCTGTAAAGAATATATAGGCAAGTATATAAATAAATCATATAATAACTATTTATAGACTGAACACGATGGTTAACCTATCTTACTTACCTACCTATTCTTATCTACATACCTATTCTTATCTACCTACCTACTTAAAAATATAAATGCATTAGAATTATTTGGTTATCCGTTCGTCTGTCAAGACCATTTTTCACTTATTGTGAATATTGTCTTACGTACTTTAGAACACAAAAACAATTCTTAGTTGACGCAATCAAAAGATAGAAAAAATTTAAACACCACCTATCGCATAATAGTAAATTCGGAAACTCTACCATGAATAATATCGATAGAAAATGTACATTTTTGGACGACATCGTGGCGGAGTTGAAATGAATTTGAGTATATTATTGTATAGCTCGAAATCACCTACTTATATTAATTTTGGCCTCATAATTAAAATATTAATACTAGTGACATTGGTCTCGGTGTCAGATACAACTCAGCTTGAGTTCTGCCACTTTATTGGCAATATCTCTAATTAGAGCAGAAAGTGTTGAACATACAGTCTACAGTGCTTAAAGTGAGATAAAATGTGAAAAAAAAATACTATTACAATTTAGGCATATTGTACTCGTATGCAAAAAAATTATAGTTTCACCATGCTCTCTTTATATTCTATAAAACAAGACAACAACAAGTATAAGAAGCCATTATATAAATACATTAAAACGTAAAATATTATAATATCGCTCCAAATAATACGCAAAATCTACCAGAACCTAAATTATTTTCCGCTGAATTTAATAAAGTCTGGAATTCCCTCACGACTATTCCGGAGTCAGCGTCCGGAACGCCGGGGCCTTTTAATTTTTCTTCCCCTTCGGAATTTTATGAAACGCGATTCATCGTTTTCATTATTGATTTTTTAAGACGACACCTTCGGAATCGCTTTAGTTATCTGTGTTTTATTTTGCATTTCAATTGTTTGAGACACTGATGTAATATAAATATAAACCCATTTTATGTTTTTTATAGGCTCGTTATTCTTAAGTAAAATTTAAATTAAGAAAAAAAAACGAATGTTTTATATAACTGTTGATTTTTCAGGGTAAGTAGATTTTAATGATAAGTTAGGATAATCTCTATATTTTTATCCATACAAAAGATAAATAAGATAAAAAAAGAATTCTTCTAGGAACTGAGTCAGTCATGTCTAAATATGATTGACTATATTAAATATTATCAGATACACGACAAAATACTTACACATAAAAGAAATTTTCGTGCACGCATACATAATCTAAATATAATTATAGAACAAACAATGGAAAATTGAGTCGCTCCATCAGCGGCGTTAACATTTGTTTATTTGTGGTACAAACAATAAAATTCTAAATTAAGTATAAGAATATCATACGTCAACAGAATTACTATTACTATTATTACTATGAGGATATGGTTTTAGATAGGTAGAGGAGGACCTCGGTCAGTGCAGTCGGCCATTATTGTGCATTTTAAAGGGAGCGTAGCCTTCAAGCGTACATTTGGGTCGCAAGCCTCAAGTATTTCTCTAAACTCCTAGCTAGCTCTGCAATGGAATGAAACCAGCACAAAGTATCTCTTAATTTAAAATTTCCTTTTCAAAATTTGCAAACAACAATGTGTATGAATATTTTTATGTAAAAAATAAGACAACTCTGGCAATAATACTCTATTCTTGTGGTACTGCTTTTATATATATATATATATATATATATATATATATATATATATATATATATATATATATATATATATATATATATATATATATATATATATATATATATATATATATAACCAGAATATAATAAAGAAGATATTTTACAAATGTGTATGGTAACAAATAGTAAATGTATTACTACTTGTTACCTTCTTATTTCTTTAGCTTCCCTTACTATCTTGAGCGGAGCAGTGAGATTATTTCATCCACTGTTATCAATCTCTTCATAAATTCCCTTAAGGGAATTCCCATGCTTCGTACGTGATAGTACAAGCATAATGATTTAAAGGCCTTTTCGTTATATTGTAGCTAGCCTAGCAACTTTGTAGGTCCTGGTTTCATATAAATTACAAGAATATTCATATTCTCTTAGTGCTTCCTAACACGCTCAAAGAAATCTATGTTTTATATTGTGGCTTTGCACTAAACTCAGGACTGTTTTGAATTGGAAAATTATTTTTGTATTGGATAATTAATTTACCGAGCACAGATAGTCTAAGTAAGGATAATGATATTATGTATATCGTTTTAATGTAACCCACTGTAACTATGATGGTAAAACTTAGATTGTGTGGAAAGATTTATTCATTATTTCCATTTGGCCACTAGTGTGAATAAAAGCTAGTAATGTATGGACCTGCTTGACATCATTTTTACTATTTTGTTTTGATAAATAATATACGCCAAAGTTACTAAGACAAGTTATATGTAAAAAAAAATATATATTTAAAAAAGTTTATATTCGAAAGAATTTGCTTAAAATAGGGTTTGTCATATAGCACGTAATAACTGTTTTTGGGTGGAAATTTTAGAAGATAACATATTTCTATTTAAAAAATACTTAAAGAAAACATATAATTTTTTTTTTCTATACTTAGTGTCGATTAACACTTTAAAAATCATCAAAATATTTCTTATATGTGAATATTTTTTTCTTTTTCCACGCTTATTGCTAGATAAATTCTATATATTTATACAAGTTTAAAAAAATGTATTCTACATAAACAAAATGTGACAACTTGCCTCATTATTTTTACTTACATATCACATTGTAACATTGCGGCGTAGCGTCATAATCACTTACCTGTCACATCAACGTTTTTTCGTCGGTTTTTAAGGAAATTGCATGTCGAGGTAGAGTGAATTATCTGAAAAATTGTGAAGAAGAAGATTTATGTACGACTTCTGGTTTAGAATTTTATTAAAAATATTTTGTATGTTTAAAATGTGAAACAGACATTTAAAAACCTGTTTCTAGATTTTTTTTGTCAAGGTATACTATTGTCTGCTTTGTGCCGAATTCGACTCATTGCGTGTTAAGTGAAGAAACTCCACACAGTGCTTCATTTTGAAAAAAAAATTGTATAATAATTATACCGAGTTCAATAACAAGCTAAGGCTGTTATAGAAGCTAAAAACACATAAAAGAAGTGAACTACTGGCTAAAGATACAAACGACAACAGTGATATTACTTATATACTTATTTCTTTAAAGTAAGAATTATAATAAGTGTATTCTACATATAATTGACGTCAGTTTTTACTCCAATTGTAGATTTTAAAAATTTATAAATATTATAGGATCGGCAGAAATAACTTATGATAATATATATTTTCATTGTAAACAACTTAATTTCAAGATTTAATGAATGATGAAGGAGGCTTTCGTTGCACATTAAACAGATCGTAAACATTGAACCAATAATTTCCAGATCTAGTAAGAATAAGTGTGACTGCGAATTCTTAAATTCAACATGTAATGTCTTGAGTTCAATTCAAAAGTATATTGATACTAGGTTCACTCTATGTCTACTAAATGATGACTAAATGAAGACATCATGAAGCTTATAACTATACAAACTTTCGTACATATTAATTATCAACTTAAAAGCTTACATATGTAAAGCATTAATACTCATAACTTAGATCGCTGGCCCTTTTAATGACGCTACGTCTAAGCAAAGGATTTAATGAAGGTAACAATTGCAGTAATCAAAAGTTTCGCCATGGAACCCCTTGTGTAAACTATATGTCATTTTGAGACCGGCACCCATTAAAATTCGCTTACGGTCTTATCTAGGCGACGACGTAATATTATGTTGAAGAAACTTATTTTACGCTAATATTCAGTGCAGTTTAGCATAATAATGTTTTCTAATAAAATTTTCTTTAGACAGACGCAGCGAGACACTTAAAAAAAGATAAAGATTTAAACGTAGTAGAATTTGAACCCGCATACCTGAGGTTCATGAGAATACTAAGGACAACGTTGATAAAACCGTATATTTCAATTGGCTAGAGCTCTTAGATAGTATCCAAGAGGCAAGTTCGAATTCAATTACGTTCATATTATATGCGTTATTTAAATATTTTTTCTTACCTTAATGTAACTTATTAAATGTTGAAATATCCAAAGAGAAGCTTATGATAATATTAAAACACCCTGGTCTCTAAATTGCACCCAATTTCGATACAATGAGTGTCTTTAGCCCACGCTGAGCTTTGTCTTACTAAAGGTGAGAAATTAAATATAATTATCATTCCACGAGTGTGGATCCGCGTCGTCAAATGACGTATTGTTGTTACAATAACGTCTGACTGAAAACTTAATACCCCTGATTTTGTAAGAGTCGCGGCGTTGAGTTCCACAATTTAATCGTTATATCATGTGTTAAAATGTTATATCTCGAATTTATGGAAAAAACGGAGAACGGAGAGCATGCTGTATATAGTGTATGGTTGGATAAAGCATAAAGTGCCACCAATTCAATGCCAGCAAAATATAAAAACCTAGCGTACCTTACATTTACAAAACACTACAAAGTATATTATGTGTTTATAATAATGTATTGAATATATATCCCCAACCACATGAAGGCAAATTAATTGTACAAACAAACAGTAATCCCTATTTGAAGATGTCGTAAACGTTTCAAATGTACTTGTAATCTTAATATTCATCGAAATTTTCAGGGATTCTCATACTAAGAGTATGAGAACTAATACAAAAACTATATTAAAAAAAATCCACTTTTGTTACGTTTCTAGTTCCGTACATCAAATTAAACGCCTTATAGGCCTTAACGCCTCATTTTATTGACTGCAGAAGGTATAAATAAAATATTAAACAAAATAAAAAGTAAATATTAAATCTTATACTAAGTCTATGCGTAGTATTAAAAACATTTAGTAATATCATAGGGCCCTAGGCCATTGGGATTTTGGGGCCCTCCCTTTTTTTAGAAATATAGTAAAATTGATGGTTACTTTTCCATTTCTAGAATTTGAAACAACTATTTATATCATATCAAGGTTCTAAACACAATAAGCGAAAAAAATATTAAATTTTTATAGGGGCCCCTGATCGTCGGGGGCCCTAGGCCATAGCCTAGTCCGGCCTATTGGGTAATCCATGACTGGTAATTTAAGTTACATAAGTATTTACAGTATTAATTTTTTTCTTCTATAAATCTCATGATCTCTCTGGTCTCAATATTTGTATACAAATGTATAAAATAACATTTCCCTGCGAACCCTACTTTGATATCACAGCAATATGACGCGAACGTTAATGGAATACTATGATTTATGCATTATTTGCTAATTACCTATGGACGGGTATTGTGTTCCGAGTTATGTCTTGTATTAATTCAATTCAAATATTCTATGCATATATATATATATATATATATATATATATATATATATATATATATATATATATATATATATATATATATATATATATATATATATATATATATATATATATATATATATATATATATATATATATATATATATATATATATATATATATATATATATATATATATATATATATATATATATATATATATATATATATATATATATATATATATATATATATATATATATATATATATATATATATATATATATATATAGCCAACGTCGATACCACGTTGCCAACGTCGATACCACGTTGAACACACCGGTTCTCGTCCGATCACCGAAGTTAAGCAACGTCGGGCGCGTTCAGTACTTGGATGGGTGACCGCCTGGGAACACCACGTGGCGTTGGCATCTCAGAGGGTGTCTAGCCAATTATCTGTCCGATATTTGGTTTCCGGCATACGGGTACGCGACCCCGGGACCTCGAGCCACCACTTTCATAACCCGATCCAATCCATGTAAGTGGTGTCCCTCCCCTATATTCCAAGTCTTTCTGCCTCTTATTCCCTTTCCTTTCTTGGTTTCTCCCAGTAATGGGTTTGGAGGTCAGATGGCAATCGCTCCACAAAAAACCACTTCGCCACTCATATGGACCGATTGGTCTTAGTCGGAAGGCAGACCCTGGCAAAAGCCGGGACTAATGCCAGGAAGAAGAAGAGAAGGAGATATATATATATATATATATATTGCGGCGTTGAGGTACGTCACTCAACTGTTGCAAAAGCTTTATTAAATATTAAATTTACAATCAAACATTATATTATTCACATTATTTTTTTCTTATGTATATAAAAGTTCCTATATTATGATAGTATCCGTTGCTGCTTTTTAAAGCTATAATATCTATACATACAAAACTAAAACACTACTCACTATAAAGTAACTATATTATATAACCAGAGGCGCAGTGGTACAGCGTGTACTGACTCCGACAAGATTGTGATTACGATTCCCATTTGGGGAAATAAATAATTTCCATTTCTTCGCTCTGGTAACAACACAAAGCGCGGCGTTGAGTTCCGCCACTGTATAAGAAATTTCACAAAAATTGGACAGAGAGTGAAGAACGGAGTGTCTTAACACTAGGTTTCCTCCGTTTTTCCTGTTTCATGCGAGAAAAAAAATATTCATTATAAATAAACATAGCAATAAAATTACATTTAATTGTTGGTGAATAGAATCATGCGTGAATAGAAAGAGGGTGCTTTCTTGCGGCCTTTCCACATAAATCGCAACAGAGTTTCCTACTCGACGCTTTACAGCGAAATGGGGTCGAAATTCTGGCTTTTTAAGAATTATTAACATGCTCGTTGTTCGAGTGTAAACAATTTTTACTTCCTAAGATGAATGTACTATCGTTATGAAGTGGCGAATGCTGGGATTATTTGATAAATTATGCATATTTTTTTAGATGCTCACCGAGCTTGGCTTTGTTTTTTAACCGACTTCAAAAAAAAAGGAATGTAACATTCCAGTTTGTAATATATTTGTACGTGTTTTTTTTTTTCGTATAGACTTGTGTTACGCGATTGCTCAGCTAATTATGAATGGATTTTGATGTTTTTTTTTCATATGGTATGAATGTTGACCAATCATTTATGAGTACGCTGAGGACGAATGACTAGTTTTGGCCTGTCCTTGTGTAATGTCAGGATGAATGCACTAGTACCGATGCAATCGTGGGTACACTGCAGGTGCAATCTTGAGTACTCGGAGGATATGTGCTGATATATAGAGTATGTACTAGTATACATTAGTACTTGTGCGTCCTAAAGTATTCCGAATGTACTAAAATAAAATCCTAAGTTATTCAAATTTACGCCAACGGTAACACTTCTATCGAGATCACCGTGGCGCAAAGGTACTTTGTCATGGGTTCGAGTCCCAATAAGGCAAACGATTCATCCCATTCCGACGTTCCATTACGACAAATTGCAGTGTTGAGTTACGCCACTCAACCCGCTTTAATTCTCACACGTAAGACAATTAGATTAGACTAGTAATAATCGCATAGTAAATGCCTTTGCAAGAATATTTTTTAATTTTTTTTATTATGTGTATTATATGTTTTTTCTTATATATTTTCAACAAGGATATTAAAACAAATGATTTTCAATATACAACTCGATACATTACAATATACAATAAACAGTTAATTTCATTTCAACTTTCATTTCATTTTATTTAGTTATTATTTTACGAAAACTTTAAATATTAAACGAACGAAATTATTAATTTAACGAACAAAGAAAAGAACGCCCACAAAAAATCGTGATATAAATTAAAAATTCATTCTTTATAGATCAGGCAGATACTTAGGAGATTTTACATATATATTTTTGATTTATTTATAGCTTAGAGCATAAAGCGAGTTAGACAGAAATAATCTAATATAGAGATGCTGCTCTCCACATTCCAATTCAATACGATATATATATATACATATATATATGTATATATATATGTATGTATGTATATATATGTATATATATAGATACATGTAGATACATATATATATATATATATATATATATATATATATACATATATATATGTATATATATATGTATGTATGTATATATATGTATATATATAGATACATGTAGATACATATGGAGTGGAGAATATTTTCACGCAATTTAATGATATAATATAATACGAATATACTCGAAAAGCTTTTAAGATATACGTTAAATCCTATTTCCTGCCGTTAACCTCATTCTTATTGCTATCAAATCAAGTTTAGCACATCACAGTGGAATAATAAAGTTATTTTGTTTAAGCTTACTAGACTTCACGAATACGAAGCTATTTTTTTACTATTTATTTGTTTTTAGAAATGCTATTAATTATAATTTATCAATTAGTTGGAAAAAAGAAAGTAAGGAGAGAGTAGGGATTGTAAGTTACATTCATATATAACCTCAAAACAAAATTATATATAAACAATAAAAAATATATAAGCTATAAACTTTATGAACTAGGAATAATTGTACTTGTACTTATGCTTGTAATAATGGAAAAAATAATAATGGGGTTTTTATTTTTATTTTAGTTACTTAATAAATAAATATAATAAATAAACCCTAGCTACTCATAAGTGACGTTTTTGCAAGTAATCTACTCCACTTTGCACAGTCTTGAGCATCCTCAGTGGTTAGTCAGTGGATGGTTTCTCACACGGCACGGTCTTCAGGAGAGTTGAAATGCTGCCACTCCTTAAATGCAGTCTTCTTATCATGAATCACCTCTTGTACCTTGTCATTCCACCACTATGTCTCCCTGTCCATAATACATCCTCCCCTAGAAACGCCAAGAACATGTTTACCAGCCGTAATGAATGCTGACTGAGCTCGATCCCAAGCATCCTGAGCAGTTTCGGTGTTGGTTGATAAATTTTGACTGTTAACCTCTGCCAGAAAGTCGGTCTGCATCGGTCCATTCAGCAACCATCACTTGATCTTAGACTTACACGTCTCGGCTAATTTCTTTATCGGGGTAACGACATAATCCATGACAAGAAGACGATGTTGGGCCGTGAGGCTTTCACCAGGAATGACTTTACAGTAAGTTACCTTGCCAACATGACACCGCCTGGTCAATAGATAAAATAGTTAAGTGGAGTCCACTCGCATACGTAATAAGATGCTGCGGACTCTTTTGGAAGAACGTATTCACGATGGCCAGATCAGATGCAATACGGGTTCTTAGGATATTTACGCCCTCTATATTGCGGCGATCGTGACCAAAACCACCGTGGACACTTTCATACGTATCCGCAGCCTTACCCACGTGACTGTTAAGGTCTCCCCCAACTATGATCACCTCGGTAGATGGTATAGCGAGTAGAACCTCTTCATATTGCTCCCAGAATGACTCCTTTTCGCCCCGCTACAACCAGCCTGGGGAGCGTAAGCACTGATTAAGTTGGCGATAGCCCCCTCAACCAGTACCTTCATCCGCATGAGGTGGTCGCTGCGGCGGTCAACTTCGAGGAGACTATTCCGTAACTCTTCAGATAAAACTACTGCTACACCAGTTTTACCGGAACGGGACCCAGTGTATATGAGCTGGTAACCCTTTCCGATGATACGGGACTTATTGCCCTTCCAGCGCGTTTCCTGTAGGAAAGCACACTGGACCCGACGCCTCATGAGTACATCTGTTAGTTCCCTACATCGTCCGGTTAGAGAGCCAATATCCGTACTTGACACGGTAGCCCTTGCCCATTTAAAACAGGTGTAGGGCGATGTGCCTGCACGTCGTTTAGCGGCGACGCCCTAGCAGTATCCAGCAACATCTTTTGTCTTACCATTTAAGTGGCAGGTGGCTGCTTTTTAATGGAGCGATTGCCATCTGACCTCCAAAACCCATTTTTGTGTGAAAAGCCAAGGATGAGAGGGGAAAAGATTAGTAGAAAAGGGGAGAGGGGGGGGGGGTAAGGACACCACTTTCATGGATTGGAAAGGAGTATGACAGTGGTGGTTCGAGGATCCGGGGTCGCGTACCCGTATGCCCAGTACCAATATCGGACAGATATTTATATATATATATATATATATATATATATATATATATATATATATATATATATATATATATATATATATATATATATATATATATATATATATATATATATATATATATATATATTGTAGAAGCAGAATTATAATTTAATAGTATTTTTGTATGTAGATAAATGTTTTTTTGAAAAATTGAAGTCGCACCATCGTATGTCGTTGCTCGGTTAATGTTTCTGTTTCTCATAATTTGCTTAGTGCCTGGTATTTGGTACTTACTCTACATTATTATGATAAAAAAAAATCAAAAGAAAAACTAAGTGAAAGTTTTATAGAATTAAGAAGGACTTTTATAAGAAAACATCTCTTTTACTAGAGCTTTTAATACGACATCATGTAATAAATCCGAATATCCAAATTTACTCTAGGTACTTCTAGAATGTTTAAACCACAGATATTTCTCGTAAAGTAAAGCCAGGTCACGCAGTTAGCATAATCAGGGCCATAAAATGAAGGTGTCAAGCACACTTTGCATTTATTAGTGGTAATCTAGGGCTTTATCATCTTACGTTATATGGATATACCTATAACAGGTAACGAGGACTGAAAAATTTACCTATTAAATTATATATACCTACGAATATATTAACAAGTAACGAGGACTGTAAAATTTATCTATTGAGTTATCCTGACTATGCTTTGGTGACGCTTGTGATAAAAAATTGTAAATATATCAAATGGTTTATTGGTGAGATATTATCATTAAGATGATTTCTAAAATAGCATTTATAATTTCAAATATACTATTTATGTTGTAAAAGAAAGGCATCATTTTGATGACCGATTACTTTGTAATAAAAATAATGCTTTATTTTTCGAAGCAGTATCGTAAAACTACGTTAATATCACACTGTATCACGGAAATAGAAGGGTTGCAGTGGTGAAGTGTCCATACAATACGATTCCCATCGGGTTACCTTTTGTTAATCTTAATAAACAGTAATGAACGATTAATTATTAACTAACAATAACTCTACCATAATCAATTTAAGTAAATAAACTAAGATCACGCCGAACTTAACTTTGCCCTGAGGTGATGTAGACAATGAAAAGGAATTATATATATATATATATATATATATATATATATATATATATATATATATATATATATATATATATATATATATATATATATATATATATATATAAAATCAGGAGTATCGTGTATGTGGAGGCACTAGTAATAAAAGATGTATGTATAGTTGGCCTTCAAAGAGTTTTATTTGTAAGTTCGCTTGAACAGGGGGTGATAGTGGGGAGGGGGAGCAGGGGCCGAGCAGGGAGGGGCCAAAAGAAATTTCATCTTATAAAAATATAATATACGAAGAAGTTGTATTATATGCTATTTATTAACAGTTTTCCTCTAACAAGATATATGACAATACTTTAATAGGAGTCAGAAAGCCTTCAATGCCCGAATATAAATCTCCAGGGAAGTTGTCAATTATGAGCACTCTGTTTTAAGCATTATTGAAGTTGGTCAAATGGCTCCTAAGAAATAATATGCTAATAATTTTATTCTACTACATGACAGTATATGAAGTATATATATTACATTAAAATGATAAGAGCTTTGCTTATTAAAATTTCTACTCAAATTGATTATATATATAGTAAATTTAAATCCTATATAGATAAAACATTTAAAAAAAGCTTTTTGGTTTACTTTAAGTATATCTATTATATATATTTTATTATTTTAGTCAAGCTATCAAATGGGGACTTAAATGTATAGAGAAGTATTTACTAATGTAAAGCCTTTTCCACTCTACGATGATTGCTCCTGTGCTACCCTTGTTCAGTGCTTTCTGATGACCTTGCCCACATCGCCAATCCACCTGGAGGATATTTACTGATACAGAAGGATATTTATCTAAATTAGTTTTAACTAACAATTTTATTTTCTCCTTAGGTATCTTATAAAACGTAAAAAACGTATATAAAAATAATATTCTGGGATTTTTTGCCATACACAGCTTTGCTACAAAATGTATGAATAGTAAAATCTAAATTTAGCTACAATTCCACAGAGGCGTTGTTAACGTATTGGATAATAATAATTTACAGTAAAATATACCATTGCCATCCAAAACCGCCAGCCGTTTATCAAGATTTTGGAAACAAATCAAGCCACACTAAATTCACTATTGAAAATGAATAGCAAATCTGTGTACATATATAAATATTATATTTTAACACTCAATAAATGTACTATTTTATATATGTTTTTTTAGTTTACGCTTTATCTCGTATATATAGCTGAGTAGGTAAATCGAACCTAGTACTAAGACACTCTGCCTCTTACTTTTTGCCCAATTTTGAGACAGCGTGTTGTGTAGCGGAACTCAACGCCGTTCTTTGTCTTAATATTGAAAAACTAAAAATATTAAAGAAATATACGTTTTTTGTGTCATATCGCTTACTGTATACATGAGATATGTGCAGGTTCAAATATACATATATGCGTTAGGACATTATAAATTGAGTAAATTTTTTTTCAGCTTTATGCTACATCCATATCCATAGCTATTGTAAATAGTAATTTAGGCAAAGAGAACTATATATATATATATATATATATATATATATATATATATATATATATATATATATATATATATATATAGCTATATAATCAGGAGTATCGTGTATGTGGAGGCACTAGTAATAAAAGATGTATGTATAGTTGGCCTTCAAAGAGTTTTATTTGTAAGTTCGCTTGAACAGGGGGTGATAGTGGGGAGGGGGAGCAGGGGCCGAGCAGGGAGGGGCCAAAAGAAATTTCATCTTATAAAAATATAATATACGAAGAAGTTGTATTATATGCTATTTATTAACAGTTTTCCTCTAACAAGATATATGACAATACTTTAATAGGAGTCAGAAAGCCTTCAATGCCCGAATATAAATCTCCAGGGAAGTTGTCAATTATGAGCACTCTGTTTTAAGCATTATTGAAGTTGGTCAAATGGCTCCTAAGAAATAATATGCTAATAATTTTATTCTACTACATGACAGTATATGAAGTATATATATTACATTAAAATGATAAGAGCTTTGCTTATTAAAATTTCTACTCAAATTGATTATATATAGTAAATTTAAATCCTATATAGATAAAACATTTAAAAAAAGCTTTTTGGTTTACTTTAAGTATATCTATTATATATATTTTATTATTTTAGTCAAGCTATCAAATGGGGACTTAAATGTATAGAGAAGTATTTACTAATGTAAAGCCTTTTCCACTCTACGATGATTGCTCCTGTGCTACCCTTGTTCAGTGCTTTCTGATGACCTTGCCCACATCGCCAATCCACCTGGAGGATATTTACTGATACAGAAGGATATTTATCTAAATTAGTTTTAACTAACAATTTTATTTTCTCCTTGGGTATCTTATAAAACGTAAAAAACGTATATAAAAATAATATTCTGGGATTTTTTGCCATACACAGCTTTGCTACAAAATGTATGATTAGTAAAATCTAAATTTTGCTACAATTCCACAGAGGCGTTGTTAACGTATTGGATAATAATAATTTACAGTAAAATATACCATTGCCATCCAAAACCGCCAGCCGTTTATCAAGATTTTGGAAACAAATCAAGCCACACTAAATTCACTATTGAAAATGAATAGCAAATCTGTGTACATATATAAATATTATATTTTAACACTCAATAAATGTACTATTTTATATATGTTTTTTTAGTTTACGCTTTATCTCGTATATATAGCTGAGTAGGTAAATCGAACCTAGTACTAAGACACTCTGCCTCTTACTTTTTGCCCAATTTTGAGACAGCGTGTTGTGTAGCGGAACTCAACGCCGTTCTTTGTCTTAATATTGAAAAACTAAAAATATTAAAGAAATATACGTTTTTTGTGTCATATCGCTTACTGTATACATGTGATATGTGCAGGCTTCAAATATACATATATGCGTTAGGACATTATAAATTGAGTAAATTTTTTTTCAGCTTTATGCTACATCCATATCCATAGCTATTGTAAATAGTAATTTAGGCAAAGAGAACCTAATGACAAATTACTCCGGCTTTCGATTTTTGCTTGAATTTGAAACAGTACAGCTTAACTTAACGTTGTACTTTGTCTTAGCAGAATAAGAAACTATGCCACCACTGCGCCACCATGGCCTCATCGCCAATCTTGTTAAACAAAAATTATAGTACTAATACTATAGGAGTATATCATTATTCTCTCTCGTCTATATAAAAAAACGATTTGAACCTGCACCTACAATAAATTATCTATAATTAGAAATTACGTCTAAAATTAGTTCCTATTTATACGTATATATGTAGATAGATGGACGTACAATTATACAAAACCAGCCAATATTCAATCAAGCTCTACGATATATGGGGACGGGTCGGGGAGCGCGTAGTGAATCGTCCAAATAGTTCAGCGTAAACTTAACAAATGGGATCGGCCGCGGCTTGCATTGCACAGCGACGGGTGGCGCAAGTTGCGATGTGTTCATTTATATTTATAATATATTTAAGCTTTTTTAGTATAATATCAATATGTGTCACTAATACAGAGGTAAATAAAATAAATTATCCACATTTTTTTCATATATAGCAAGGTAGAGGGAACCTTGTGTTAAGATACTCCGTTACACACTTTCCGCTCGTGTGTTGAGTGGCGGAACTCAACGCTGCACTTTGCTTGCTAGCAACGCTGTTACCCTAGCGTGCAAATAAAATAATCGATTCCCATTAGTAGTAAAATATAAAAACCCGTTTCTTTCTCGGTCCCGTAGGAATTTTTAGTAATGTTTTATTTATTGATTCCCTATATTGTCCCAGAAACCTTTGTGAAATATTATATTTTTACTATTCGTAGCTTCATCTATGCATTTATGTCAGTCACTTGGTAAAGGAAAAGTTCTGCGACGTTCAGCTTGGCAGCCTAGAACTTTTAAAGGAATAAATTACAAGAACAAGATGAAGACCAGGATATATCGCTAGCTTTTGATCGTCTATTGAACAAATATCACAACATAAACTGGATATTACTAAGGGAATATATATAAATTAAATCTAACGTAGTATAAAGAAACATTATCGGCTCAATTTAATAGAGAAAAGATTAAATAATTGTGAGAATATTTTTTATTGCATATTCAATTCATGGCATTGAATGCCATTTGAAGAATAATTTACTTTCTCTCGCAGACTAAAAATCAGAAAATATATTAAAAACATACTATAAAAAACGCTTCTGCTTCTGTTTCTCACATATACTGTCCGCAAAGTCCACGGCTTTTCACGCACATTCAACAATTCAAGTGATTTATTTAGGCTCTAAACTAAAGTGGAGCGCTACATCGTTACCGCAACGCGAAATTATGCTGCAGTTTTGTGTAAAAAGCTGACTATTTGGCAGAAAAAGACCAATAACGAACGAGCTATTAAGTAATTGGGAAACCTCGTAACACACGCTATGTATGAAATTTTTGAATTTATTTTTTAACGATTTCATACAATAATAATAGCATGTGGCTTGATATTGATGTTTACTTCTATAGTCTCTATAGGGTTTCGTTTCACTTACGTAATGTCTTATATATATACAAAATATGATTTTTTTCTTCTTTATCAGTTTAATTATACACGAAAGGGCATTGTCTAAAATAAATAAAAAAAAATATTAACTTTTAATGGAAATTAAAATATTTTAAACTCTTCATGTTTTATACACAATATATCAGGATAAATATATATGACAACCTAGTATCAAGTTAAGATGCTTTGACGGTTTCTAAACGAATTCGAGATTACGCGGGCTTATTTCTGGAGTTACGCATCACGCTATGTACCAGAGCCAATAAAAATGTATACCTAATGAGGTTGAAAGTAGAATGCATATTACTTATTAATAATTCTAATTCCGCCTTGCGAGGCTTTGTGTGTTGAGTGGGGGAACTCAACGCCATGCTTTTGCCTTGTTGCCAGAGCGAAGATAATGAAAATATTTCATTCTCCCCTAATGGGAATTGAACCGATGACCCGTCACAATTAAAGGCAGAGGCTATGCCTCGATGCCACGACGGATTATTTTAATTAATAAAAAAAATATAACTGTTATTTAATTTAAATTATAACTTACATAATGTTTCAATAAAAAAATTGCATGGGAATTTATATCTCAAAATATAACTTATCCTAACTAAACCTACAATTTATGTAAAGTAGGAATATATTGTAACCACAGTCTCCGTCAGCCCCTTAATCACGTACGGCCACCTGTCAGACCAATGCCTTCTTATACTCGTATTAACAACTGTTCCGCCTGTGACACCGAGCGCTATAGACAATAGAACATATACAATACAGTATGTGATAAACAATTACCACCTCCAAAAATAGCTACAAAATCTTCACAAAGTTTCCGTTAGTCTATTTGACACTTCACAAGAATACGTTTGAAGTTTACTACCAAGTTTACTTACACGTGTTGTGAGTGGGTACAATTAAAATGAGCCCGTAGCTGTAAAGGAACCTTACCGAGTTAGCCGCAACTTGCGACTTCGTTAGATGTTCGTGACACTTGAAATAGAATAAGATTACATTGACTAGTATATGGATTGTATAGAGTGGTGTTATGTAAGCGTATAATGGAAAACATTTAAGCCTACCTGAAAGATTTGGGTATATGATTAAAAAAATGTATGTTCTTTATAGATATCATATATCCTCATATATGCAGGCAGAGAGACCTTAGAGTCAAGATACTTCCTTCTCCACTGCCCACTACATTAAAAACTACGGAAATGAAAATGACATATGCCCCAGAGTCCAGATTGAATTCAGTCATTGTGCTTAAACTCTCGATCATTATGGCCCCAAAATTATAGGTATATTGAAAAAAAATAAATTTCCAAAAAAGTATATAGTTAAAACAAAAATCTGCCCAAAAACAAAATTGATTCCACAAATTATAATATTTTACATTTAATAAAAATTGTTAACTACGAATAAATAGTATTAACTTATAATAGAACGTTATTTGAAACCACCAACAACTTAGAATCAATATCTAGTTATTATACAGTACATTATTCGGCAATAGTTCGTTCTATATCGATTAAATTACACTGAGAACCAATTTCACAGATATTAGTTAACAAGTATTCAGTAACTTGAGTAGTTTAGAGGCAATATTGGAGAACGTCTTAGTAATATCTTATGTTCATAACAAAATTTATATTATATTTTTATTAGATTCAATATATTATAAGTTATTCAAATTTAAATTGAAAAGATTCTTTATTCAAATAGACTTATACAAGCACTTTTGAATCGTCATTGTCATGTTCAGAAAGCAGTTCTGTTGAGAAGAGCCAGCAAGAAACTCAATTGTTGGCTCTTTTAAATATAAATATTACAATTTTTATCAAATACAATGGTAGCACACTAGTATTTACTTCTATTTCTGCATAAAATTCGATTGACATCAATTCCCAAAAAAAATTATCATTAAAATATTCCTGAACAGGTGTAATAGGCTTTGTTAAGAGATTTAACCATCAAAAATTCCCTGTCTACCAATATTGTTGATTTTTACGTCGTTTCCACGTCCATACGCTTAAGAGCTCAAGCTCTTTATATTATAGCGATGCTTGATATCCCGATTCTTGATATAAGCAATACATAAATCGCATCTCTTAACCAAACTCCCCTTATCAACTTACAGGAAAGCCAATCACTACTATTTTTATAATCCAGTTTGAAAAACTACATTACATTAATATTTTATTTTATTTGGTTGTTTATTTGTATGTATTTATGTATAGAAATTCTTTAAATATACAATTTATCGTTAAATTAAACATTTAATTTATTACTTTTTACTGTAATTGTAATTACATTTTGTTCTTCAAGTGCAATAAACAATATATTTATTATAGATTATTTATTGATATTACTTTTTAAGTTTTTGGAGAAGTGCGTTAGAGAGCTCTAGTATATGTCTCTAATATATTATGATATGCCTGTATAGAATATAATGAAACAAAAAATACGGATAAGGCTTCATTTACTGCTCGCCTTGATTCAATTTAGAATATTGTAGAACAGTGATTCATCAAACACGATATCCTTGATTTAACACTTCTACTTTTTTATATAATAGAAAGATATTTTTCTTAATTCCAGGCATCTTGTAGATCATGACTAAACTCTTTTTAATGCATAGCTATTATGAAAATATTCTAAGACAAAGTATGGATAATTACGACAGTTATCCATACTTTATCTTAGATGTTATAGTAAAAATGAAAATATTTGAACTAAAATCATTAATTTTTCAGCTTTAAGCAACACCGCGCTTAACAAAGCAAAGATATGAAAATAATTTATTTCTCCAAGTGGGTACCAAACTAGCGTTTGGGTCAGACGTTAACCCACAGTGCCATAAAGGCCTTAAATATTATATATAAGAATAAAAAAAATACCACCTCTAAATTAAGTAAAGATATTAGGTTTTTTAAATAAACTTACTTTACTAACTTATATCTAAAGCTTTGGAAGATTTAAAACTAAATTCATTTTCAATTAAACCCTGAATAACTCGTGAAAGGAATTGTTTTTGCGTTTATATATAACCAATTTAACTTAGACTCTCACGTTCCATACAAAACATGGATAAGTGAAGTGTATGTGACGGTCCCCAGAGTTCAAGTGGAATTGTTATCGTATTTAAAGCTCAGAATACAAACGACTCCACTTAAAAGTTTGATGCATTTCGAATATTCCATTAGCGTTTTAAGGTTTATTTAAACTTTTTATATTATTTTAAGGATTGAGCCTTAATGTAAGCCACATTTAATCCATTAATTGTTTTATTCACAATATTAAATATTCTATCTATATTAAACTACAGAGTTTTCAAGAGAATGCGAGAGAAGGTGTGCCTTCATTACAACTTGGCAGTCTTTTGAAGAATAGTTGAAAATTTTATTTTTATTTTTGGCCCTTGCTATTTTCATTTAGTATAGTATAATTTAAACATGCTTGGGATATGGAACTCGTGGGAAATCTTCTTGGGGAGAATAATCTGACTAAAGGCAAGTATTATGGAATGGTCTAAGATAGACATCATAATATCCACAAAGTCCTGATTAACCAACAGAAAAATCTAACATTTTTCGGTCTGGAAAGATAAAGCTTGATGTAAGGCAACACGAAATTCCTAAAATAGGCGGAAAGTGCCCTAACAATAGATTCTCTTCATATTTATCGTGAAATGTCATTTTTTTTATATAAGAAGGCAACAAAAACATTCTCCAGTAATATGTAGCACGAGTTTCTTACGCGGCCGAAGCGGTGTGAAGTGCACATCTGTACTTTTACTTATTTTTACTGAACATAAAACTTTCTACAAGGAAACGCTTTCGGCGGTGGGTGCAAAGAACTTTCAAAGATTTAGAAATTCAATATGCTTAAAGGCTGGGTAGAGCAATTCTGAGAACAAAACTGTACATTATAATATATACTTATATCTTTGGTGAAAGTTAGTGTCGATGGATTTCGACACTCAATACTTTTGGTTGTACGTGGGGAGCTGATAAGAAGCTCTAAGACAGATTATTGCAAAATTTTGAGGAGACCAGGTAAAACAGGATTGTACGTTATAATTTAATAGCTTTATGCAAATACAAACGAAGTTTTGGACTTACAGCCTAGAAAATATATATATATATATATATATATATATATATATATATATATATATATATATATTATATATATATATATATATATATATATATATATATATATATATATATATATATATATATATATATATATATATATATATATATATATATATATATATATATATATATATATATATATATATATATATATATATATATATATATATATATATAAATAAATATATATATAGTATTCTTTATTGCAATCAATATATGTCGAATTACATACATAATAAAATATAGTTCCAAGCATATATGTTTATTTTCAGTCTATATAAGAAGAAAAAGTGTAGTATAAGTGCTATCAACGTGCAGATAAATTACTGTCTCCACACTTCAATTGTCGAAAACTAAATATCTTATGTGTTCCCTAACTTTTTAATCCAATTCATGATTGACTTGTTAAAAAAACAAATTAAAACATGATTTAGAAACGATCTTAGTCTAAAAATCAAAATTTATTTAATAAAAGTCATCCAACAAGACAAAAATTGCAAGAATTGCAAGAACTACACAAATATAAATCATAACTCTTAAAATTTACATTTGAATACAACAATGTCGTTGTTTATTCAGCTCCACTGTATTAAGACAACAAACAGTTTTGTTGATCTCTTAAAGAAAAAGTGAAAACAGAGCAGTCAGTAATTGAAAACACTCAGGAATGGACGCAAGAACTTTGCCAGTTTTCTTTTTACTTCTAACGTCAGTTGTTATTGTAAGTAGGACAAAGGAGCTATAAAATATACTGCACGCTTTCTTTTCAAATTTTAAGTTAGATTTAGTTTTAATTACATTTCTTTAATGTAGAGTTTGTCTGCTGGGTTGTTTATTAATAAGACTGTTTGCTTTGAATTAAGTAGTTTGTTAATATACAAATTTAAATAATTTTTTATCAAATTTGATTGAAATGTCAATTAAAGTTCTTCGCTCTTGTAAAGTTGTTCATTAAAATCCACTTTTAGGCACGTAATATCTTGAAAATTTGCTAGGAAGTAGGAATTAGAAGTGTAATAAAACTAAGTTCCCTCTTCTTACATCTACCCCGCTATATGTGGCCTACTTCATGTGGGGAAGGTGAAAAATTAATAATACGTAGTGGTAGCCCGCAGCAACGATTACGAAACATGAGGAGAACCTGCTTTTTGCCATTGACGTGGCAATTTAAAAAATATACGAATATTTTAAATGGTAAATTTTAACTTTCAGTTTTACATATGTTAATTTCTTTGTCAAAGGATGCCTGGCAATCCTCAGATGACTATATAGACCGAGGTCTTCGAAGGGGCGTGCACTATCACTCCAAAAGACACATGATGCTGCGAGATAATGAGCGCAAGAGACGGATCACTACACAGAAACCTAAAGAATATAGAAAAAAGGTAAATAAATATTTTAAATATGTAAAAATCATTATTATTTAAAATTAATAATTAATATAAATTAATTACTTCCTTTAAATTTATTCCTTTTGTAAATGATTTGGTTGTATAAATATATATTTAATAATAATTATATGTATAAAATATGTACTCTAAAGTAAATTATCATTCGATAGTAACTGTCAATAAAAAAATTTAATAAAATAAATTTGTCAGTCTGAATGCGTTGATGGTAGGTTGAAAAATGACTGGAGAAGCTATTTGTATTTAACATGCTTTTATTAACCCAAGCCTTTACTTAGTAACAAATAATAAAATTTATTTTATAATAAATAAATTTAAGTTAACAGTTGTATTTCAAGCACTTCTCATACTTTTTAATCATTTAACTTTGTATAATCATGATTATAATTTGTTCAAGTTACAGTTCAATAAACATATATCTTTACTAACGGGCTGGTACGATAACGATGTCCAAAAGTCATTTCTAAGTTCCGATTATTATTGTTTAAAAAAAAATTAAACCGTCTTCAAAATTATTTTAATTTTTAATTATTTAAAAAAAATGAAACCGTCTTCAAAATTATTATTATTTTTAATTATTAAAAAAAAGTTAAACCGTCTTCAAAATTTATGCAAAAAATTAAACATAAACTAAAAAGTAGAAAATAATTAAAAAGAATAAATGAACTTACTGATAATTAGACATGCTTCCGTTATTCTTTGAGTCGGTGACAGTTTGGGTAAATTTTATTAATTATTTTATTATTTTGTTCAGTGTATTCAGTAGTGCTTACTAACTTAAATGGGATGTAAATTAAACTTCATCAAGCCTTAGTATATTTAGTGAAATATATTAAAAATCTATTTTAATTTAATAATTAAAAAAAAAAAAAATTAAGTATCTAAAAAAAAAATTAATTATCTAGAAAAAATGTGTGAATGTTTGTAATAGGAATAATTTCCTATTACAAACATTCATACATTTTTTCTAGAGACGAAACCTAGCGTCTCAATACTCCGTTCCCCGCTGTTTACATTTTCGAGACATTGTTGACTGGTGGAACTCAATAACGCGTTTTGTCTTCATACTAGAATAGTTTACTCTCCCCGAGTGAGATTTAATTCACAACCTTCGCGTTTATAGTCAGATGCTATGCCACTGTGCTACGACGACTTTTTTTCTAACAAAACAGTTTATCGATTTATTTATACAGCCCTCAGGTAATTTAAGACCAATACAGGAAGATGAAATGGAAGATAGTGAAGTGGTATCCGTAGCTGTAGGACCTCCACCACGACCTAAATATGATAAAACTTACAAACATACTCCAAAATCAATAGATCGAGTAATTAATTATGCTAATAATACCTCAGCTACTCTCGTTAAAGATGTTTTAACCCAGCTTGGGAGAGAACTGCTAACACGTGAAGTAAATGAAGACTTTGTATTTGGACAATATGTGGGAATGTCTTTACGAAATTTAACTCAAGCCCTAAAACTCAGAGTGCAACATGAAATTTTGGATATAATAGTAAAATACCAGAAAGAAAATCTTGGAGATGCTGTTTCAGAAGTAAAGCAACAAACGGAAGAGAGAAAAACAACGTTGCCGCTGCCTATACTGTTAAAAGATGTCAAGTTAGAAAAAAAACCTATGAACGACACTGACGAAGGATGGCCAGATTTTAAGAACTTGGCTAAAATTGTTGGTTAGATTGTTGAAACAAATAATATTTGCCTTGTGATAATAAAATGTTAATTGATTCAATTTTGTATGATTCATTTTCAAGTGTATATATAAAAAAGTAGTAAAATTCATATACATGTTGTTATACATGTTACATATATCACACATGTGTCACATCCCGTATAGAAGATTTTTATTTTAAATTTGTAGAATAATGAAATTAGCTGCCCGTCGACATATTACAAATTAAATGAAACTATAAAAACACTAGGCCAAAATGATTTTTAACTCAAGTATTACTTTTGTTTTTTTTTAATTCACACATTAATCCACATATAGCAGGGTAAGCGTAGGGAGCCTAACCTTCCATTAGGATTACACTCAATTTTCCACTCTCCACGCAAATACGCACACAGAATTTTTTTTTTACTTTTATCTCCAAACATGTCTATCTTTAAAAAGTACGTTAATATAATAATAGACTGTTAACAACTAGCACGATCTAACACGATCTGCCAACGCCCATTAAAGCGAAGCAATTTCCCATCCGCAATGGTATACTAGTTTTGTTCATTACAACGAAAGGCATTTTTATGTCTGTTTAACAGCTTGCCGTTTCTTTTTGGGTTTAACGCAAAAATGTTCTTTCTTAAAGTTTACTAGTACAATTACAATTTTTAATTACATTATAAATGGATAAATTCGTTTGACCGTTTATCAAAAGCGAAAAAGTGCAGCTTGCACACTATTTTCCTCATAGCGGGGTATGCAAAAAAACATAATGTTAAGGTGCTCCATCAACCACTTTCCGCCCAATCGCCATACTTAGTCAACCAGAGCGGGAAATTAAAGAAAAATCTATAATCTCTATGCTCTATATCTCTATACTCTCCCAAAATAGAATAAGTCAGTCGCTGGCCAAATGTGTCGCACTGGCTTCTTGTAAAGTTTAAAATAATAATAGAACAAATCTTTAAGCGCGTTGTCTTGAATTTGTTAAGACTAAGTAATGGCGGAAGTGACGTCTTGTTAGTTCAAATTGTTGTTGAGATACCCTGAAAGCAAGAAATGCATTCATTTTATTTGTTTATTCTATTCTTACGTTTCTGCAAAATGGTTAAAATATTTACGTGTGTTATATAAATATGACAGGTTATCATGGCATAGTGGTATAATAATAATAATAATAATAATAATAATAATAATAATAAAGCCTGTTTATTTCCTATGAACCTAAGCGTAAGTAAATTATATAGTTATTATTATAAATTTTCTTTTGTTTTCTTCTTTTTTTTAAGTGCTAATATTAGTCAATAAGTTATTTTTTTTTAATTATTGGAATCCCATTATAGGGTATACCCTATAATGGGATTTCTATAATTAAAAAAATAGTCCATAAAAATAGTAAATAGGAGGACTATAGTCCTCCTCCAATTTCCTTTGTCTTGTGCAAGTCTTAGCCATGTCCTTCCTGCAGTCCTTATTAAATCATTTGCATATATGATTGTAATTGCAGTGGTTGTTGATTGAATCCCCAATCACGGAAATAATTATTTGCAAATTATTTTTGTTCTTCAGCTACGAAACCAGCGTGTAGCTAGTTTTGCTACTAAACACGTAATGTCTCCAGTTCGTGCAGAAATTCGGTTTTCGACTTTTTACCGATTTTAATTTATTACGTGAATTGCGGAATGTTAGACATAAACAGACGAAATTAATTTTATTAATTTGTTTTAACGATATTTTTTCACTATTAAGAAATTTCTCTAAAAAGAAGGGAGTTGATTTCAAAACGGTTATATGTGTCTACGCGTGAGATGTTCATGCATCACCCACATAACTGAAGAAATTGTAAAGTCAGTCATATGTCAAAAGTAAAAACTTCTTCTTCTTCTCTTTATATATGGCGTTTCGAGCATATCAGTTGAGCAGAATTCTCCTCGCCAATGTCACGTTGAATGGAGAACATACAAAGGAGAGTGAACGGTAAGTAAAAACTAAGTATTTCTTTCTTTTTATACATGACTGACTTTATTATTAAAAATATGTTTAGCTTATAATATACTTGCAGATTACAGAATGCATTTCATATTTTCACACGATTCATGTTTGTGAAAATGTTTTGTATTCCGATAAACAGCACAAAGAGCATAATGCATCCATTATTCTCTTATGTTTAGACAGATTGTGACACAGCTCAAACAAAGAATAAGCTATGTCAATTTTACTTTGATTTTTACAGTTGCGTTGCTTGAACGGATCGCTAGTGTATATCGAATTGATCATCAATCTATAGTTTAAATATTTATAACTAGAAATAGTAAAATTGAATTCTAAATTATTAAAAAAAAAAGAATTGAATTATTTTCATGGTATTATCGATCGTTTTTGTGAAGATGTTGAAATTATTAAAGGTTTCTGTGCCCTTAAGATCAAGTGTCGAATTGAGTCTCTAAATAAAACTATAAGCACATACTATATTGTATTGACAATAGTACTGTATTGACATCATTTATTTTATATTGTAAAATATATTTGTTTTATTTTATTAGATATGTTTTTGGTCTTTTTATTTCATATTTTTTTTATTTAATTTGCATCGAGCCTATTCCTGTTCTTGTACAACCAGTCCTCCATTTGCCAAAGGTTATCTGTTAGAGATTGCTTGAAGTAATAAGACCGCCTTTGCATATACATTTTATATTTATATCTTTTATTTTTATTTTGTTTATGTTATATGTGTGCAATAGAGGATAAATGAAAAAAAAATACTGTTTTTGCTGGTGTAACGTATGCCAAGATCATGAAGCCAATATGATTAGTTATTCAATATGATTATAGACTTAATCAATTAATACGCCTTGAATACTGAAAGAATGTAGAGTTAAATATTAATAGATGTCCATTTCCATTAATGCCTAATTAATGGGAATGGACAAGTTATTCGATTATGGACTTTAGATTTGGGTAGAATATTCTAGAAATGTCTTAGAATTAGAAATGTCTTATAACTTAAAATCAGATGCAAATATATATATATATATATATATATATATATATATATATATATATATATATATATATATATATATATATATATATACTAACAAATCGGTATATAAAGTAACAAAGCGTACAATATCAGCTTAACCAAAAAAAAATACGAGAAACACTATAGGCTATGGTTTAGCTTTTAGCTTTAACAAAAGGAAACCTTGATCTTGTTGTCTAAGTATAGAGATATAATAATATATATTGTTTTCGCTTGCATTGTTCATTGTTATACGTTGAGATTTAAAATAAAATTGTTCAAATAGTATACGATTAATTTATTTAAGTTAGTCTTGATAATGTTAGGGCTTACAATGGACAGTGCGATGGGTGTGTGTTCTAATTTATATTGATCCTATTAAATATAATAAATGTGAAAGTCTGTGAGGATAAAACTACAAAACGGATTTAAATGAAATTTTTATATATAATATAGTGATATAGCTTATATATCAGATTAATATGTGGTACAATTTATGTTGAACAAATGATATGCAACTTACTTATAAATAAACTATAGTGTAATTCAAGCGGGCGAAGTATTTTATAAATATAATATATTATATAAAACTCTACCGATTGAGTGACTGAATGGTAACGAAACTACTGTGCAAAGAAAGCTGAAATTTGGCATGTAGGATGATAAATAATTTTTACAGATACCACATTCCTATAGGGACAGGATAAAACAGTATTTAACATTTTATAAACCCACGCAGAAAAAGTTGCGGGCTTCATCGTTTCTAATCTATCTAATATTGTTAGATAGATTAGAAGAACCGGTACCCGATAAGCAAAATAGGAGAAGCTAAAAGTTATACTTTAGTAAATTTGTATTAGTTATACAGATATAACATTTGTGTGTACTGTACTATGATTTTTTTATAATAAAGTGCGATGAATGCACTCATTAGGTACTGGTTTAGTAATGAGATTCATTAAATTAATAAATAAGTGAATTTATGCATTTCATTATATTGTACAGTCATTATATTATATCATTGAAATCATTGGACAGTGTTTGACTGCGTGTGATGGTTGCGGGTTCGATTCTCATTTGGGGAATCAGTTCGATTCTCAATTCTCACTTAATTTTCTTGAAATTTTTAGACAAGTTTAATTTTTAGACAAGCTCTGGTTAGACAAGTTCCTCCAATCAACACGAGATAAGACGTCACGCTTCAAAAAAAAGAAAGTAAAAGTTTTAATCCGATAGATTTATTTGTGAAGATATTAACTGATTTAACATCAATTAAATTCTATAGGCTGGAATAAGGAACCGAATGCCTTAGAACCCATTAGAAATTATATAGGGCTAAGTTACTTTTGTTCTACACCTGTTACCTACTGTATGTTTGTACTTTATAAATACTTATCTCCACAACTATTATCAATTTACACGAAATTGTTATACATAGAGATAAAAGTGGTTATTCACTCTACCATTTCGACCCCGCTTGCGAATGTTAGTTATTTATACAAAGAACTTTTTTCCACACATTTCATTCATCACGGTACTTTAGTAAACGGCACTTTTTCTTTTTATTACTGTTTGCTTTTAGGCGGTTTATTGCAATTGCCAATTCTGACCGCTGGAGTTTCGGTACTTGAAATATTATGGAACACCTGTATTTTTTACATAACTATAATATGTATGGAAGTTAATAAGAAAATATACTAAATAGTACTTAACTTTGGTACAACTTTCAAATTCTACTCGTGGTAAATATTTATAATGTAAATATTTCTGAAAAAGTCAAGAACAAAACAATGGTGACTTCTTCTTTTGTCTGGCATTAGTCCCGGCTTCGTTTCCCAGGGTCTAAAACAATAGTAACTATATATTAAGATCTCTCTTAATTTCACTCAAAAACGTGTTTAATTTATATGTTAATAAATTTTATTTGATCACTTCAAAATTTAACACAAATAAGTAAGTTACTATAAGTAAGAGATAAGTCCACCGTTGCTAACTATATTTCTGTATGTTTGTACTTCACATAAATGTTTAATGCAATAAAGAATACTAATGACACATAACCAAAACAATTTGTTCCTTAGTGAAACTAGACTAAAAGCTGTTCTTTCATAATTAATTATACGTCCATTATTCTATCACCAATTGATTTCTAAAGTTTCCTTCCTAGTAACCTTCACAAAATAGCTCTTTAATAATATTCAGATCAGCTGAACGATGCTTTTAAATTGAAATGGAACAGTGAAAAGCCCACAATTCGTCACTAGCTTATTCTCAATAGTCACAAAATAATAACCCCAATACGAATTATGCGTAACAAAACATTCAAAGCAAAACCGTATTCCAAGGGAATAAGGTTACATTTACCTCAATAGACTACAACTCGACCAGCTAAATTTGGTCTTCAATTGTTCGTACAATCTGATGACATAACAGAACAATTTGGTATCAGTGAGGGGTCAATTGAGGATGGTAAAGAATATATCACTTGTCAGGGAATCTGTAACACTATTGCTATAAACGCATCAGGGTTTTCAATGTGCCATCAATATTGATATTGACGTGATAACTATTGGCGCGATTTAGATTGACAGAAACAAACTATCTATGTATAATTTACGATTTTTAGTTATTGGAGAGTTCTTGTTTTACTATTTTTTTTACATTTTCAGTAGAAATAGAACAGTGGTTAGTAATAAAATAAAACGCTGCAGTTTTTACCGGATTTCTTACTTTTTGAGGTGATTTTTATTAACTGACTGAGGTTTACCAGGTCTACCAAGAAGTTTTCCAGGTTTACCAGGTCTACCAGGTCAGATTAAAATACGTTAATTTGTAAGTTTCTTAAATAACCAAAAATCTAAAATTTACTAAAGCACTAAATATTTATTTTGAATTTTACATACTCGTAATATATAAGTTTCAATAAAAAAAACAGTTTTGACGAAATTATTATATTAAGTACATGTACATGTTACGTATATTGCACGTATAAGTAAAATGTAAATTTTTCAAACTCAAAAATTTCATTTATTATTTTAATACTAAAATGAATTAATAATTTCAATAGCAAAATAATTGAACTTTCACAGTTCATTTAGGTACAATTAACTCTCAAGCTTACCCTTTTGAAAGACTAAAATTGGCAGTCTTCATAGAGTTGCAACATGCAATTTTTATTTATCTTTTTCGTTTTTTGATACTAATTTTGCGTACTCTGCCTCCTGGTGACCTCTCAGGTTGCAGTTAAGGCTGACGTAGGAGTAAGCCGTCGCTGAAAACACTTCCGAGTTCAGGTTGCCAAGCGCAGTTCTCTTGCAAGCTGCTTATAAATTCACACTATAAGTTCTTGAAGAACTAAATTCAAGGAAAAAGAATATCTTCTGCCTAATTTGGTATCTGAATATCTAGCACCATGGTGTCACATTCCACAATACCGTCAATTTCGTTTGGTTAATGGTGTCTCACATACCACCATTGTCGCAGAAGGTTAGCCTGTATAAGATTTGTAGCCAGTACAAAATACAAACTTAAGCACTTTAGATTGCCTTAAATAGCATTTATTTCATATTTACATAAAAATAGCTAACCCATATGCAATATACTCATCAATAAAACTTCAATATATGGACATCTGATATTATATGATAAACTTAAGAGTTATTATAGACTTGTCTTCCGCACACTTCGTATGATTCTTGAATGAACATTTTGAATCAGACCTGAAGTACATTTATAGTACCATATTTTTCTACTGGACTTTTTCAAACTTAAAGAAATATACTTTATGATTGTAGTTCGCTCTTATTAGAGCTTTGTTTTCTTTTAAAGTAAAAAGGAATTGTTATACGTTTGTATGTATGTCTGTCCGTCTGTACATTCCTTTCTACATAACAAAGAGGTATCAAGTTGAAATAAATATCAAATATTTAGGTCTATAATTTCTTAGAGCACAGAAAAATCAAACTTTAAATGAAATTCAAATCAAAGATTTATGACGAGCGTTTAAACGTCGTTTTTGTACGAAACTCGCTGCTTAACCAAAATCTATACGGTACCTGCCGTTGTTCTATAATTATGAAATTTGACAAGGAGTAAGAACTTATAAAATATGTAAAGGAAATATCCGAAAATTGGTTATTTATAAGTCTATCACAGAGTAAAAAGCAATAAAAATTACACTTAAGCAATACACAAACTTTTATACGTTATATTTGGCCTTTGACCTACAATAATGAAATGTGTATGGAACAATTGTACGCGAGTACGACTTGCATTCTATCATATTTTTTTTTAGGTTTAAACACATCAAGCATATAAATTTGTATATACAATTTATGTTATGTTTCTTATATCCAAATCAAATTTTACACGAATATATATTAATGTATACCAGTTTAGTGACGTAAAAAACGTGATGTATATATATGTATATATATATATATATATATATATATATATATATATATATATATATATATATATATATATATATATATATATATATATATATATATATATATATATATATATGTATATATATATATATATATATATATATATATATATATATATATATATATATATATATATATATATATATATATATATATATATATATATATGTATATTGTACGTAGATAAAAACTTAACAAAGTAAGTACCGCAATTTTACTAACTCTTTTTATTTGACTCTTGTAAAGTGCAGGCTTGTTTTAAATTACAATTTTTTTTACATCTCGACATGACATCACTGCTAACATTTAAAACAAAATTAAATAATAATACGAATATACATATACATTATTTAAACGTACACTAAACACTAAGTACTATTGAAATGGTAAAAAGTGTACTCCATTAAAAGGTTTAGCACTCTGACCTCGAAAACTGTTACAGTAACTTTAAATTCATAATTATTATACAACTTTCAACAATTTTACTGTATAAAAACAAGTCAATATATTGAAATACTTTAAATATCAATAATTTTAATCTCTGTAAAATATATAATCTCTGTAAGAAGGTTGGTTACTCCGACGTAGAAGTTTATTGCAGTATCTCGGTCCAGTAAACAAGCTTTAGACAAAGGCGTAATATCGAGACTCTTGTTGGAACAACGAGACGGCTTCATCTATTTTGCCAGACGTATCGAATAAAACACTTTTAGTAAGCATTTCTTATTGATAAACAATGTTTTGGGCTTACTGATAACACGACGGCTTATTTTGTGAAATTCATATATATGATAAAGATAATTTCACTCTAATTTGATTTTATGTTTATATTTACAATCTGGAAGGCTATATGGGTGAGAAATGTTGTTATTTATTTTATACCAAGTAATGAGAGATATATGGGATTGCATATGTTTTTCTTTTTAATTAATTATAGAACCAAGACAGCACTTTATTTATGATTTTTTTTAGATTCTCGCTGTATTCTGTAATCAGTAAGATAGGCGATAGTAACCTAGTGTTAAGGTTCCATTATCAAGACATTACATGTAGAGTGGCCAAATTCAACACCGAGATTTGTCTTCTAACCAGAGTGGGGAAATAAGGGACTGAACCCACAACCAACCCGTAACAAAAAAAAGCGCTAAAATTTATTAATAATTATATTATCGGCTATATATATATATATATATATATATATATATATATATATATATATATATATATATATATATATATATATATATATATATATATATATATATATATATATATATATATATTAATCCTGAAATACCGCCTTTGGTATATACAATTTGACTGTTATAAATTTCCGTATATTATTACTTAAGGTCTATTTGCTACAAATAAAATAGTACTTAGGTCTCAACTGGCACAAATGAGCGGGCACAGTATTTCAACGCTAGTAACTCCTGATATTACGGCTTTGTTAAACACTTGTTTGAAGTAGCTACAGCAATAAAGCAAGACGGGAAATAATACTCGTTTAGTATATAATTCTCTTATATTACAAGTTAATAGCTGTGCCTTTTCATTTTATAGTTGTGTAGAAGTGAATTTGTCTGTTTGTAGTTTAATTTAATTTCTTTTTTAATTTAATATATTATATTTATATATATGTATGTATGTGTATATATATATATATATATATATATATATATATATATATATATATATATATATATATATATATATATATATATATATATATATATATATATATATATATATATATATATATATATATATATATATATATATATATATATATATATATATATATATATATATATATACGGACTATACTTCACTATTTCATTCGCATGGATTTTAAAACACAAAAAATCCTGTTTCCGGTCCACGTTGAAATTTCAGGAAATCCCCTCTTAATGCTCACCTACACTCCTCAAGGACCTGGCAGTCACGAATTAGAAAAGAGGTTTTTATGTAATAAAATATAAGTATACAGATTGTTCAAATATTGTAATTTTTCATAAAATATTAAACGTCTCGTAAGTCTCTTCGGCATCATAAAAAAAATTATACAAGCACATTATCCTCCATGAGTGCGTGCGTTCTTTAGTGTTACATTTTGGAGATTATTTTATAAATAGTGATGTTGCACACTATATGAACCTACCTATGTGCCAGATATATTACAAATATGGCATATTTTACTCTTCCATGAATTAACGAAAATACTCGTTTATTTCCTATTTATTTTTAAGTTTTTTAGTTCTCATTCTCATTTTTACATTTCTCTATTCATTTTTTTTAGGCTTGTATGATAGAGAAAGAAATCCCAGTGTCAAGACACTTCGTTCTCTATACCACGCTATAATAAGCTTCATAAATTAATGGAACTAAATTAAACGTTTCACTCGTGAATATAACATCGTTAGATCAGAATATTATCAAATTATAATACGATCAAAGGACCAATTTGCGAATAAAACATTCAATTAATATCTCAGGTGTTCTGTTATAACAATGAATCTCGTAATGAAGTACAGTATTAATTAAAACTTTGCCATCCAATTGTCAGCTATACTTAAAATAAGAGTACGGTTACTGCTTTTTAATACAATATAGAACCTTACTGATTAAGAATAAATTCAAATCTCAGTCAAAGCTTGTATTTGTAAACATTAAATCTTTCTACTCTTGAGTAAATGTGAGATAGAAATGCTAATTTTTGGATATTTTTAAGGCTTTTGATATCAGCTTATTAGTTATAATGCTAATATTTATCTAATAGTTCTACCTCATTAACTAGCATTAGAACTAACTAACAAGTTTTGTTGGAAAACCTTAGATTAAACCTATAAAGGCAAAAATCTATTCTTTAGAGATATGAGGTTTTTATGATTTGAGTGTGACAAAGTGTAGCATGAAACTCATCTATCGTTTTTGACATCTCTTAATATATGACTCTCTTCCCTATGCTCTCCTCATTAGAAGTTTTTCGTGATTATATAGATACATAGAGTTTTTACATTTTATATTCGAGGAGCTTTGGTTAGGACGGTGGAGACGAGCGGTAATGCATATTTTAAAGTTAACACTAGGCTCAGTAGACAAGCTCCAGATACTTCAGAAAGATGTTCTATCTATGACGTAATGGGCGAAGAACTTTCTTCTTATTTATTTATTTATTATATAAAACTTTTAGCTAACATTACAGAAGCCTAATGCGCTAGTAAAATTTATTCCATAAATACCAATCCACACAATAATAAACAATAATCAACAATAAATCTAACACAATAGCAAATAAAATTATTTCCTATGTCATACAATTTTAAAGATCAAAATACCAAGACACGTAACTATATCTTAAGTTAGTAGAATAGTTCACGGCTTAATACTTCGTGTAGATATTCTCCCCGGAAAATAAGACCATACAAAAAAATGAAACATAATTAATAGTATACAACGAAGAAATTCATCATAGTATATCTATATCTCCATAATATATCGTGAATTCCAGCAAAAAGTCCAACTTTACCTAAAACGAAGCTTTAGAGTTCTGTACATGATGTAGATTGAAATGTTTTCCAGCGTAAATGCTTGCTCAGTTGAATGTAGTCTTTTTAGTTTCGAATATTTGGGTAAAATATTAATTAAAAAATATAATTTTCAAATGAAAGTTACATGTAAAAGTGTATATATATTTAACGTGGCATATTTGACGGTAATAGGTTGAATTCTCACTCGGAGAGAATGAATAATTTTCATTTTCCTCGCTCTGGTAACAAGACAAAGCGTGGCGTTGAGTTCCGCAACTCAGCATGCAATGCCTCAAAAGTTGGAAAGTGGAAAACGGAGTGTCGTAACACTAGGTTCTCTCTATCTACAATGCTATATATGGGTTACTGCGTGTAGCTATAAAAAAAATTGATACCAATGTAGTTTAAAAATAAAAACACTTTAAATTACTGCATATGCTTAGCGCCTTCATATACATATGTAGCATTTTAAACGCCACAATTGCTTGTTCTTATCACAAGAAGGAAAAATGAAAAGCAATATAAGGTATTTTACACATATTGAAAACCTAAGCATGCATGTTCATTATAAATACGAATACAGCCCAAATAAATTGTATTCAGGACCTTAAATCTATATACACTCTATACTCTATATACACACAAAATAAGCCCTAAGCCAACAACACTGACTGTTGATTTTCATTATAAAATACATAATCGGAATGATTCAAGCTAAATTAAACTCATTTGTACCGTAAAATACCGTATGTTGAAAACATGGGAACGACAAATTGAACGGGCTCCTTAATAGGTATGGTAACGCACAATGTATGCATATTAGCTATAGAGTTATTGGAGATTTATTTTTGTGTTTTTGTGTACAATATTTTAGAGAACAAAAGTGTTCGTGAAGACTTTTTTAGAATTTTTGTAGGGCTCTGTATTTCAATAGGGCCATTTATAGGGTTGATTTGTTGTTCGTATGTCAGTATTTAGGTCCGATTGTTAAGTTTTTTTTTTTTCAAGATTATTATTATGTGTCAAGTGGAATAATATTGAATGTCAAATTCTAAAGTTCTAGAAGCACAAAAAAAAATCAACGTAAATCAATGTAATTAAAAGATACGAGCGTATATGATTCGTTTTTGCCATATTTTGTATGCACTTTGTGGAGTACTCAAAACCTATTGGCTACCGTTGAACTAGAAATAATCAAATTTTTCAATGACTTTAAAATTTACAGTACAAATAAACTTGGTAAAATTGTGTTTTTTTATTTGATTTACGTTTTACTCATAATTTAATGTTCCAACAACTTGTATGAGTAGTAACTGTTGAAAACAATGAAGAATATATTCAACCGCAACTGAAGTCCCAAATGGTAACCACGTAGTCCTGGAATTTAAGCATTTTATTCAAGAAAATAGCACAAGCTGAATATTCTTAGCATATTTCCTAAAGCACTCAAATTCGTAGGATGTTTTATTATGCTGCACTAGCGTTTTTGAATTTAATTTTTGTATATACTTCATCGCTTTACTTATAAATAAGACTATCGCGCGCTCTAGTACCGTTAAGTCTTTAAATCTGTCTAAGAAGTTCTTTTATATAATGTCATTGTAAATTCTATGTGTTGTGTCGTGTCTCTACATTGTGAACTAGCGGAAAGAGTGTATCAAACGTCTATATAGGATCTCATACTATTAATTTCAGTTATTTTTAAGTTTCAATTCACTTTAGGAATAGAAAGAAAAAGGAAATTGTTAAAAAGTCTCCCTACAGAGATACTGATGACGTAATAAGTTGTAAAAATGCGTATAAGAATTTCGACGCAGCTTGATGAAGAACGCATGGCTTAGGGTTTTCATGAGGCGTGGGTTCAAATCCCGCGTTCAAATTAATATACGTTTTCTTTAAGTACTCATATTATTTGTTCCTATTATAGTAGGGTTTTATTTTTAGGAATATGTACAATTGCAATTAGTACTTTGGATTTAAGCTTACTACATTTAAGAATAGATTATAAGTAGCTCCTTGTTCTCTCCATATTTTTACACTTATTTAGAGTAGACTGCTACATTTTGTTCCAACTAATTGTATATTTTTCGTATAATTTATGATAGTAGCTTCATATTATTTCCCACAATTAGCACAGCAAGTGGGAACTTAGTGTTAAGACACTACGTTCTCCACGTATTATAAATTATAATTGTGATTTAATATTAAAAAAGGAAATAAAACATATTCAACTTATACGCTCTCTACTCCCATCGTGCACCACACAGTAGTCTGCAAACACATAATATCTGTTAAACATAACGATCACGTAATGCAGCTTAAAACGGGACGTGGCTCCGCGCTAGCACTTAGTGAATTGTCCCTGCAAGCTGAGCTCAAATTCTGTGATATTCTAGAAAATTAATTATTTCATATTATTTACTGTTCTAAGTTTGTGTTCATGTAAGTAACATAAGTCTTTGTCTATATTTTTTTTTTTGATATTTGTATGGTAGGTAGAGATCCCAATGCTCTTTGTCTAATGATATTGAGCAAGCATGCAAATTTGTTTGATATAAAATTATTATTGTTTTTTAAACTATATCCAGCCTAGCAAACGAGAGACCTAGAGTCCTAGACCTAGAGTCAAGGTACTATTCTACACTACCCACCTAAACTTGAGATGTTGCGAGGTGAGTGGTGGTTTTATTAGATATAAAGATGAAGAAAATTAATGTATTTTATTCACCGGAGGTGGTATAGGACCCACAACGGATACGTTTACAACTAGAAATTTTGGCAGACGGCTGGTGACATGGTGAACACCATCACGATCTAATTAACTTTTAGTAATTTGGTAAAAGCAGTATATCCTTTATTATTCCTGTCTTTAAAATAAATTGTCACAGTAAAACTTTAAAACTTCTATTAACATACAACAACAAAATGGTTCGTGCTTTCCTTTTATCCTTTGTGATTATATTATATTGTACGGACATATGATATGTGCATATGTATATATATATATATATATATATATATATATATATATATATATATATAATATATATATATATATATATATATATATATATATATATATATATATATATATATATATATATATATATATATATATATATATATACATACAACCAAAATTAACTATGTTATAAAGACAATGATTGCGACGCGGCATTAAGTTCCGCTACTCAACAATGCTACCATCTGTCTACGCTGCTATATGCAGTATACTGTTTGAAGTTACGGAAGCTACATACAAATCTTCACCCTAGCAGGGTAGTCAGAGTCACCAAGCGCTACGGTCCCTGCATACCTCTTTCGCCTCGTCCATTGTCATTGACCTCTTCATACATACTCTCCGGGGCGTCCTCATGCTTTTTACGTGAACTTCCTCCAGTATCTTCGACACTGTGCTTTCGAAGGTTAACCGAGGTCTCCTCTTACCTCTCATACCATTCACTTTTGCTTCATATATCGTTTTAACCATTCTTTCATCACTTATTCTCTCGACGTGCCCAAACCACCTGAGTACGTTCTTCTGCATTCTTACTATGACATCCTCGCTGGTACCTACCATTCTGTGTATCCGTCTGTTGCGGATTCAGTCAGTTAAGCTGACTCCGCATATCCTCCGAAGTGATCGCATCTCCACAACATTCATATTCTTTCATTCTTCTTCTACAAAACCCACGTTTCACTGCCATATAACAGCGTCGGCACCAGAACGGCACCAACCGCGCTAGCTAGAAAGAAACTATATTAAATCCTTTCATAATTCATCTCTTTGTAGATTCGGATCATTTAAATCTACCTAGTGTGCAACTAGATCCACCTAGCGCAACTTAACGCCGCGGTTTATTTTTCCATTATTATCATAGAAGTTCATGTTTATTTGTTTATTTCCATGAAAATACTAGTTAAATTATGAATGTCCAAATGTATACAATTATTTGTTAGAGTATATAGGTCTTATTCTTTGTGTGCCTCTTCAATTCTGAAGGTCGGCCGCTGGCTTAGGCAAAATAGTTAAACGTCTTCTATCGATGAACAGAATATGAAACTCAATAGTCATAAATATTAATACAGGGAACGGAGTGTCTTAACTCTAGGTACCCTCTGCTTATACTGCTATATTCGGGATACACGGTGCAGCTAATAAAATATGATAGACTCATATTTTTATAAAGACAAAAAACTCGTAATATTCAAATGAGAATTAAGTAAAACACGTACTTTGTTTCAGGATAAAACCACTCTATAATAAATGCTTTTTTAAATAACAAAAACATTAGGGCGGCGAACGGGGAAGGTATTTAGGGGGAAAATTATAATTAAAAACTGTTCAAGCGGAATATTAGAGCTGTTTTAACGCAGATTTATTTATTCTTTCGTTTCTTCATTTTTTATATTTAATTATTTTGAGAGCATTGTGGCAGAGTGGAACAGCCTTTGATTGTAGACACGAAAATTGTGACTTTAGATCTTCATACTAGAGGAATTATTGTCATTGTTAGCTCTGTTAATGCTCAAATTCAAGAGGAAAGCGGAGAGAGGAGTATTTTAACACCTCTCTCCTTAGCTATATATAGGACAGAGGGTAAATTATATAATATATAATATTCACACGAGGGAACATTTTTGGTATATGTATATTTAATAAATTGTTTATAAATGTTTAGCAGCAGAGAAAATGTGCATAGCCTCTAAAGCAGTGTGAAAATATAGAAAGAAATAATATGTCACTCATGTCCCACTTAGAATGTACCTACATATATCATTGTAGTCACAATATCTGTCGGAGTTTCTGGGCACTACGTTCTCTCTGCTTTTGCGGTAAAACCGGTGAGCCTGTAACTGATATTTGTAGTTACTGATTATTTAGCATATGTCAATTAATTGTATCTGAGAGATCTATACTTACCTGATGCATCTTTGCCTTTAATATAATACTTCAGTACCTATACCATAATAACCCATTTACGCCATACAAAAGGGTTGAAATTGTGTCAAGGAATTGATACGGAACATGTCATGCTCTATTTCTTACAAAGGTAACTTACAGGTCGATGTTTGCGCACTTTAAATAACTTGAGGGGAAAATATATACCTTACCTTAATAGTATATTGCTATTATTTTTTTTATATATCACTTGTTTATTCACCACAGAGTTTTGGCGTTCTGGTTTCCTTGTTTGTAGTGTAATTAGAGTTGAAGTTTTTCGGTCATAAGAAGTTTTAGTAAAAAAAAATAGTATATTGTTTAAATATTTGGTGATAGTGAACAAAATGACATAACATCATTATTAATATATATTACAAACAAACTTTGCAGCTAAAATTTATCGAACTATTTCAAAAATTACTCCCATATAAAATAGAAATAAATTAGTTTTTTTAAGTTTTAGTATAATTTTCAATTTAAAATATAGGGTGTGGCCATACAAGCTGGTTGTTTGTTCGTTTCCAACAATTACCCAGGAAAAAAGGTAAAACTTAAAAACAAAATAAAGAAATAAGCTTATCATCGTGTAGAATTTGAATCTACACGCATCATATTTATATTCAGTAAATCCCAAAATGCGTAATAGTATGAATAGATTTATTATTCTAAAGATGTATTTTGGAGCTGGAGCTTTATAAAGCTCCCACCAAATTGTTCTAGCGTATCGAATTTTACATTTCGCATTCATTATCCCAACCTATGCGTAATGAGCGCGTGACCACAAACCGTTTAGGGATGCCTGTTTATACACGGTATCCACCTGTGACCAATCACTGGTAAATGAAAAAAAAAAAAAACAGAATAAATGTATATATGTATACAATTATATAAATTCAGTACCGTCGTTCCTTGGGTTCAGGTGGATAACATCTGCTTGTTGTGGGTTCGATACCCACGCCACGGGGAATTTTTTTTTAATTTTTTTTTTTATTTTTGGTACGAAGACCAATCGCCACGTTGAGTTGCACCACCACAGTTGTTAAAAAGTGGCGAACGAAGTGTCTTAACATGTGCTAACTAATTTTATACCAAGCTGCAGTGTATGCAGAAGAAATCCACTTTTAATGTTCTATCTTTCTTACCTTCTTTCTTGGAAACGAAAACAACAACAACAAAGACAACAGCTGAAGATATTGTCGACGACAATTGTCGGCCAATCGGAACATAGATGAGAATCGATTTACAGTAAAACTACTTAAGACCGAAAAACTTCAACTATAATAATACAACGAAGGGAACCAGAACAACAATGGCACAGACGCCACAAGTCTGTGGTGAACAAATAAGAGGTACCTTCGTTCTTACCAGAGCAGTGAAATTAAAATATAAATATAGTAATAATTAATACCATATAGTCCATTTGATCACTGTTAACGATGACTAAATGAACTAACTGGTCATGGATAGTATGGAACATGTGACTATTAGCATTTGCTATTTTTCGTCGATAAATATTTAAATCTGTTTATGAATAAATTATTTCATTACCGGAGGCCGTCATCGCGTATTAAATCAATATCTGATTATAAACGCAATGATTGAGCGTTCGATTCTCACTAGAGGGAATAATAAGCAATATCTTAGAAATTAGGTGGATAATAAATAAAAAAGATAAATAAATAAGAATAAATAAATAATGGCTAATGATGTGTCTTAACAGTAAATTCACAAGAGAGGATTGGCCAGACAGATCTAGAGAAACAAGTTAATTATGAGTTTTTTTTTTAATTACGAATAATTGCTGTAATTAAAAAAAAACCCTTATATCTTTGTGTTATATAAAAAAGTTCTATGTGAAAAGAAGAAACGCGAATCAATACTGTCGTTAGGGATATTATATCAATCCTGTTCAATTTGTTATATATAGCGTTTCGATTGCCAGGCACTTAAAATGTCATAGTCACGTTGTAAGTAGGATAAAAGCAAAGTAAATAGATCGGTAAAAAAGAGATGAAGTAAAAGTACTGTAGTATGTAGATTGACGGTTGACAAAAGACGAATGACTGATGACCGATGTTGACCTATGAATGTTTCTCGGATATTAAACGAAGATATCCCGAAATTCCTGTGGCAACGAATAAATGTAGACTTGTACGTCATTAAAAATTACGTAGGCTAAAATTTACGTAAATTATACATAAATGCAAATTATTAGATATTATATACAAACCCACAACCAAGATATAAAACTGATAGTAACTGCACCTTGGGAGGTTATTTCTTTGTTAGCGAGATATTGCTCCCAAGCAAGTAATTTTGAGATAGGCTTAAGGCGATTCAGGTATGGTATAAACCTTAACGCTTGAGAGGGTCTACCGTGAAATCATGCTGGCACAGCAAATTAGATTATCTAGAAACTATTGCTACTGCCGTAACATGCTTATAAAATATATATATATATATATACATATATATATATATATATATATATATATAATATATATATATATATATATATATATATATATATATATATATATATATATATATATAATATATATATATATATATATATATATATATATATATATATATATATAATATATATATATATATATATATATATATATATATATATACCTAAGTAAGTCTACATTAAAGGCCCATTTTGAATCTAATCTCTGAGAGACTTCATTTACAAGTAATTTTAAACTTCATTTACAGTTGGTAAGCAAAATATATAGTTTGTTTTTTTTGACCCGTTTGTTGGGTTCAAATTCATTTATAAAAAGGAACTCTGATTGCTTTTTACAATGGATCCATTGCTATTGAATTATTAAACTAAAACAGACGAAGTTAAAATAAGTGTGTATTATGATATATATATATATATATATATATATATATATATATATATATATATATATATATATATATATATATATATATATATATATATATATATATATATATATATATATATATATATATATATATATATATATATATATATAGATAATAATTAAGACACAGAGAGCGACACAGTGTCTGTCCGTAACCGGTAAAAAAATAATCACGATATGAAACCAGAAAGCGGGTAGTAAAGTATCTTAACACAAGGTTCCCTCTGCCTAATAGAAAATACCAGCATTTAAAACAAAATGTTAACATAAAAATATTTCATTTACCCTATATCACAAATTTAACAAAGATGGCCTAATTTTATCCTTTTATTAATGAAAAATGTTCAACGCTTATAAAATGAAAGCCCAGCAAAGCTTTTGCAATACACGTTGTATTTTTTCAACGACTGTCACATCAAATATTTAAGCTGTCTTATAAAGGTTTAGACATACATGTACAGTTAAAAACTCAAGTTTTCATCTTTTGAATTATTATCATTATTGTTTAATAATTGATGATTAAAATAAGTCATACAAACGTATGCTAACTATTATGAAATTAGTGTCGTTCTAAATAGCTCTTGAAACAAATACAACATTCAATACACAACTCTTGTTAAATGATACTGCATTTTATGTGTTTTTGTAGCAAACAGCATTTTTCTTGCAGAATTTTCCGATTTATAAAAATAAACGTTATATTTAATGTATTATATAATATACAGTCGGACGGCTGTAAACGCGAAAGCTGTGGGTTCGATTCCTACTCAGGGATACTAAATTAATTTCCATTTTATTCGCTCTACTAACAAGACAAAGCGCGACGTCGAGTTCCGCTATCTTGCAATGTTTCAAAAAGGGGAGACTGGGGTATGGAATGCCTTAATACGCTATGTGCGGGTTATAAAGAAAAGAAAATAAAACATATTTTCAAGAGTACATAGATAGATAAATATACATGAAGATCCTACCTCTCTGTCAATCAATAAATGTAAGAAATTATTTCAACACTTTTTTTACTCCATTCTTGCCTTCAACTGCCGGCAATATTACATACAATAAACTTAATATACTTTCCAGAAGATAAATAGCCTTAAAGTTGTTTTTTTTTAACTATAAAACTGTAAACTAAAACATAAAGTGCCTCATATACATATATATGTTATGTAACTATATAGTAACTATTGACTACAATAGCTTAAATGTTAGTCCTCAGGTATCATTAACACTAAACGTAGGCGTTTCGAAACAACTGCACTCAATTATTTGCCGGAACACATTCGCGGTAAATGTATTATTAGGGATGTTATTAAATCTTGTCGATATATTTTTTTATTATTAAATCATTAACTTGAAAAATATTGTAAATACTTCTAATTTTTATATCATTACATTTTGTGTTTCATATATATGTATATGTTAAAATGTAAGAAAGAGATCAGGATAGTAATAACAATGATTATTATCATTAAAAAGTAAAGATAAAGAGTACATTTTGGATTCATTATTGCTAAGAACTATCAAAATGTCTTATGCAGCAATATCTTGGAAAAGATATTGTATGAGTCATTACTAATTCTTAAATTAAAATGAAACAATAATATTATTTATAATCAATTTTTTTCGATACTAGTCAAAAAAAGAACAGTTCCTTATTTTGCCTATTATTTGGGGACATTGCGTGTTAAATAGCAAATCAAAAGCATATATAGCAATATCTAAATCAGCGTGAACTTACTAGTAAAAACGTTTTAATTTGAATAATAATAAGGCATTTTAACAAAAAAAAAACTGTAACGATCACTTCATCACATCAATAAAATACATTTACGACATCATGAATGTATCATAATGATACCTAAATAAATAAATAAAATTACTAAAGTAGATTAATTAGTGAAATAAATTAATTTTTAATTTATTTAAATTAACAATTAAAACAATTAAATTACACAATATCGATAATATTGTGTCTCAGCTCTAAAAGAACACACAATTTATAGCGTGTCTTCCTTAACGTAGTGCATTAAGTGAATGTATTGGAACTACTAATGTGCTTTATATTACAGTAATAACCGCATATAAGTTACTATTAATTTTCCAGTAAAATAATTAAATTATAATTAACTTGATATAGATTTATTTTTATTTAATCCCTTTTTTTATGAAATCGTTGTGACAGCGTTGACTTCCGCAGCCTAATAATAAAAGCAATACAAGATTCGCACTTAAACACAAACTACAGTACCAATTGATTATTGGAGAATGAATTAGAGATAGTGGATATGAGAAAAACTCTATCACATTCTTGATCTTAATTACTTAGAAAGAAGAAATTACCAAATTGAATCCTCTTAAAATCGATTTTATTGGAAGATGAATAGAAACTGGACTGGAATATTTTTTTTAAATATTTCTTTGGAAAACCTCTTTAGTTTCCCTCCACTTGCGATGGAGGACTGTTTGCGGAGCTCGACGCCGCACAAAATTAAGATTACAGTAGTAATACGACTGAGTCTAATTTCTTATTTATAATTATGTAGTCTTATTATGAATGTTATGCCCAATTAACTTGTTATTTAGTATCGTTATTTTAATTTTTTCTGGAAATAAAATATCACTTAGGTGTGTACCTTTTGTAAGCAAACACTACACGGTGTGCTTGACATCACAAATATTGCAAAAAATATTGTATTTTCTATATAAATAAATATATTTCTTTTATTTTCACCATCAAGAGTGAAGAAAATAACGTTCGAGTATCAATAACTACTACGGATCGTTTATTGACAAAGAAACGTAAGTAATGAGTCTGTATTATACATTTTTCCTGTTATTTTTTTCCTTAGTAGAGACGTAAAAGGAAGATATGAGACTTATTTACTTATATGTATGTATATACATATATGTAGGTAGTTTAGGTATATGCTATATCGAATGTTATATATACAAACGGACAGACGGAAGTGCGAGATTCGAAAGGAATAGAGAATTTTTGTGTCAGTGTTTCTTAATGTATTATTATTTATTACTAATTAGTATCAATTGTAGTATTAACAATGCAGATATTTTTTATAAAACCTAATTATAAATGACTTCTTGCAATATGTCGCAAATTCACACAAAGATGATAGAGATAATGGTTTAGAAATAACCAGAATTTGCCTTGAAAATATAATAATTGAAAATATATTAAATTTTATCTATATATGTATATAGATTTTAATGTCAGCAATGCTATAGCTATATGTTCTTAGCCATTATGAAGGACATAATTATATTAAATTAAGTTAGGTTTAGACTACCTTAATTTACTACTTTACTTTTAGGATATAAGATGTGTATTGGACATTTATTTCCACAAATGTATGAAGTTTTATGGAAGAGCACTAGTGCTATACTAATAACTTACTGGGTTGGTCTCATTACTTCGCATGTAGCTAAAGGATATATATATATATATATATATATATATATATATATATATATATATATATATATATATATATATATATATATATATATATATATATATATATATATATATATATATATATATATATATATCTCTTTTTTTATTAAATCTTGTATGGCAAGCAAAATATACTTTGTATAGAATAGCTTAAAATGTAATGCCACATCACTCTGAACTTTATTAAAGAAGTTTCTATTACCATATTAGAGAAATGAAAATATTTGAAATGTAATAACCTTAGGGGATCAAGGACAAATGCACAACCAATTTAATATATATTTCATTATATTCCATCACAGTATATAGTATGTTGGATAAACGGAGGGAAGGAATGGAGAGTTACATCACTCCGCTATACACAGATATGTGTGATTTATCCAAATACATAGTATAACTAACCAACAGAGCCATTTATATTAGAAAAAAACATAAAATCTATCCAACTCAGTTATAAATCGTCCAGTTTGAAAGCAATAAATTAAGGTAATATTTTTCTTACTATGAATATTTTATTGCGATTGAGGACATAAATCTAGAGCTGCGTATAATACCACAAATGGAAGTGGAAACGTTGAAATATGACATAAAATTTCATTTAATATAGAAAGTTAATTTATTACACATAATATTTTATATTAAGCATTAATTTCGAATTTTATACAAATGGATATCTTACTAACTATACTTAGTTTATTCACAATATCCCGCATATAGCAGAATATATAGAGATGTATCAGAATATATAGAGACACTGTTCTGTTGCTTTGAACGGAATGGCGTAATTCAAATCCGCATTATTACTAAATATTTATTTTAAAAAATATCACTACTTGACTACACTTTATAATTCTTGGTAGACACATAAAACACACCAGTTGTATTCCCTGGATTGGAATATCCAGCGGTGGTTACTTCATTGTTAAAACATTTACCTTTGGAAAAATCTCTAAATGAATCACATTTCCATGCCAGATACCATCCGGGATTGCTGACTGTGTCTGCCCAATATTTCATACAGGACTTATGACTACACTTTACTGCAGAATATCCAAGACTGGTAAAGAAATTATTATCACAGTGAGGCTGAGTCTTGCCATCGTTAAAGAAGAAATCTTCGTCTGCCAAAACACTCGTTGTACCCAAATTGCCCGCATTACAATGATATACTTCTACAAAACTTGCAACACCTGATCTTAATTGCTCTTCAATAAAGCTATTAGAAAAACACGGTCCTGCTGGATCGATTCCCGTTATTCGCCAGATTTTCTCGCCAGTTACATTTGTATATGTGGTTCCTGCATAGCCTAGGATTTGTCCACCCAAGCTGTGCCCAATACAATGTATTTTATTTGACAGAAATCCATAAGATCTAAATCTCGCCAGGAGTTCTCCTATAGCTTTCCCTATGTAATAAGCGTAAGATACAGAGCGTTCGTAGCTTTTCCGTTCTCCTCCATCAACTGATGTATAGGCTGAATGATCTAATATCATCAGATATACATTTGGTACATCTTTGAAGGCAGCTCGTATAGTTTCTGAAGCATTTTTGACTATATGTGACTTATAACCAGGAACAAATACTATGAGACGTCTGCTAACATCTAAATTGTATACATTTGTGAACGCTTGTATTGCACCGTCAATAGAGTAACTCAAATTGTAATTATTTTGAAAATCATAGAAGTATACTTGTGTTTCACTGACGTCTACTTCCTCAGTTTTCTTATGGTCACCTGAAAATTAAAAACATATATTTTAGATCTAGAGTTACTTCATTTTTATCATAATAATAACACTTTATTGCACAAATATGAAAAAAGAGAATCAATTCATCAAATTAATATACAGATAAATGTGTAAAGGTGGCATGGTGCGTAATGTTGCCATTACTTACATGCAACCAATAATTATAAATTTCATGTAGATATTATTAGAATAATAGATTTTCTTTCATAAGAGTGCAAAAAGAGGCATAAGGTTTTTATAAAAAAAGTAATATATAGTAAGTATATGTTTGAAGAAAAAAAAAATTACATAACATGAATTGTAAAGAAAATGGAATTACCTAGAATATTTACATACAAGCATACATAAATGATGAAGACCGTCCGTCAGAAAAAATAGAACAATGAAAACGTATCAACTGTCAACTGTGCTAATCTGGCGTCAATAACACACGCTCGCTCTCTCCTACGCGTTATTATGCCCATCTGAATGTGGCATCCTTATTGGTCACGCAGCGCCACAGCGTCTGACTATAAAAGCGAAGCTTTGTGGGTTCGATTCCCACTTGAGGAAACGTACAAATTTAATTTCCTCGCTCTAGTCACAAGAAAAAGCGCAGCATTGAGTTCCACCACACAATACGTATGTCTGAGAAATTGTGATATTGACAAATGGAGTATCTTGGCACTCGGGGAACCTGGAGTGCCAAGATACTCTATTTCTCAGCTGAAGCGATATATATATTCACATTTATATTATGTTGTAATAAATTTGAGAAGGTCGATCAAGCTTTGAAGCTGTGAACGGGACGCTAGTATTATAAAAATCAAAATCGTAAATCCAAGCAAATTGATAAACAATTAGCAAATTGTATATTAATTTTCTAAGCCAATACAAAACAACGTCTGTATATTAATTTATCATCAAAGTAGTATCCGGTATATATATATATATATATATATATATATATATATATATATATATATATATATATATATATATATATATATATATATATATATATATAATATATATATATATATATATATATATATATATATATATATATATTGATTAGTAATATCCGGATAGCTTATTACCATTAATTTATAATAATTACAGCAAATAATTTTATTAATATATGATTTCATTTATGTTTATATTCCTTATTTACTTAAAAAATACTTACAAAGCTATAGCCCATAATTTTATTTGCATGGACTATAAAATCCAGCTTTTCCCTGCTCTTATTGAAACGTCAGGAAATCCCTGTGAGTGAGGGATCACATACAGTCCCTTAGGACTCGAAATGCCAAATTTCAGATTGTACTTACTGTCAGCGACACAGTAACGGGAGAGTTAGAGTTGTTTACATATAGATAGATGATCAATACGAGCGAATAGTGAAAAATAAACTGACCTTTTACTATATTTTATACATTAACTCGACGACAAAAGAATGGTTATATAACATCACAGCATCTCACAGTTTGTACATAGTATTAATTGATTATTTTCCTCAGTGAAAATCATTGTAAGACGAACATTTGACGTAAATTATTTTAAATCATTTTTTTATTTATTTATTTATTTAGCTTCACACTGTAAGATGCACATAGCACGGAACCTGCTGTCAATTTTTGAGATATTGTGTGGCGAAACTAGGTGTTCTAACTTACAGCGAGTACAAACAAAGCGAGTAACAAAAAATATTTCACACTTCTGGGTATCAAACCCACAACGGTCGTATTTACAGTCAGATGATGTGCCACTGCGCCACAACGGTACTATAACGGTACTAAATGTTATAACGTCATCGAGGTAGAATATGAGCAAGTTGTACAATTCAATGATGGCGCTTATTGTGGTTCTACATGGGAAACTACATAGTGGAGAACAAAATGACTCTACACTCAGTTTTCTATACGATAATGGCACAATATACAAAAGATAAAGAAATTATCTATTTTATACAATACTTATAGTACTGACACTTAACCAGTACCTTGAGCAAAGACCTTGCAAAGATCCGAAATAACCTTACCTTACTCTACATAAACACATACTTATTTACATATATATTCTGCATATCTAAATAGATTTTACGCTCAATTAAACAGTAAAACAGAAAATGAAAAGAATTACTAATTTATCACCAACAACCACAGTCAAAGATGTCAATTGGCATTTAGCAGTGTAACACAAGGTTTTCCTTAAACTTCCTACGGATAAAAAATAAAATTGAATACCAAAATACTTACAAGTAATATATCCAGAATATAAAACCGATTTAGAAGGGCCATAATCTGCTACCCAATCAGCTGTAGAGCCAGCAATTAGAAATGCACTAATAAAAATGTACAGCTCCATTGATTACCGACCGTCCATGTCAACGGTCAGATGATAACTGACCATTATATAAATATACATGTACCTATAGTTGTTTTTGCTGTTTTGTTATGAATAAATACTATCTCTACACGTGTCTATTTTAAACTTTAAGTTGGTTTGGGCTAATATTGATGTCGATAATGGATATACATAATATATTTTATATATAAATAGTTTCACGCTATTTCCTGCATATAGCAGGATAGGCAGAGGGAACCCAGTGTGAAGACACTCCCACCTTCCGTTCAGTTTTGAGATATTACGTGTTGAGTGGCGTAACTTAACGCCGCGCTTTGTCTTGTGTAATAGAGAGAACCTAATTACTGAGAAACTAACAAGAAAAAAGAAACTAAGGAGAGAAACTAATTACTGAGTGGGAATCGAACTCATAACTTTGTGCATTGTGCATTTACAGACAGACGCTGAGCCACTGCGCCACGACGGCATCTAATTATACTATATATATATATATATATATATATATATATATATATATATATATATATATATATATATATATATATATATATATATATATATATATATATATATATATATATATATATATATATATATATATATATATATATATATATATTATATATATATATATATATATATATATATATATATATATATATATATATATATATATATATATATATATATATATATATATATATATATACATATATATATATATATATATATATATATATATATATATATATATATATATAGGTGTCGTCTTGGCATCGCAACATATATCTCAGAAATGGAATGAAAATAAATAACAGATTGTTATAACATTGTCATGTCCCTACATCAGGTATGTGAGAAACATGTTAAACAATCTTTTTTCTATTTAAATCTACATGTAAATAAAAGTATTATTGAATAATTTTAATGTTTGTAATTAAAATTGTACGTAACTTTGTGAATATTGTTCTTTTTCGAAAAAAGAGTAATGAGATCACGTTCACGATCTGCGGGACAGGCCTTTATCGGCCTGCCGCGGTATTTTATTTGGTGCGGACGAAGAAAACTATGTCTCTCTCATCAGTGCGGAACGATTATCTCAGGTATTTGTAAGAGTTCGAAAGAGACAAATATATATTTCAGCATTTTTTTATATATATTTCGAACGACCGTTCGATAAATTCAACCATGAAAACAATAAAAGAAAAATAAAGGATTTAGGAACAAATAAGCATGGAAAACCAACTACAAGTACAAGCGGTAAGTTTTGTTTACTATTTATACCTACCTCGATATAACTTTCAACATTTTTGTATAGTAACTATCCTGAGACATACTGTAAATTTTAATATATAATAATTAATATACAATAATTACGATAATTCTGTTTTATTTTCGATATACCCTTATTTTGGTCTGTCCTTCACTACTAAAAATACTTTCTAGTGTGGTTCAGGTCAATATCGGCCTGCCAGTTTGGCAAATCCCAAGGCGAATGGAACGTAAGGAAGTTTGGTTCAAGGTCATTCTAATAGTATAAAAAAAATTTACGTCATGTTTTCACAAAGTTTAATCTACCTGAGCAAGACCTGCCACGCACTGGCGGATATATCGTTGGGGGCGCATTTCGATCCGCCGCCGCGCCAGATGAAGGCTTACGATTTTACTTGTTTCAGCGAAGGTGTTATATTTCGTCGGAGATCTTGTTTTGGTTAAAAACTGATTAATTACATTCTGATTAATCAAAATGATTCTGCACTTGGTTCTCTCTGACTATCTACATAATAAACAAAATATACTCAATAATTATTTTAAGCCATCATTGATATTGGTCACTTTCTACAAAAATATTCTTACAAAAAGCGCCTCTTGAGTTTTCAGATTCGCGTCTTTGAACGGTTTCCAAGAGGCGTTGTTACAAATCTCACTACGTTCAATTTTTTATAATTTTTTTAAGAATACTCCATAAGAAAAATCACTTTAAAAATTAAAAAATCTACAAATTTATTAAATAGAACTTTCTCTGAAACAACTAAAAAGCTTCGATAACTTAAAGCGTGGAAACATCCGGTTGAAATTAAATAAGTCCTTCTTATCGAACGACTTGTTAAAAGAAAGTGAATCACCAATTATCAGTTAAAAAGGATCACGGAGGTGCGAAGGCGAAAAGTCAATTAAAAACTTTTATCGTACCCTGACGATTAAGCGTTAATTACTAGTTAGGAAACCTTATCCCGTATTATATTTTCTTTGTAAAAGTCTATAATAATCTCTTAAGAAATAATATGAAGATTTTTAACTATTATTTTTAGCTTCACAAAATTTGTAATCTTATATACTGATAGCGTAACCTATTTTTTTTGTTCAATGATTATGGGACGATAGCTGCACTAAAGACATCAATTATGGTCTCATTTTGAAAAGCTCTAGTATGACAAATCCCGACAATGGATTCCGTCATCCTGTACTTGATGCCATTGAAATTTGTGAAAAGTGAAAAGTAGAGTATTTTACTAGGTAGAGGGTTTTACTACGTAAGATATTCCATTATAGTAAAATTCAAAAACAAAAACACATAAATAGATACTATTATATAATATAATGTAACAAAAATAAGCGAACAAATACAAAGGAAGCACCAAGTGTCACGCACCCACCATCAACGCAAGATTAATGCAGACTTCACAAAAGGTATCACGATTCACGACTGCGGTGCGTTCGGGAAATTAAAGGGACCGAGAAATATGGAAGAAATACGCGTGAATGTAAAATTATAATTTTTTAGTTGAATAAATGTGTTTATTCTTGATTTGGATTTGTTTAAAAAAAGACAGGAAAACCATGGAGCGGTTGGAACGAGTTTGATTGTACTTCCACTACGTCAAAGAATCCCATAAAATACACAAAGTTAAAAATTACCAAAAAAATTAAAGACGTTATCTTAGTCACTTTTTAAGTTTTCAAGCCTCAATAGTAAAACGGTACCTTATAGGATTAGATTTATATATATATATATACTTGATAGGATCACTTTGTTGGACGTTTGTTTGTCTGTCTGTCTGTCTGTCCTTCCGTCCAGGTAATTTTTCTCAAGAAAGCATAAATGTAACAAGGTTAAATTAACATCAAATATCCAGATCTACAATCTCTTAGATTATTGAAAAAATTAAACTTCAAGGTCAACATAATCAAAAGATATAAAAGTGGCGCATTTCATACAAAATATATTTTTTATATAGTATCCTCTACGTAGGTTTTAATGAAGCGGCGCATTTCCTTCATTATTGAAGGAAATGCCCCCGCTTCATTAAAACCTACATAGAGGATACTTTCTGTTGACCCAGAATTACAAAATTGTAACTTTATACATTATCATACAAAACGACCATTACAAACTTACATTTGAAATTTTTTTTTAAATAAAATTTAGCCTTATTTAGGTACTAAGTCCTCCATCACTCCTGCATGATCGATATTTTTTCTCAAAAATAGCCGCAATCATTGTGGTGATAGTAAATATTTTGTATTTAATATCATAATTATCTTAAGCTGGATCATTGATTCATGTTTATTATGGTAAATAATTAAGAAACGTTTTAAGAAAAACTAACTTCAAGAGAGAACTGCTTCAAGATAAATTAATATAATTGCGTATTTCTCTACAACTTAGTAATCAACTTAGTTTTTAACTTTTCAAAATGAAAGTACCATCTACGAGGTTACCACTCTAAATGGTAGATTAAATGAAATGTAAAATATTTAACTACACGTTAAGGTAAGTTAAGTATATGGTATTACAAAGTTATAAACGTACCTCGGCTTGACATCAACTCTAGAAAATTGAATGCTTGGTGCTTAAAATAATATTTATATCACACAAAAAAACTATAACATTATTTGAATTATTTTCTCTAAAATGACATAATTTAGCTTCACTTGTACTCGCAAATCGATGTAGCTTGAATATATCTTTCTATGTTCTATGTTAATATCCCTTCAAAATGCATTGAATGTTAGAATGAAAATTATCTCCTATATGTTAAAAGCTATCCATGTGGGAAGTTGAGAACCGAATATTTTGACTTCCCTCTATCTATCCTGCTCTTCACGGGATAGAGCGTGGAAATGCATACAAATAATTACAAATATGACAATAAGGATAAAAAAAACTTTCCTAACAAACGTCGCCGCTCCTTTGTTTTTGAAAGCCGATTTCTTCTGAGAAAGCCGACTTTGTGCAATTGAAAAAATAATATTCCAACAACATTTTTACTTTCCTGCACACATTTCCTTTTTCTTTAATATTATTTCTAAACTAGATTAGATACAATCGCATAAATATACGTAGACTATAATTATACTAGTTTATATTTTGTATATAATTTTGTAGACATAAATTAATATTATAATATACAAAACCACCCGAATTATTATTGCATGTAGAGTGGCGGTACTCAACGCCTGGTTTGTCTTGTATAGAGCAGAGATTCTTTTTTGCCGATTGGGAATCGAGCCTATAGCTATAGTTTATATCTAGACACTATCCAACTGAGCCAAGAAGATCTCAGTAATATAACTATAACTCACACAAATTCAGTCCAATTTTCAATGATATATCACAAACTATATTACTACTTTATATTATTTAACTATATTACTTATTCATGCAGTTGTTTGTTGTTTTTCAGTAGATGGACCATTAAAATGGGGTACTTTAGGACAAAATCAGATATAATGTATTTATCCTTTATTTAATGTTAATTAAATTAACTTCTTAAAAAATCCTGTTATGTATGAATTGAAACTCATAGAAGTTGACGTACATATGAACTAATTTCTCGGACAATCGACTCGAAAAAATCCACTTACACCACTTGCAAAACGAACGATCTATATTATGAAGCAACCACTAATTAGAAAATAAAAAAAAATCATTAAACAAAGTCCTTAAACAAGTATAATTTAATGCATCCCATATGACGCGCTAAACATAAACATTCGTTACCGAACAAAGCAAGTCCTTCCTTTCCAAGTGATTTACGTTGTAGCGCGCCAAGGCACAAATTGTAAGGAAAGTTGAAATGGTGCTTCGTATATCTGTCTGTCATTGTCGCTGTTACTTTGTCAAATGAATAGATTTTATATTTTAGAAATGAAGGTTTCCTTAGGACGTGAGATTTATATGGTCGTCCAGGAGCCGTTCCTGACGGTTAACGCGATTAGTGCAGCTGTGAATTCAGTCCCACTTGTGGGAATGAATTACTTCACTTCCGTGGTCTAATAAGATGAAAAGTTGCGGCGTTGAGTTCCGCCACTCTTGTTTCCGTCACCTTGTCCAAGTCTTAGAGATTAGGTATCGTCTTCATAGTTAGAGGATAGTGGGTAACGAAGTGTTTTAATAATAGATTCGCTATGTCTATCCCGCTATATATTCATATATGTATATATGACACAACATTCGATAAAACAAACTTAAATAATATTTTTTGCATATATTGATTTTATCCTCCCAAGGTTTTGGATGAATTTAGCAAAACAGTTTTAGTAGTTCTCACTTTATTTATCTCCACAATTTTGAGCACTGACACTGATGTGTGTCACGGAGTACAACGTAGCGAGCACTGCTCCTGTAGGTCAGTGTCAACGCTTTTATATTAGTTCGCCGACCCCACTTTTGTCGATTATTTTTCATCTACCTTACACATGCTATCTAATAATTTTTCCCTTAATTGTTGAAATAAAGTATACTATATACTACTACACTATATAAAGTATACTATATATACTGTTTTTAGTTTTGTCTTCTTTATTGTTCTTATCCATTAATTCTTCTTCATTATCAAAACTATCCTGTTCTTCAGCATTATATACTCTTCTAACTGCTCTTGAACGACATCTTTCTCACATTATTTTGTTTCTCATTTTTAAATATACATATATTATTTTCATAAATTATTTTTTTTACTATCCTGGCATAATTGAGACATATCGAAAAATTATTAATACAATATAAATCCTAACTATTTATTAATAGAAGATTGATCCAAAACTTCATTTATCAATTCCACTAGCACTGAAATAACGTGTAAATTTGGAATACGTGCAAATTACCATATGAGGTTGTATCTTGTTTATGGTTTTGGTTTCGTTAGTTAATAGATTTGATTAACGAAAGATATAAAAAAAGTTTTACGAAATTTTATGCTAAACGTATTATAAAATATTATTAAGGTGTGATTAATATATTATTATTAGCCGTCATGGCACAATGTCTAACTGTGAATGCGACGATCGTGTATTCAATTTCACTCGGGGGAATGAGCTTTTTTTTCATACATCAACAGGTATACTACACTAAGTAGAGTAAATAAAAAAAAATACTAGCATCGGACTTATTACGTACTAAAACCCTGATTGCACGGTTTAGTTCAATTATGGATATCTGGTCTAGAATTTCTAGTTTGTGTTTAGATGTACGGCGTGCGTTTCTGATACTTTACAATTAGCTGTTCATACCACAAGCCTTTCTCTAGCCTTTCTCTACCTGTATTTCACTGTAAACGTAATTATAGTACTCGTAAATTCGATTCCCACTTAAAGGTATGTTTATAATTTATTAATTTTTATATTTTCCCTGATATTTTGTTAAATGTGACATGTAGAGTATTGAAGAATAGTCTTTTAGCACATGTTCTCCAAATTTAGCAAGCTTTATGCGGGAAAATAGGTCCACACTACCAAGAAACTTGGAATGTATTATACAAGATAATTGGGGAATTTTGGGGAGTACTAAGAGGAGATTTCACAACGTTTCCAACGGGAACGGGAAAAATGAGATTTTACGATTTATATAGTCCGCTGAAATAAAATTGCGAGCTCAAGCTATAAGAAATACAAATTATAATATATAAAACCTCACATTAATCAACAAACTAATATTTCTAACAACGATTATACTTGCACTATAAGGAAGCTTAAGAGCTTTACCACCTGTTGTAGATATATAGAGAATTGCAAACGTATGTATATACAAAACTCGACAGATCCGGCGTAGGCCTACTTAAGCTTTTGTAAACTGAAGTAATGTAAACTTTTAGTGAGGAATGGTTTATGTATTGGTAATTAATATTGAAATTGATTGATTTTTGTTTTAAAATGTTTATAGAAGAATATATTGAAGAAAATAATATTTATTGACTTTGAGACGTACATGAAGGTAGTATATATACCGGCGGTGATATTTCTGTAATTATAAAATAAGAGCTTGTTCTGTGTCATTTATTTAATTTGTAATATATATTTTTAATAGTCTGTGGAACTTGAGATCAATTATCGTGTATGTTCTTACAATTATTATAATATATAATATTATAAAGTTAAAGAATTTGTTTAGTTGAACGAGTTTATTTCAGGTATTGCTTTATTGAATTAAAAATATATTTAGTTATTTATATTAGTTAGTATTAGTTTATTTACATACACACATAAGCCTTTACCAGTCCAGGCCAGTCTCGCTGCTGGACCAAGGCCTCCACCAGGGCACTCCATAAGGCACAATTTCCAGTTTTCTCCATCCAGTCACTCAATGAAAAAATATCTTCTATTGAATAGTCCATTTATAAAAACCTATGAACAAATCAAGTTCAATCATATCGATATAACCTATATAAACTCCGGTCAGTGTTAAAACGCTTTAAATGTGTCATATGTCATATACAACGTAGCGTTCTGGCCAGGGCGACGGAACGAAAAAAAATATTCAATCAAATTTCTCAATTAAGAAGCCCTTAAAGAAAAAAACCTAACATTTTTTTACTATCAGATGCTGTCATACTGCGCTACACATATATATACTTATAATATTATACATATAATATTATACATATATATACATATAACATTATACATATACATAATTTAACTAACTTAATTATGCATAAAGCCATCCCGAGGTACACGTCTCCCATTCATTGTTCATCACAAATGCAATGCTTATCTATCCAACTCACACTCCGCAACTTATAAATTTAATGTTCTAAAGGATTTACGGAATTATAACTTTGTTACTCGAAATTCAGCTCGTGTTCAAACATTGTATAGATAATGTTCTGAATTTAGAAACGCTAATAAATTGTTACGCTTGAAAGTCAAATGTAGCTTTTGTAATGGCTCAGATAAGGGGTGGGGTTATTGAGTGATTTTTTTTTCTATAACGAAACAAATTTCCAGATCTTTGTGGCATTGGACGGTGCTTACCGTACCTACGATAGTTTCAAGTTCGATTCCCATATCTGTGTATAATTATATTTATTTTCCGTCTTTTAACACACTCGCTTTATGAAAGTACGCGCATGCGATATGCGTAAATATAAAATGATATTTTTGATGGATTTTGAATTACTAAAGGATCGTGAAATATCTCAATAAAATTGTCATATTTGGTATATGCTTGATTAAACTATAAAATATTATCCATATAACTTCAAATTTCTTTAGTGTCGTTCTTATTATAATAAATATATCATTGAAATATTTTAAATAATTTGTAGGAAGTAGTATCTAAAACACAACATATATAGAACAAGGCTGCCATTGTTATTATTAAACTAACGACGACATTAACTGCTTGTTGCTTAACAGCGCACCATTTAGTACTTAATGTCTCTATAATATATATACAAAAAAAAATGCGGAATTATGGGTCTCTTGGTTATCTCTATCTATTTCACTTAACCTGAAGGTGTTAAGGAGTTAAGTTAGTAAGTAATTCTTCTCGTCATCATCATCAGCGTCATTGTTTTTTTTTTTATTTATTTTTTAAGGGAAACATACAGTACAGTAAAATAATTAAAACATAAAACATACAAAATAGAACAAAGACCAATTAAGTTTCCACAAATTATCAAACACATACACTTCTAAAACACTAGTTATTTATAAAGAACACAATATATTCCATAATATATAAAATAATATAAGTATAAAACAATCTAAAAACACTAAGAATAAAAATAATGCACTCAACAATGAAACAATGAAAATTAACTATTGCTAAAATCTTAACTACACTTAAAATTACGTTCTTAATCCCGCATTCTTCATTCATTAATTCTTCACGCTGAATCCCGCATATAGCAGAGTTTAGCGCAAGAACTGAATTTAAGTCAAGACTCTCTCTTCTCCACTTGTTACCCAAATTCCAGACATTGCTTGTGAAAACTAAATTTTTAAACTAAATTTTTGAATACTAAAACGACATTAAAACAAAATATAATATTTTGTAAATCTTCGTTAATTTCTGATATTTGAAATTCTTTAATCCATAATACAAGAAGGTCTGACCACGGCATGATAAATGGAGGCAGAGACGCCGTTTCATTATCATTAATTATTTCGAATTACAAATGTACTTGGTTATTTATATAAGCGATCATTAAATGTTGAATAACTAATCATTATTTTGTGTTTGTAACTTATGAGCATTTATACTGTGCAGTTCTGATAGTGTCATACGATAGATATGGGTTCTAATCTCGCTTAAGGGATACTTTATGAAGCTTTTCATAAATATTGTTTTGTTTAGAGAGGTTTTGTGAAAATTATCTTTTTGTACTAAAATATAAGTACTTCAATTTTTTTTATGAAATTCATTATTTTCTGCCTTATATTTTATTCAAAGGTGATTAAACATTAAAAATATAAAAAAAACTAAAGTGGCTATAAAAAGCTTCTATAAAAGCGTCTTTAATATTAAACTCAAATATTACTATAAAAGTAAAAAGGTTGTGTTAAAGGGTATTCGCTTGGCTAGTCTGTGCAGTCGCTCACTTACTCTGTAAATGCTCATTGAGCCAGAGGCAAAAATCTAACGTAAAAGAAATACTGAAAATTTCAAATAATATACAAAAGAAGTAAATTATGAAGCATGGCTAAGTGCATCTATTGTTGCCGGTTTGTACAAGACAGACGTTTATTTTGTAATTTTTGAAAATATTTTTAAAATTTAGGCGTTGAGTTCCGCCTTTCAATGTGCCGAATTTAGCCGGAAAGCTAAAAACAGAGTGTCCTAACCCTACCCTGAAACTGAAAAAAAAATGAAAAAAAAAAATGAAACTGGAACTGAAAAAAAATTATACTTAGAAATTTTGTTAAAATTTTGTTTTTGTAATTACATTAGATCATTTTTACCTTTCGTAAAAGATATTATAAACAAGTATATTTATATACGAAAGAAATTTCCGCCTTAAAGCAACTATTACAATTCATGTCACAAAGAAGCCTTTTATTAAATAACTTTTCCACCTTTTCCTCGAAAAATACAATCCATTCATTCTATTTCCGTATACATATATTTTCATTTGCGAAACGTATATTATAAAATATAACAATATTTATAGTGTACTTAAATTACTTTTGTAGCATTCAGCTACGATAATTTTGCTTTAGCTTCACACTGTACCCCGTATATAGCCTGTATAACCTGTAACCTGCAGGGTAGGCACAGAAAATTTTGTGTCAAGACTCTCCCTTCTCCACATTACGCCTGAATGGGGTATTGCGTGTTAAGTGACAGAACTCAACGCACATCTTTAACCTTTCTTATTTTGTATTCAAGAATTGAATCGCCAACTATCGCGCTCATCACCACTCTACTACGATGACTTTGAATATTATGCTAGGTTATGAGAAAAGTTGTATTTTGTTTCAAACTTATACTTCACAACGTACTATTGCATGACTTTATAGTTGCTTTTATAAACTGACTAAGACTATGAATAAGACTGGCCATATCTAATTAAAAATATGATCGAACTCCATTTAAACTATGTAGTTCATTCGACCTACAGTTTTGTAACGACAAATTTATATATTATATGTATCTATAATATGGCAGGCTACCTGTCAAACCTTGACCCGGCTAAGAATAGGGCATGGCAGTTAAGATTGAGTTTTTTTTTAATTATGTTAAAAAATACTAAAATTCCATTAGATATTTTTGATATTTGGATTTTAGACTTAACTACTTAACTTATTTAACACTTATTTTAAGGTATTTGGAAATGGCAACCCCGAAAAGGTTAAAGTAAAGGGCAAGTAAAAACTAGTTTATGTGGCAATAAATTTAAATTTCATGTGATTTAACTAAATTAATTATAGTATCATTATAACAAACATATATGAAAAGTGTGTCTTAGTAATAGTTCAATAGCGTGATGAAAATCAAAGATCTGCATCCTATATGAAATATTTGAGACAAGCTGCTCTATAAAATTCAAATTAAAAAATTGGCCAAGCTATATAATATAAGCAATTGGAATCTTAAAAAATTTCAACATAAAAGTAATACCAGTTTGGGCCAAGCTTTTAATGACAAAGGACAATAAACGTAAATTGTGTAGCAAACATGAACAAATCGTACAAGAATCATGTGAGATAAATGAATTTATTTTAAATTAATTAATTAATTTTAATTAAATTATAAACAAAAACATATCCTGAAACTAAGGGGCTATACTAACAATGTATTAAATTTCAATTTAATGGCTTATACAAAGTGGTCCGTTTCCCGCCCTTCGAATTTACACTATCTATTTTACGCGAAATACCCGCCCGCCGTAAACAGCCTATAAATGATTCGTATATTGAAACCCAGCGGAAATATTATCGTAAATGTCGAGTCACATAATTTAGATGTATAATTGTATATCGACATTAACTTCATAGGCAGGAAGTAAGAGAGGAGATGAACACAGTTAAAGAACAACGATGTGTTTTAATAAGTTATTTGGTTTCCGCAATATTTATTCATATTAAATAAAACAGTTTAAACGGATTAATCACGTATATTGTCATTTTTTGGAAACCCGACGTTTCGAACACCTTGCAGGAGTCCGTGGTCACGGGTAGACTACACGTGTAGACACGTGACGTGGCAAATGCCATATAAATATTAAAATCAATATGCCAAAACTTATACACACAATAAAAATAATATTAGATGATATATACTTCGTATATTAATAAATATATGGTAATTCATTTAAATCATGAAAATTCTTCCCTTTTTCATTGAATAAAAAATATATTTCACGTAAAAATTTATGAAATGGCAGATACAAACGATGATGTTAGAGGAGATTTGGCTATCGAGAGTAAAATGCATGAGGACCTCTCGGTGGCAACATGTATTGAGAACGCTATAGATAAGTGGTAAAGCTATGGCATATTAATTCATTTTAAGTGTTTATCAGATTTTGAGAAACACACAAACAATTCTAATTTTCATTACTAATTAAACCAATAATCCTACCTATATTTTACGTACATTCACATATATTCTATACTATCAATATCGGTGATAGTATCTAGATCTTCATATTCTTGACCCGATCCGGATCTTCCCCATGAAACTTCAAATGAATAAAACTTATAGTCCAAAGTATAGCACACGGTGAGACCGGCTTCATCTAGCCACGATAGTAATTATTTAGTCCCCGTGACCCAGTCCCCTACGACAACAAGCTACCATCAATTAGGCATCTTAGGCATTACAACTTTCTTTTACTTTCTCTTTTACGCACAATAATGAAAATTAATTATCGCACAATTAGTAGAAATTTTTCATTATTGAAAGTAAAATACACTTGAACGTTCACATTTTCTTAATGAAATATGAAAGATGAGACTGCCTGTCGTAATTAAAAGGCAATCGTCTTTAATTGCTCCATTCTAGCGAGTTTGAAATGATTTTTTTTTTAATTATATTTTTAAGCAAGTATTTTAAAGGTTTATATGTACATTTATCTATTTACTATTGAACACAATCCACAGCACAGCATCTGAGTAATTAGTTCGATTCTTACTCGAAGAAAATTTAAGGAAATTTCATCCTCGTCCTTCGTTGAGTTCCGCCAGAAAATGTATTATCTCCGAAACTGGAACGGAGTGTCTTAATTCCTAGAATAAAATAGGATATAATAGGACCTAATAAAATAGAAAGAAACCTAATCCCTGAGCCCATCCGGCTATTATAGTTTTTTTTTTATATTAGAGGGAAGCAAAGGAGCAAGTAGGTCACCTAATGTTGGATGATCACCTCCGCCCATTGACACCCATGATGCCCGATCGTTCAGGGGTGCGTCGCCGACCTTTTAAGTAGATAATGCGGGATACAGCGTGAAGACGTTATTATTATTACTAATATATAAGTTTATTATGTATAGTTGTGGAGTAAAAATTTTTTTATATTAATTTTAAATTCCATGTAACAGAACACATTTGTGAATATTATAATCGACATCAATAACACATTCTACATATGTCATTATTGTCAGGTTTCCCAGAAATCTCATCCGACTTCAGAAACAGAATAGTCAAGAAAATCCACCTCACTTCGCAACAACTGTGTATAGTTTAATAAATATACATAAATGCGAGTATCCGCTCGATAAATGCGAGTACACTAGCATGAAATTGGTCCCTAAGGACCAGGGTACGAAAAAGTTAATTATTACTTAGCAGTCATCTTTGGTATTCCAGCAGCAAGTAGTAACTATAGAGATAATTCATTTTTCTTGCGAGCTTCTCGTACTTTTAACGACGTGAGTGACAAGCATGATATTGATATCTTTTGTACAAGCATAAGAAATGTAAGAACACTTTTAGTTAATTTTTTTTTATAATTAATTGAAGCTTTATATATAAATTCGTATTTCCGTTTCGTGAACAGTTGACCGTGCACAGTTGACAGTTGTGTGTTCGGTTCTCATTCGAGGAAATGAATTATTTTATTATGTTAGCTCTAGTAATAAAACATAGTAACGCGTAGGGTGTCACCACTCAACACGCAATTTCTCAAAAATTCAGTAAAAAATAGGGAACGGAGTGTCTTGACACTAGGCTCTCTGCTAGATGCGAGAAAAAGCGGTACTTATTATTTTTTTAATTACTGATAAAATGTAATAATATTAAATAAGCAAGTGGTATTTGCTTTTTTAAATCGTCCAAGATATCCTGGTACTAATACTGATTTTATTATTTTTTTATAAAACATTTAAGTACTTTTTAGTGCTTAATCGTCTCGGATTGCAACATACTGTATACGAGTACGTGTTCCACCCACAAGGTGAGCAATAACGTCGGCTGTAAGAGCAAGTAATTACACCAAGTGACGTTTTAAATTACATACCGTCTGCAATTTGTAATAGGTATACGTTTTTCATGTCCAAGCGTCTACTTAATGCACTGGAAACGAATAATCTAATATAGAAATATCTTTTTTTCATCTAAATCCCAAAATAAAGAAAATCTTAGGAAGAAAACTGTAATGTCAGTCATTTTCATTCCCATTTTTCATTAATTTAAGTACATTTTATAAATTTTTATATATTTTTGAATGCAATTTTGAGCCTTTACATACAAATGTATAGGCAATTACTATTTATGCCAGTATGATATCTTTGTATCTCGTTTCTTCCAAAGGAAATGGGACCAATAAAATCTAGTAGTGTTAAGATACTCCATTGCCTGTTTTGTCTCACTTGTCACTGTTTTCTCTCACACACACACACACAAAATTTAAATCATCATCTCCGCCCTTTGTATGCCCACTACTGGACGTAGTCCTCCCATAAGGAACTCCATAAAAACCCGATATTAAAATATAACAAATTTATCCTATGAAATTCTGAAGAAAAGTAAAATTAGAAGGCTTTGTCAACCGGAAAATAGCCTCCAACGAATGCCACGCTTTATTAAGTTTGATGAAAAATTATTTACGAGAATATTTATATTGACTGAATATTTATTTGGGCCCGAAGACTTTGCAAAGTGACGCAAATGGCCGAAGGGGAGCTCGACTAATGTTAGGGTGTTAAGTAATTGTTTATTCAACTTAACAACAGTGTTCCATTTTTTGACCAAAATTGTTATAAATTTAAATTATTTATTAAAGTAAATAACTAATGTTGTGCTTTGGTATTTATTTTTATGAGTAGCATGACCTAATTCTACAACTGACATTGTGTCTAAATTAGCTTTTGAACGAATGAACGGTTCTAAATTCCACCATGATCACGTTCAGACTCACTCAGGACTGAATCTTAAAGCGTAAACTATTATTCAAGCGTAAACTATTATTCATTTTAAACTATTATTGCGTAACTATTATTCATTTTAAACTATTTTTTTTTATTAATAAACAAAACACACCATGGACTTAAGTCGTCAGTACTGTTTTCTGCGCTTTATTTTTTACTAATAGTAAAATTAGTTTTAAATAGTAAGCTTACTCGGTCTAGTATATATTTTACTTATATCTTATTTAATTTATTTTATATGCTTATTAGCTATATCAAATGTATGTTTTTAATTTGAAAAGTCTCCATTTGTATATTTTTTTCTATATATATTTTAGTCTCTAATTCCAAAACACTTAAATATCAAAATGGCTTACATTTTTCATGATCTGCTCTAATATCTTAGCACACGAGGGATTTCTAGAGCTGTGCATTATTAATAAGACAGCAAGGGTCATCGAATGTTAGTAACATTTGATACCTTCATATATTATTTCTAGCTTACCGAATAATATTGAAATGGAATATACTAGTCGTAGTCATACAAATGTATATATTTTGAATATACTATATAATTACGATCCTGGATTGTTAATAATATTTTCACGTAATTTTATGGATCATGGTCTTGTTCCGCATAGCAGTATAGTCAGACGGTACCTAGAAATAAGACACTCTGTTCCCTAATTTCCGTCTATATAATATATAATATATATATATATATATATATATATATATATATATATATATATATATATATATATATATATATATATATATATATATATATATATATATATATATATATATATAATATATATATATATATATATATATATATATATATATATATATATATATATATATATATATATATATATATATATATATATATATTATTTGTATTCTATATAGTCACACGAGTGTTAATTGGAGTTAGTCCTTATTATTATTGTCTGCGTTTATATATATCAATCTAAATAATTTTAGTAGGCTAAATGATGAATGATATACAACAGGCTCCTAGTTTGTCGGTAGGATCCTGCCCAAAATGAGCAGGTGTTCCGCATCAGTGAATAATATATATACCGGCCGCTGTGGTCATTAAGCGATGCTAATAATTGATGAGTGTGTACTCACCTCTGCCGGACACTAATAACAGCTAAAAAATCTCATGAAATATTGAAAAGCCTGAAAAATATAATACTATTGTCTTGAAATATTTCTTAAATTTAAAAGGCAAGTGGATATAGTATATGGAAAGGTATATGAAGATAATAATGCATCCAAATCAATTAAGAGATGACTTTTGAAAAGGAAAATCGATGCGACCAGTTCTTGTACCAGTCTCGGTGTCCGCTGCTAATTCCTTCAGGGGTAGCGCCACTCTCGCTTGTCACTCCCGATGAGCCCGTCTCATGTTTATTGCCAATGGTTTAATTTGCAATCGTTATGTAGCTGGATTTTTGTTGTAACCTAAGGGAAAGAGGTCACGCTTAGTCATAATCTCGCAGTTCTTTAGGTAGATTTATCTGTCCGGGATGCCCAATATATGCTCTTCTCGAAAGCCTCTTAATAAATTTTACTTTCATTTAATACATACGATTTTTGTCAAGGTAGCTTAGAGATATTTATTCTGCTTATTCTACCAAATATAAGACACGTCTGAACATGAAAAAAGGATGTGTATTCTATACAAATCATATTGACATTATTTCACTTTACCTTTAAATCCCAAAGTCAAAGACACTCACAATACTTTATTATATCATACAAGAGATGTACCAAAAAAATCTCGTAAGCCAATATATTGTAGTATATACAGTACACATGCCATACCGAATCTTAATATAATGGAAAAATAAACAATGAAAAGTTGAGCGCCTTTCCATCAGTACAGAAGCTTGCAAATATTTGTATGTTTGTGGTATAAATGTAAAGATGAAGAGCTTTTTCACCATATTTATTTGACCTAACTTGCTTGAGTCCATTCTTGTTATGAAAATGAAAATGTTATATACATGTTTTCTGCTACTTACAATATAGCCACCGCTAGAATAATGTAAAATCTTAATTTTTTATCTTTAAATGCTATATTATTAATTTTAATTTGCATAACGTCCCAAATTAATGAGAGAAAAAGAGCTATTTAAATGGACATAATTTGAACTGTAATAATCACGAAAATCAAATATCTTATAATGAGTAATAGCTGGTCATATTTAAAGTAATTTAATTAAAAAATTATGTTAAGAGAAAGCATTGATTGAGACTGACTGAAAAGAAAATTTCTATACTTAGTTTCTATGGCTTTAAGCAAAAACATACATTATGAAACAAGCGAACACTTTTTAAATGATAACTGATCATAAATCTAAATCAAGAGAAATTCTCATAAAAAAACCACTTTGTGAATTTCTATCAGCTCTGAATAACGCCGCTTTGGACTAGAATTGGGCAAAAACTGAAGTGCTAGTCTTCTCTACCGACGCTATCCTATACCATATACGGGATAGATGTAAAGCTGAAAAAGGCATATTTCTCTACATAACTTTTGATCAATAATTCATAATACAAAGTCAAATCTCCTCTAACTTGGACTCAAAAAGACGATTTCACGGCTTCGTAAAAAGTTTCGTTGGAAGGATTTTAGAGACACGCCAGCGAAATGAAAGAACTTGCCACATTATTTTTACTTACGTCGCAACTTTTATATGAAACAGCGGCTCAAAGCACTTACCTGTCACGACATCAACCTTCCCTGAATTTTCGCTATATGAACAATGCAAGAGGTAAAATTATCTTGTTTATGGTGATTTTGAATAAATTTTCACGACAGTCTTTTGCGGTTAAGGTGTTTTTTTTAGACATAATATGTATTAACATGCGGGTATTTTATTATTTGGCATCATACATTTTCAAGTGCTTTCAAAAATAGAGGGACAGAGAGTGGTAGTGATATGTTTTTTCTCTCTTTTTCATTTTCTAAATGAATAGATATCAATTGTAAACCAAAGTGTACGTATGTACGTATGTATGTAACTATTACATCGTATTTCGGTTACCTCAATCAAAATAAGCTTATATAATAAATTAAAAATTTACTCTAACATTCAACTTCACAAATTGATCTATTAACAACTATAGTCGGTAATATTAGATATAATTGTGCTGTCTTACCATACATACAATATTATTATTATTAGTGCATATATTGTCTTATTATTATTATACTATTCTTCTTTTCCTTTTTCTTTTTTTTCTTCTTCCTTCTCTTGTCTAGATGTTAAGTTCTGTGTTCAAAATGCTTAGCTTCAACTGTTCCATAATAGTATTAAATAACAATCCACACACCAAATGCATGTAACGTACTCGTAACGTTAGCACAAAAGTGGAACAAGTTCATATAAAATTCAACACTGAAGAATTACAATATTGAATGGCGTCGGAATTCGGGAAAAAAGAACTCCAGTACCACTGAATAATTCAGCTGCAATCACTGGCCATCTCATTTATTCATAAATCGTCCGTCAAACGAGTTATTTACATTTTTCTGCTGTTTCTCTCCTTTTTAAAGTCTTTAATGATGATTTGTATGCCTGTTAGTACTTTGAGAGGCTGAGTGGCGAGAAAAGGATCTAGATTATGTTTTTTTCAGTATCTTCTATATAAATAACTCAAAAAATAGCTTTCACTTTCTATTTGTTTATTTATTTGTATGAATTAATTATAAATTAAATTAAATAAAGTACTATCTAAAATATGCTTATATATACCAATCAAAAGACTAGCTTTTGACTATTACTACCAACTAGACTAGACACTTGAATATTAAATGAAAGGAAATTCAATCTAAAGCGCAGAATGGCACATTTTTTATGAGCTTTACATTATATCCCGCATATAACACGTTAGGGAGAGAGAGCTTAGTACCAAGTCACTTTGTTCTTTACTTTCCACCCAATTCGAGACATTGCGTCACACAATGTCTTAAAAGTAGATTTTTTAGAACTGACATTTAATGGCCTAATTGAATATATACATATAAACATACATATAAACATACTTAAACATTAGGCAGAACGAAGATGAAATGTCCAAAAACATGCTTTATACACCAACTTACATACATATGTACACGAGTATATCAAGAAGTCTGTAGCTTAAATATGGTCTCATTCATCTAACGTATAAATGCACTCAAGGCACCAAGGCACCAATAATTCTTAAAAAGCCGTACATTCCCGTTTTTGCAGTAAAGCGTCGAGTGGAAAACTCTGTAATGATATATGTTGTAAGAAAGTGGATAAAAAATCCACCCCAACCCCATTCAAGAGCTCCCTCGTCCGATATAACTCGAGTCGTGATATAATATAATAAATGTAATCTTTTAACGCTTGGTAAGGTTTGAAAAATTTTATATTTTTTTTATTTGTGGAGCACGTATATATTTTAAGAATTGTCGATAATTAATAGAATAATAGTAATAATCGAATGATGAGATTTCTATTATATAGACTTAGGTTCTTACATCTTATATCATAAAAAATAGAGAGATTAGTGATTTGTGTTGAGTGGTACTAAATGCAGCTCTATGTCTTATTTATTACCTGAGAAATGAAATGAAAATAATTGGAAAATAAATAAATATACATGTTGAACAAAGTACCTCCTTCTGTTTTGAAGTCAAGTAATAAAGCTCGTACTGATTTTATGAAGTATAGTTGTAATACAAAATCACGTTGTCCACTTACATTTAAATTAGAAAAACTTTTGTCACAAATTATACCTGTTATGTGGCGGAAATAAATGTAAAATTTAGTTCTTTTTCTTCTATTTAGATGGCTTTTCGAGTGTGCCAGTTGACCACAATTCACTTAGCCAATGTCACCTTGTATAGAAGAAACACGAAGGAGATTGTACTTTGCAAAGTTCAACTAAATAATGGAAACATTGGAGGACGCCTTCACCTTTGGTGGGGTACTTGTAAGCTCATAAACAAAGAACTACTAAAGTTATCTAAAGAATTTATAAATTTATTGTTATTTTAACTTTCCAAAAAACAAAAAGACTTTTTATTTATTTTATTTGTTAAATAATGGAAATCTTTTATTTTAAGTATATTTATCCTAGAATCTAATATACTACCACGTTTATATTAAACACCCGCCTGTAAATCCATTTGGATAATATAAATGTCAAGATTTTAGAATTTACTCTACTATTTTCAAGCGACGTATAACATGAATGTTTGACACCATAAAAGCGAGTTTACGAGTTAGCTTCTGCTGTATCTCGAATGTCGTAAATATATCGATGCATGTATTAATGTTGTATCGGCAGTATTCTGAAAGATTTAATATTATTTTTGATATTTAAAATTTGTTTTTGCAATATAATTTGCTATAAATCTTAGACATTTTCTTATATTTCCGTACTATCTCCGAAAACAAAGAAGCCTTTAGCCACATTATCATTTTTATATAGCCTACGTATGTACTATTAGCAACATTCACCGTGTTAAATAGAGGAACGTAAGCATAGTCTTTTGGAAAACTAAGAAAATATCACCATAATATTTGAATATTCAAAACGTACATATATTTTATATACTAAAAGACATGTTTGATTTCGTTATACTTGCGCCAGTTATTGAACTGTCTTTAGGACTGTCAATATATAATATCAATAAATCCTTTTGTATTTATATTTACATATAAAATATACGTCTTACAAGTATATCCGGCCAGTGATCCAAAAAGGGATGAAGGTAGAGAGGACAAAGGATGTACAAATTTGGGATAAATATAGGCTTATTGAGAGAAAAGGTATTTAAATTGTTTTACAATAGGTTCTTATTTGTGTTAAATTACAACAAGTAAATGTAGGGACAGTTAATATATTTTTTTAATTATTTGTAATAAGCGCATAAGAATTTCAATGTACTTCGATGAGAACGTATAGCTCAGAGATTAGAGCGCTAAGACAGTTTCCGAGAGGCGTGCCTTCAAATCCTGTTACGTAGAGTTTTTCATACGTTTGCTAAAAATCTTTTTCTATCTCTATTATAGATGACTAAAAGTACAAAATTTCTCCTTTTTAGATTATTATTATCTATTCTCTTACATATGATAGAGGAATTTAGCTAAAATAAATTACATAATAAGATAACCGCATTACAGGATAGTCTCCCACTCAAATTCAACGTACTACCGCAGTGTGGGACGAAATAAGGTGCTTTATTTCAAATCTTATTAACCACTTTATCAGTTACATGATCTCTCGCGTCTCTCAGATTTAATTCTATGATATCAATAGTAATATAATATTTTCGTTGTTTCTATATAGAGACAACGAAAATATAATAATAATGATAATAGTTTATTGCACAAAAAAATATATATAACACTTTACAAACTGAATTCTATGTAAAAGTGAATGTGCAATGGCGGCCTTATCTCTTCCAGGCAACCATTATAATTGATATTGGATCAGTAGTACAAATGCAGAAATGCAGAAAAATGCAAAAAGTATATTACTATTGCTGTCTTTGTTAGCAATTGAGCGTGATATAAAAGGATCTTATTGTACAATATAGTTTTGGGTTCAATACCCACATCGAAGAAACCAGGAATAAGTTGAGGTGATTTGGTGCTTGTCAATTTTTTTAGCTTCACGCTGTATCTTGCACGTAGCAGAGTACGTAGAGGGCGTGTTAAGATACTACGTTCCCCTCCTCCTTTTTTAGATATTGCTTGTTGAGTGGTGGTACTCACCGCCGTACTTGAATTGTTACCAGATCGACCTCCCGGAGTAAGAATCGAACCCACAACTTTCACAACGGTCTTAAGGTCGTTAAAACGAATCGAAAGTTTTCTTTCATCACACTATATATGATGAGAGAAAGCTTTAGATACGTTCCCACAGTAATTGCTTTCTCATTCAAGGTAGCCAAAGAGAAGGAAACACTAAACGTTATGATCACGGTATACCTGTTTCACCTCGTCCAATGTTATCAATGCTGTATGCCTGACCTTTCTCCAGTAATATAGACATTATATTCTGGAGAGGTAACCTCCTTGGTATACCTCTCTTACCACTCTTACCACTAAACTACCGACGCACGTTCCTCCTTCACACACAATATAAATTGATATTATAAATTATATAGTCTGTGAGCATTGTTATAATAAAAAAATTGAACTGCTTCTAATAATAATATATTCATAACAATTTGTCGTACTAAGGCTAAAATATTAGATAATATAGTTTATAATTTTTCTTACAATCTAGAATAAGTCGCTAGTAGTGCATGCTATAAAACACAGCTATGGTTAGTATCATACGTGACTTCACGGATCTCGGTTTATTTAAGATCGCTCCTTATTGAATCGCTATAGTAATATTTTATGTAGGTTATTCCACTGAATATTATATAGAGTGCACAAATTAATAAATTGCAATTACAAAGAAAGTAATTATTTCATCTATGGGTAGTTTCTAATAGAACGTTTGGAATACCTTCTGAACTTAGAATTTGTAGCCTCTTTTACACATGTAAGCAATTTACTCAAGCCACAACTAATTTCCTTTACAAAAATATTAGCAGATACTCTAAACTTCATTCGTGTAGAATCATGTGATCCTTTGATAAGCTCTATATATATCCCTGGTAGAGTATACAAACAGAAGTGCCAAGTGCTATAGTCCCTACATACTTTTTTCACCTTGACCACTAATATCCCTCGGAGGACATGTACATATAAAGTAAACTGACCTCTTTATATGTACATGTCCTCCAAGGCATTCTCATGCTTTTTAAGGTCAACCAAGATCTCTCATCACCTGTCTTACCACTTCTGCATCATATATATTTATCACCACCATAACCAATTCATACACAAAAATACATTTCACATGGCAAATACTGGCTTCTATACATTTCATCAACATGTAGAGCACATAGCAGAGACATTGTTCAAATATTTCAAAGTGAAGTTAGCAATTGGCATCACGCGATACATTGCACTATTGTAAATTGGCTTCAGGCATGCCTTTATTTATTCATGTTTTATTTTAAGTGTTAGCGCGAGTTTTTAGTGTGAGTTTAAAAAAATATATTGTTAGTGTCTGATGTAACCTATAATTATAATTCTGGATAAAGCAATAATAAAGTAACCCAGGCTTTTAGGCCACTGATTAATTATTGCTATTAGTAGAGAAATTGCTAATGCTACCATAGGACATCTTGGATCAAGATTTATCGAAATATTTCGCGAACACTACAACTGGACTCAATATACCATAGAAGGTTTATCTAGTTACAATACAATCAATAAATAAATTGAAATGCTATACAACTGCTATAGTATATGAATACACCACCTAGAAATGATGTCTAAAAAGTACAAATATACAGATGTGAAGAAATAGGTAACGTGCTGCCAATGAATATAGATATAACAAAACAAATGGATTAGTGGTAATCATATAGAAAAAATAACAGCGTTTGTATGATAGTAATAAATGACTACACGATTAAACCAAAAGGTGTGGTAAAGGCATTGTGTAGTATAGAGCGCTAAATTGTCCTTTTTGACATTTCTCAATTCCTCCAAAGTTATAATAAAAGGGGGGTGTAGGTAAACGTGACTAATTTATATAACTTTGCAGAATTACTATTCGCAAAACTTTGCGAAAAGTGCTAGTTCTAATTATATCAGGCGCTCGGATATTGTCAACAATATTTACTACGGAAGTATATTGACAATGTAAGCTTATTTATTTATTTATATAAGCCTGAACTGTCCTATTGTTGTGCAAAGGCCTCTCTCCAGTTTTACCAGGCTCCCCTGGTTTGTGCTATTTTGGTCCAGTCAGATTTATACTGCTACAACTCATCCTGCCATCTCCGTTTCGGCCTATCGCCTTTTGGAGTTTGGGAACCAATCGGTAGTGATTTTCACCCAACCTATAACAATGTAAACTTAGTCTAAAAAATATTATAGCACCAATTTGTCAAGGGGAGGGAGTGCTCCCCACTAAAAAATTATTTTTTTTTTTATTAAAACAATTTTTAAATTATTTTAATACAAAAAATATTCATTTTATTTTGTTTTTGACAGTATTGCTAATAATTAATAAAACAACCGACTTGAATCAAACTTGCTGCTAGTTTAACTATGGCGCTTAATGGGTTAACACAATATACATATTTTCGCACATTCAACCATTCAAGTGATTTATTTAGGCTCTAAACTAAAGTGGAGCGCTACATCGTTACCGCAACGCGAAATTATGCTGCAGTTTTGTGTAAAAAGCTGTACTATTTGGCAGAAAAAGACCAATAACGTAGAATATCTTAAGTAATTGGAACATAGTTGGTGATAAATAGACATCGGATTATATGCATTATCAAAATGCCAAAATATGCATGCAAATATGCACTAAAAAAAGGTAAAATATGCACAGAATATGCACAATGAAAAATACATTTATTATAGTATTTTATTTTCTTACGTTTATTTTGCTCATTACATTAATACATTATATATATTTGTATAGTTATATTAACAGTAGTTGTATTTTTTTTTTTTTATTATTATCATAACATACATTTGATTTGATTACGATGGCGTCTGCTCTATATAATTTGTCAACTACTTTTTACTTTTTTTTTTATGGATCATTTATTTTAAGGAATTATCTGATTAGTGCAATATTTCTTAAAAAATTTCCGGCAGACTTCGGTATTTAACTGACGGAAACGAATATTGCAACCAATGAATAACTCATATAAATGAAAAAAAAACACAAAGAATTTCATTCACCAAATGAATGAATTTTTTTGTTTTTTCTAAAAACTTTCATCTGAATTAGAAGACAAATTATGAAGCAGTAGTTTTTGCTGACTTTAAAAATCACAGTGCCTTCAGTACTAAATTGGCCTAGGTAATTTTTTTTATCCATAATACCATTCATTTTTGCATAAAAATAAATACAGTGAGACAAAAGCAATTGAAGCCTTAAGCGCGTGAGTGAAGCAGGCGTAAACACCTTCCTCGCACCCACGACGCATTTCACCAACGCGTTCTGGACTCGGGGTTAGATTTAGTTCTCTCCCTGAGTTTTTGCGAGGTAAATGTGCGTAAAATATGCACTATCGACGAAAATGTACCAAAATAACGCTATAAAAATTCAATTATATGCATTTGCATATGCTAATATGCAAATGCATATAATCCGATGTCTAGTGATAAATAACCCAGAACCCATCACATTAAATGTAAGTAATAGTATAACTAAGGTTTCCAGTATCGTCAAGCATATTCATCTTGATTCAATATCGGTTCGATCGTTTTTTTACTGATATTCCAATGTCAATTGACTTGAATGAATTCAAAAGTGCTTGTAATGGCCTAATTGAATAAAGAATATTTTGATTTTGTATTAGTCCGATCATAGAATTTGGACTCGTTAGATACATATTTTAAATATTTCACCTGTCAGCCGCTTCGCCCACTTAATCGATATTGTGGGACCTATTCTAATTTATTTGTTGTACATATGTATAAGTATTTAAACATTTTTCTTTGAAATAATGAAATTTTTAAACTTGTAGAACTTTGAAAATTTTGAAATGATGAACATATGTGTATATAAATAAAAACCATAATTATATATGTAATATTTTATCTGGGTGGATACTCGCGTGCGATAAACACGTTTATCCCGCATACATCCAGATACCATGGAATTCCCGCGCGAGAAAGTAAGCATCAGTGCTACTTCACAACCTCCTGTACCTTTCCGTGAAGGTTTCATAAAGAACAGTTCAGCGGTTCCGGGGACTAGCCGGCACAAGCGGAAAGACAGTTTACATTCAGAAGCTGTACTACTGTGCCATGATGACTGGCGCAAAATATAATACATTGTAAATAAAAATACGTTAAAGTATGTCTGATAAATGGAGTTGCAATGAATATTTACACACGAGATTGAAACATTTTACTTTTATAAATCCTCATTCTCTTAGAAGCATATTCAGATATGGTAATTATAGAGCTCCAATTGCCTTTGCATTTCACAACCGTGTCTATTTATTTATTCAATTCCTACTTTTAAGTTTTAACTAAGTTAGCATTTCATTCTAGAAATAAATCATACGATCTAGGTCTAGGATAATATTATTCATTACGTACTCACGTACTAAGTTCTAACTCAATCAATCTGCCTCTTAACTGAAAGTAGTTTATTTCCCTATCTAGGCAATTTACTCCGATAAAAACATACTCGTAAAAGCCACCAGAACGGGAAATCTAGTTACGTAATAAATATATATAGTTCTGCATGATTTTGACTTAGAAACTTTACATGTCACAGAAATGGTACGGGTCTTCGATCTTAAGTTATCGAATATACCTACTATATTAGGTCGATAATTCCAGGAACAGTTACGAGTTGCTCTCTCTGCAACTTCAATGGACTTTTGCCTAATTGAATTCATGTAATGCTTAATAGGTTTCTTCCCTTCTTCATAGTAGCATGTACTTACATATATTCATATTACATGTCTCTAGAACTTCGGATCTTCAGAGGGAGAACGACTAAATTAATTATATCTGAAATATATAACTTAAAAGCTTTATGCTCTAAAAAGTAGTGCCAATTTTAATATGTTTGATTTTTTAATATTCTTGTTTGTTATTCAGTTTGATGGATATCGTTGAGCAAAAATATATACGTGAAATCAAAATATCGATGCTAGAATAAGCTTTTAAACTGTTAAATAAATCTGTCTGAGCTTAAAAGTTAGTAATAGATTTAAGCAAAGCGCCACTCTGCTTATAATGTTTTAAAGCTTATTTGAATGCGCTAATCTCAAGAACTGATTTGGATAGAAAAAATATTTTTATGTTAGATAGCCCATCTATCGAGGGAGGCTATAGGCTATAAGACTATAGGCGTCACGTTATTTGTATGTAATCCACTGCACCTGCGGTCGATGTTATCTCGGGCTCTTAGAATTTGCTAAACGTCATACACAAGTATTATTTATTTCTATTGAACCACAAGGGAAGAATAGCAGCTTCTATGGTAAGACAATGTTTAGTATGGAGGAGAAATTAATTTAACAGTCGGTTTTCTTTCTTTAAATTTGCTGCACAGCATTGTGTAGGCAAAATGATACTAGTATTCCCAATTACCGCCCAACCCTAGTAATTGTGTTTTAAGCTTTTTGTTTTGATATCAAGATATAATTTTTTATTTTACATCAAAGTATTATTTAGATTTACTATATTTAATTGGTTATTACAGTTTAAATTGTTATTACCAATTAAGAATATTTTTGTCTGTACTGTGGCTAATTATAATGAAGATGTGTGTAAAAAATGCATCAAATGAATAACAGCGTGCAGACTGCGTCAGTTTCAATGTTTCACAATCACTGGCATCTCTATTATTCATGACATTACGGGCTACTGATGAAAGTAATGTGAATGTGCCACGTATTGCCCCGGGTGGGGTATATTTTTATTATTACCTCATATTTTATGTCAGACGGTCGTGTCGACCGGCAGCGGCACAGCGTCTAAATGTACAGCCGACGGTTGTTTATGCGGTTCCCACTCCAGGGAATGAATTACTTACATTTCCTCGTTCTGGTAACAAAGCAAAGCTCGTCGTTGAGAGCCACTCAACACGCAAAGTCTAAAAATTTGACGCAAAGCTGGGAAGTCTTAACACTATGTTCCATCTATCTGTTCTGCTATATGCAGGATACAGAGTAAATTAAAATATATATAGTATTACAAAAATAAATATATAATACTTACATTGTAGAGGCAATCTTTTTGAGTCACAGTGGCAGCATTTGGCAGTTTATCCATAGTTTTCGAGTTTCAAATGTTCATTTCCCTTCTCAGACATGACAAATTGCGGTGCCGAGCTCAGTGGAAAAAGCAGTGTCTTGACACTACGTAAGCTAATATGCGCGGAATAAGGTGTTAATCGGGATGAAGCGTGAAAAACTATGTGTAAAGAGAGAAATCATAGTTATACCTATGCACAGTCTATATCATTTAGTTAAAATAAAATCTCAATATTTTACATATTATTAAAACACATTTAACTCAAAACCCAAATAATTTTAGTTCTTTGAAACGCGAAACAAGTCATATTATAAAGAAATTAATTAAATATTATAAAATCAACATGCTAATGTAAGAAACATGCTATATAAAACTCTTCCGAGTGAGTAACTGAGTAAAAGATTAAGAAAGAATTTCCCGAATTTCCCGAAAACAGGGTAACTGGAAAAATGGACCGGAATTCGGCGTTTTATAGTTTACGCAAGTAAAATTGCTTCACGCTAAATGGCCAGCTCCTAAAATATAAATAAGCAATTTTTAAAACATGGAACCAAATTTCACTTCAAAACATGAAAACTAACAAAAACACAACCTATAAAACGAATAACGAGATATAAAAACTCATCGTACGTTTCTCGTTTATATAATCCATATTTAGAAATTACTTCCACAGTCCAGTGAATATGAAAATTTTACATCTATGTGCTTTATAACGCGTCCAATATAAAAAGGCACATCATAACTGTTGAAAATATATAATTTTTACACTGAAACGTAAGGCAGTAGCGAGAACAGGGGTCAAGTTACACTGGCCTCACGGGCCTCTGGGTCAGTAAAACACTACTTTTGTACGAGATTTTTTTACATTGAAAATCCTTTGGGAGAACCAAATTGACTTTTTTCGAGTTGACGGAATAACCGCTACAGCAGTCATTTTTTTATATACAGTCATCCGACTTTTGGCTCTAGCTTACAAATGTTTTTTTTTGTTGAAATTTTTAATGCCCTAGAGATTAGAAAGTCTAGGCTTAAAACTGTAGGTTTTGATTTTTAATCATGTTGATGCCATCGTGACGTGATGAAATTGACCGTGATACTTTATTTAGGTAAATTTTCTCACTTATCATGTATATTTGATGTCTATGCGTCAATATACATTGTAGTCCACGTCCGTACTCTTCAGCTTTCAGAAAGTGAGTCATTGGATAGTGGTCACCCCCGTTCAAATATCTTACTATAGCGGCCACGTCTCTAATTATATTCGCATAAAATACAACATGTGTGTAATGAACACTTACAAAAACAATGTTATTTTACGCAAGTTTTTTTTAGACATAATAAATATAACACAATAAGGAGAATGTGGAGTAATTTGTCATAATTCACTACGTTCTCTGAGCCCTATTTCCAGTAAAACGTGTTAAAAGCTGTCGAAACATCTAGAAACTAGCTAGTAAGAAAACGCGTAGACGGCAAAATGGTTAATTCCTTAAAAAATAATTCCTCTATATAAAAATGCACTACTAGCCAACTGCATGAAAAGACATTTTTGTATACGACAAATTATTTAAGGCCTTTATGTGTACAAACAACACAATAAATGTTCTAATGTAGCCCACTGCACCTGTGGCTAGAGTTACCTCGGACACTTTGAATGTGTCATAGACAATTCTTCCATGGTCACTTATTTCTATTTGACTATGCGTCCATATGCTGGCTGGCCACAACCTTTGAATGTAAACGCAACGGTTGTGGGTTCAATTCCCAAGAGGAGAAAATTTATTATTTTATTTCGGTCTGGAAATAAAACAAAGCGCGGCGTCGAGTTCGGCCACTCAACACGAAATGTCTTAGAATTGGGTGGAATGTGGGGAACGGAGTGTCATAACAGTAGGTTCTCTCTGTCTCTGTATATGCGGGAAATAGCGTGAAGCTATTTATTTATTCTATTTGACAATTCCCTATTGGAAAATATGAAGCCTTAAAAGCTACTTGAATTTATCAAACATAGAAATAATTGCTTTAAAAGGTATATTTTTGTATGTTATAAAAAATATTTTATATTCTAATGCAAATATTCTGATTGGGACTTATTTTCTTTAATAAGCAAAGAAAAAGCTTACCAAAAAAGCACCATACCACTAGATTCTATAGTATAAAACTTATTACTCTAAATTCCACATACAGTATTCAAGAACTCTCTTCAAAATACGAAATTCCTTAATACAAATTATAACATATCAACACAAAATATATAGAATCCTCTCATTAAATACTTAACATCAGCATATTTACGTGACATATGCACGATCTAATTAAATCGTGAAAGGAGTTGTTTTTGGGCTACAACTTTGTGGAGCTCGCTACATGATATACGTCGCCAGATCTACCTGACCTCCCATCCCTCTCTACAATCCTACATAATTCAAATGAATGTAGGGAATTCCTCACAATTCCAGGGCTCGTACGGTTGGTCACGTTAAAATCTCGCGGCATACAAACGATCCCACTTAAAAGTTTGATGCGTTCGGAATAAATTCCATTACAGTTTTATGGCTTTACATTTTAAACAGATGCTTGGTGTGAAAAGTAGAATGTAAATTAGTGTTTTGCAAGTGATATATGATTTAATGTTATGTGATCATTTACAAGTTGTGTAGGATTTACGATTACGTTGGGTAAATCTCTGGTTGAATATTATACGCGAGTCGCGATATGGTAGTCCTCAAGTGGTCCTAGGGGAGAACTTATATTTGAAATATTCTTTTAAAAAATGATGTCTACCCAAGATGCAATGTCAAACATGAGGAAAGTTAACAAGAAAGTAGAGAGCTTTCGTTTATTCGTATATATATATATATATATATATATATATATATATATATATATATATATATATATATATATATATATATATATATATATATATATATATATATATATATATATATATATATACATATATATGTTTAACTCTCTATCTCAATTTTATCTAATTACGAAGTATGTAGCCAAAAAGAGAAGAAGGCCTAAATTTTTTACAAGGTTATGCGATACTCTTAAAATAGAAATTGTTAATGATTTATTACACCATTCAAGATTATGTTTATTTAAAATTTTAATATGCAAAATATAGAGTAGCAAAACTAATGAGTAGTATGTAGAAATGTAATCAAAAAGTATTAAGATATTTGATTGGAATTGCAAGATGCTATATTTGTATTAACTTACATTTATATTATTATTTATAGCCAGACATATAGCCAGATTGTAGTTCGTCATATAACTAACAATACTGACAATACTTACTATAAACGTAACGGGAATGGGTTCGATTTCCACTTGGGGAGGATTAATTCGTTTTATTTCCTCGCTCTCGTAACAAGAGATGCGCGGCGTCGAGTTTCTCTACTCAATATACAATATCTCGAAAATTGACAGAAAGTGAGTAGAGCTGAGTGTCCTATAACTAGGTTACCTCTGGCTATTCACTACCACAATAGCTTAACGTTATTAGCTGGATATAGGGCTAAGCTATTTCATCTCAGAGGGTGTCTAAGCCAATTATCTGTCCGATATTTGGTTTCCGGCATACGGGTACGCGACCCCGGGACCTCGAGCCACCACTTTCATAACCCGATCCAATCCATGTAAGTGGTGTCCCTCCCCTATATTCCAAGTCTTTCTGCCCCTTATTCCCTGTCCTTTCTTGGTTTCTCCCAGTAATGGGTTTGGAGGTCAGATGGCAATCGCTCCACAAAAAACCACTTCGCCACTCATATGGACCGATTGGTCTTAGTCGGAAGGCAGACCCTGGCAAAAAGCCGGGACTAATGCCAGGAAGAAGAAGAAGGGCTAAGCTATTTATTTATAATTAGAATGAAACATCGTCTAATCATTGTCGTCATCTTGTACACGCGATGGTACAAAGATGTGCTTGGTAGGACTCAAGCGAAGCTCTTATTTTAAGCGGCGAAATTCTGTAACGATTATGTGAGACTCGTTTGTCGCCTACATACTGGCTGAAACCTCACGCTGCTCTGCCTCTACCGAAACTGTCGCATCGAAAGTACAACGTTCGAAACGACCGTGACTCTATGTATGCCCTGCATTATATGAAATACAGCGAATGAAATCGGGAAGTAATTGGATAATATATATCCATTTTCAAATTGGTGTTGCTAGTGTTAAAAAACATAGATTTGGTTGTACTAGATTATACTATAAAATCCATTTTTTTAATTATTAATAGGCACGAAAAGGAATTACAACAATTCAAGGTTATTCACCTATGTTTTTTTTTATCTGCGTACAAAATACATTAGTAAACTTTGGTAGCACCTAAACAACTTCCAACTTAATCCACAACTTGGCGTGAAGAGAGCATCTGTTCCCTTATTTATTTTTACTCAACATAAAACTTGCACAACGCTTTTGGTGGTACAAAGAACTTTGTGAGTCTTTCAAATTTAACACGTGTTTGGAAGAGAAACAAAATAATGCTTTTTTAAAGCTTATATTGCGTGTATACATATGTGTTAGATTGAATTATTGTTATGAGAATCTGGGAATCTGTAGTCACATGGAAATAATTACGTATTCTGTATAACACACACACACACACACACACGAACACGCACACACAAACACGCACACACACACACACACACACACACCGAGGTAAGGTTTTAGTGTAGCCTATAGTAGCCTTCCTTGATAAATGAACTACACAAAACAATAATAAGCAATAATAATAAATTACAAAATGCGTAATTCTTAAACAGATAAAAAATCGATACCTGCCAGATTTATTCGATCATTCAATAAATAAAATAAATCTGAAAACAATCGATATGAAACAAAAAATACAGCAATGGTTATTGAAACCTTTACATGGAAATGTCTTCATAATTAATTAAAAATCATTTTGACGTGTTTACATCAAATATAATATTAGATTTAAATACTAGACAAAGTCTATCAGGATATAACTATAATACCAGTGTCTTATCTTTTTTGTTATCTTACATAAATAGACCCGACATAGCACTGGCTGATAAACTTCTCTGAAAAAAAATCTTATATTTTATTGATAACACGCATTATTTACAAACAACATAATTATAGTGAAAATATAGTAAAATACGGAGAAACGATAGAAATTAAAAAAGTTCCCATACACAATATTAAAAACTTTAGACTTTACAAATTCATACACATATTTTTATTCAGAAACTCTATAATCTCTACCCCCTACTCTCTCTAACTCTATAGGAACACAGCATGCTACCACGCATCTTCTTCTTCTTCTTCTTGGCATTAGTCCCGGCTTTTGCCAGGGTCTGCCTTCCGACTGAGCCTACTCCACTTTGCACGGTCTTTAACATCCTCAGTGGACAATTTATTGGCTCTCATGTCTTGAGTCACGACATCCAGCCATCGCTTCCTTGGGCGTCCGGGTGGTCTAACTCCAGGGACAGACATGTCAAGGCACTTCCTTCCGACATAGTTCTCAGATCGGCGCATAACATGGCCATACCATCTCAGGCGACGCTCTTGGAGCTTATCCACTACGTCACGGACCCCAAGACTACCTCGAATGAATGTGTTGCGTATGCGGTCGGACCGCGTCACGCCACACATCCATCTCAGCATCTTCATCTCCGTGACGTGAAGCTCCTGAGTGTGCCGAGATAACGTTGGCCAACATTCGCTGCCGTATATAAGAACAGGTCGGATAATGCTCTTGTATATCAGTCCCTTGAGCTTGGGCGGTATTCTGCTATCGCAGACCACACCAGTGACCTCCCGCCATTTGGCCCAGGCAGCGTTTATACGGGCATGGATGTCGTGGTCGATGCCTCCAGACTCATGCATAACGGCTCCAAGGTACCTGAACTTCTCCGACTTAACGGCTGGCTCAGGCCCGATATGGATGGTGCTCGAGTCCGGGCTCCCGCAAGCCATATACTCGGTCTTCGACACATTCAGTTTGAGACCACCGTTTTCAAGCGCACCCTTCCAGGCGTTCACTTTACGCTCCAGCATCAGTCGGTTCTCATCGATGAGTACTATGTCATCGGCATACATCATCAGCCACGGAGGCTGGCATTGGATGTGAGCCGAGACAGTATCCAGCACTACATTGAATAAGAACGGACTAAGAGCTGAGCCCTGGTGAACCCCTGCCGTAATCGGGAAGGGCTTGGTGTCGCCAACAGCGGTCCTAACCACTGAAGCGGAGTATTTGTACATATCTCTGATAACCTCAATATAGGCTTTAGGGATCCCCTTAGATCGCAATGCCCACCAGATACACTGACGTGGCACACAGTCAAAGGCCTTCTGCAGGTCCAAAAAGGCCACATGCAGAGCTCTCCTTTTTTCCCTGTAAGCCTCCATCAAAGTTCTGAGGGCAAAAATGGCATCCATAGTGCATGATCCTGGTTGAAACCCATACTGAGACTCAGAGACAGTACATTCTTGGCGGAGCCTGAGGCCGATCATGCACTCGAAGAGCTTCATGGTGTGGCTCATAATCTTAATGCCCCTATAACTACCGCAATCTTAAACACTTCCCCTTCCTTTGTAAATAGGGATAATAAAGCTTTGCCGCCACTGATGTGGCATCTTTCCAGTATTCAAGATACGGTTAAACAGGTCAGTAAGTGTAAGCACACCAAGAGACCCCAACGATTTCCACGCCTCGTTTGGGATGTCGTCAGGTCCTACCGCTTTTCCGTTCTTCATGCGTCGAAGACAATTACGAGTTTCGTCACGGGTTATTGGAGCAACAAGTCCGAGGTTAGGAGATAATTCAGGAGGAAGACTACAAGACTGCTGAGTGTTCAGCAGCTCCTTAAAGTAGCTTCTCCATCTCTCCTTCACAGAGGCATGACTACAAAGCAACGTGCCCCGAGAATCTCTGACGCAAAGACATTTTGTAATATCCTGCGTCGCTTTATCTCGAGCACGAGCCAGTTTGTACTTGAGCTTCTGCCCCTCCACAGTTTCAAGTTTATCGTACAATGGCGACAAATTTCTCTGCGGGCTCTGGCTACAGCTCTTTTGCTGGCCCGTTTCGCTGCAATGTACTCCAGTCTGTCTTCAGGAGAGTTGGAATGCTGCCACTCTTTAAACGCAGCCTTCTTTTCCTGAATCACCCCCTGCACCTGGTCATTCCACCACCATGTCTCCCTGTCGATGACACGCCCACCCTTAGTAACACCAAGAACTCGCTTGCCCGCCGCAATGATTGCTGAATGAACTCGATCCCATGCAGTCTGAGCGGTCTCGGTGTTAGTCAGTAGATTTTGGCTCTCCACCTCCGCCAAGAAGTCTGTCTGCATCGGCCCATTCAACAACCACCACTTAATCCTAGGTTTGCGTTTCTCAGCTACTTTCTTTTTCGGGGTAACATTATAGTCCATGACAATGAGGAGATGTTGGGCCGTCTGGCTTTCGCCGGGAATGACCTTACAGTTGGTCACCCTGCCTATATGACACCGTCTAGTCAGCAAATAATCAATTTGAGTTGAGTGGGACCCGTTCTTATACGTTATAAGGTGCTGAGGTTTCTTCTGGAAGAAAGTGTTCACGATGGCCAGATCAGACGCAATGCAGGTTCTTAGAATATTTTCTCCCTCTGCATTGCGAAGAACATATCCAAAACCCCCGTGAACACGTTCCACGTGGCCGTTCAAGTCCCCCCCAACTAAGACTGATTCGGTAGACGGTATAGCGAGTAGTACCTCTTCATACTGCTCCCAGAAGGTCTCCTTTTCAGCCGCGCTACAACCTGTCTGGGGAGTATAAGCACTGATTAAGTTTGTGATAACGCCCTCGATCAGTACCTTTATCCGCATCAAGCGGTCGCAGCGACGGTCAACTTCAAGAAGCCCATTCTGAAGCTCTTCAGAAAGCGCTACCGCCACACCGTTTTTGCCTGTAGGTGACCCAGTGTATATAAGGCGGTAACCCTGTCCGATGTTACGAGACTTATTGCCCTTCCAGCGAGTTTCCTGAAGGAAAGCACATGCTACCACGCATATTATTGTTAATTAAATAATAAAATTTTAACTTTTTGAATAAAGAATATTTTCAATTTAAATTTGAAATGTTAGAATTCATAGTAGACATCATTGTTAATTAAATAATCATATTGTTACTTTTATATTGTTAAGAGCAATTGTAGGTTTCTAGCGAGCTGTTCTCAGCAGAACTGCCTTCCCAACCAGTGCCAGCTAACATGTTCATTCGAGGATTTGAGCACAAAGTGAAAAAGTAATATTTTTTTTAACTTACCCAGTCTATTTCTAGAGCTGTGTAAAGAAGCATCATGACATCTATGACATATATTATTATGACGGATTGTATTTTACCCTATATACATAATTTTATATAAATGAATTTTACAATTGAAATCTATAACAGTTAACTAAATTAAAAGTACTAAAACGTTTAATTTTTAGCTTAAGCTTTAAGCTCGACTAGACTTTGAGCTCACAATATTTTATGAATATTATTTCCTCACTACAGAAACATCATTCCATGACATAATCAATTGTAATCGGTCCCTTCATTACAGCCTGTGGGAAATTCCAATACGTGGCGTCGTACGAAATGCTACCGGAACTTCTGGAATGTAATCAGAGTGTAGAAGTCTCGTCTTTAATGGTACTTATATATATATATATATATATATATATATATATATATATATATATATATATATATATATATATTATATATATATATATCTATATATATATATATATATATATATATATATATATATATATATACTATATATATATATATATAATATATATATATAATATCTATATATATACTATATATATATATATATATATCTAATATATATATATATATATATCTATATATATAATATATATATATATATATATATATATATATATATATATATATATATATATAATATTACTTACTTTACTTGTATTGCATCACACCTACGATTTCTTTTTCAATTGTATTATAAAATATTTTATTTTTATAAATGTGAAGAAAACCATAAAGTGAAATTAGTTCAAATATGTTTAGAAATCACAGCTATAGCCACGGCCTATATTCGTCTGTCTCTAAGATACCTATATAACCTGGATAACAATTCAGATTCACAAGCACTGCATCAGTGTAAAAACGTCAATAAACTTTAATAAATATAAAAAATCAATTCATAACTTTTTGTTTATAAAAAAATTAACACAGTTATATAATAAATTTAATTTTATGAACACCAGCTTATAAATAAACGTTTATCATAACCAAAACATTTACATGTCAACATTGTAAACAAAGTGACAGTATACACCATGTCAGTTCAAGATGCATGATTAATCTGTGGACGTTGGACATTTTCAAGGCTTTTAAAGTTTTTTTTTATGTATATATATATATATATATATATATATATATATATATATATATATATATATATATATATATATATATTATATATATATATATATATATATATATATATATATATATATATATATATATATATATATATATATATATATATATATATATATATACAGTGGGTTGCCTGGAAGCGATATAACATTATCTAATATGTGAGCTTTTTTTAATTTCTCTTATAAAAAGAGGAAAGTCTTAGATGATAAAGACTAAATTATGTCAATCCGGGCTGATGCTTGTGGGCAACGGCACTTATTGGAGGTCCGATTAGTGTCGAAACATATGGCCTACATGTATTTCGATATTGTTCTTTAAAGAAAACCTCTAATCATCTGGTTTCTAACAATAAAATATAAGCCATAAGCGCCTAGTCCACATTTAACTCACCTTTGTTTAAAAGCATTGCGTATAGGATGCTTGAACCTTACTATATAATACTTATAAGAATGTTTGAACCTTACTAAATAATAGATGGGGCAGGCAATATTTTCGAATATATGTACGTTTATTCCCCAAATGGGAATCGAATCCACAGTCATTATAACATCGACATGCATGCAGCTTCTTCTTAACTTGACCCCGATACTTTGCCTCGTACTACTATAATGCCTATACTAAATTTAAATATGTTATTCTTTTATTCTTATATATGACATCAAGTTTTTTTTATTAAGATGCGATTGAGAGACTGCTTGACCTGTTTCAATATAAAGCCAGTCCATTTATTCTAACTACGTAGATTATTTAATCTACAGTAAAAATCATACCCTTTGTAGCTTCATTTTGTATTTTGCATATAGCAAGGTAGACAGAGAGAGTATAGAGCTAAGTCACTCTGTCCCCGCTCTCCGCCTTTCGAGACATTGCGTGTTGAGTGACGAAACTCAATGCCACGCCTCGTCCTTATACCAGAGTGAGCAAAATTAAATAATCAATCCTCCTCCAGCAGGAATCGAACACGAAACTGTTACGAGTCTATCATTTTTAATAATTTTGTCTGTCTGATCTACATACTGAGAACATATAAAATCCCCCATTTTGTATTTTGCATAAAAATAGACGTATTAAACTGTGAAATTACTACCAACCTACACATTAATTTTAATATCAAACGCTATGTGGCTACGTTCACACATAAGGTGTGTTATTTTACTGTGTTGACAATTCAAAAAAAAATTAAAAAAACCCTAATATATAGATTAGTAATAACGTTTAATAATGTATACGTAATTATTTCGTACAGCTGTATACTTAAAGTAAAATAACATTTCTTACTCCACAAAAACACTGTCTCTAAAATGGGTGGAGACGTATGAGTGTATGAACACTACATTTTGGATTTAACTTCTCAGAACAAAATGTGGTATAAATAACAAATAATTTATATTTTCTTTTTAATGTAAATCTTGCCATGCAACATTTAATGAAGCGTGAGTACTTTACAATTACGTCACTCGCCAATCTCATTACGTTCAATATTGATCAAAATAAAGGTGGGCGATGATGAATGTACTAGAATCGAGTGTTTAACATATTAGTATCGATTTTTTCATAAATATAAATTTATTATTTTAAAAAATTAAGCATATCGTTTTTATTATATTTCAAGTTTAAGTCCAATTCTAATTTCAATTTATTTTAATCATGCTTATTATTAATTTTTCATTTGTATCTCATTTAAAGATTAGAACACACAAATAAATTAGATATTAATAAAATACTCATTAAAGAAATTAATTAATCAATTATAAAATCATAAATTACTAATTTGTTAATCTTTAACCATTAATTATAAATTAATAGCTACTATTTAATATCGATATAATAATCGATTTATTTAGTGATGTTACTGAAACGTTCATTCTAATTTGCTCTCAGTAATTCAGATCACGCGCAAGAGACGAGACTATTCTTTAAAAACGCTACATATACATTATATTCCCGCGCGTTTTGTTGTCAAATAAAACAATAAAAATTTGTTTAAAATATGTAAAATTATTTTTAGTAATTAATTATAATAGTTATATAAATAAGTCATTAATTAAGTTAAATTATGAAGTTAATAGTTTGTGTGCTAATATATTTATTTGAGTATGCCTCCGCATGGGGTCGAGGCGATTTAGAAAAATATGGACCTTTTCAATTGGCGCTGAATTCGAAATTGATCAAATGTATGTATATTAGTATTTTAGCATTTTTTAGCTAAATTCATTATTATATTTAACTGTAATTGTTTTATCTCAGCGTTGTGTGTTTACTTTACTTTAACACTTGAAAACGCAATATAGATTAAAAAAAATAAACGAGCTACGATTGGTAATTGAAACTCTATTCTTTTTTTATCATCAATATTTATTCAATTTATTGTTTGTATTGTACAGTCATGGAAATAAAGATAAAATGAGATAGCGTAGTCTAATGTATGAGATAAGTGAGATACAAACATACGTACGTACGATTTTGTAACTTCTCATTTTAACATATTTACAAACAAATATTTATCGTAATAAATAGGAATTTAGTTTCCAAAGACAACAAATAGCGATGAAATGTGTACGATAAATAGTAGACAGTTACAGTAACTTTATGCATCATTGTGTTCTACACAATATTGAGTCTATAATATAATAATAATGCCATATTGAGGACCGTCGTGGCACAGAGGCACTGCTTCTGTATTTAAAGACACCCACAAACCGTCGAGTTTAAATTCGATTCCCACTCGGGGAATATATTTGAATATGTCATTTTCTTCGCTTTGATAACACGACAAAGCTCGGCGTTGAGTTCCGCCAATCAACACGCAATGTGCGTGTGTGTGCGTGTACGCAAATATAATACGTACTACAAAGTAATGAAATAAGGTGCAGTGACAGTGAATGCATTTTGGAAGAAGTAGTGATCGATCTCTATTTACTAACTTGTCAACATAAAAAGAAGTAATAACGAACAGACTCTATGGAAATTGTTGTACGGAAGCTAAAACATAACTGATTAAATATATATATATATATATATATATATATATATATATATATATATATATATATATATATATATATATATATATATATATATATATATATATATATATATATATATATATATATATATATATATATATATGTATATATATATATATATATATATATATATATCAAAAATCATAACAAATAACAAACAACCTTACTGTCCATTTTACAAATGGAACGGTGGTCTATTGATTTATCTATATATTAATATATTATATATTTTGTCTATATATTGTATATTTAATATTAATTCCACCTTGATAACTTCACGCAAGAATGAAAGATGATCTTGACAGACCGACATTAAGATGGACAATAACATCCTAAAATACATTTTTCTTTTTGAAGTAAACACTAAATAAACAATATTTTATTACACTGTGTCAAGATTCAGAATTCCTTATCAACAATCATGTTGCAAGTTAATCTGAATACGTAATAATAAAAAAAATCACAATATAAATTCTTTTATTTACCACTTATCATATTTTATGTTATAAGCGGATACTTAAGAAGATATTTAACTGCATTGTAGGCTAGATTCTATCTAGTGTCAAAACTCTCCGTTTTCTGAGACTTTATATGTTCTAATTTCAAAAGGTAGGTTTTTTATCGAAGCCAAATTTATCTTGACTTCATCGCCAATTTTGAATCTCTATACGATTAGAATCCAATACCATTAAAAATATACTTCTTAAAAACAAATTTTGCGGTGCTCTAAATAAAGTTAATTCATGAAAAGTCTTATATTATATTTAATTTACTTTCTAGGTCACTATTTGTTTGTCTCGTGTGTTTGTATTCGTACTCAACGGAGTACCTACTTGTCGTGATCTAGATTATTGTATAGTTGTATAGTAGCTACGTGTCATTAACATTTTCCAATTATTGTATAGAAATTTAATTATAACAAAATGGCTAACTATGTATATAAAGATTTCAAATTTAAATTTCAATTCTAAATTATTAAATTTTGACTAAAAGTGTCATGTCTTAAATGTAATTGTGGTAAAAATTAAGTACTAGAACACAAGAGGTAATAAATTGTGGCATTAAATTTCAAATAAGTAATATATTTAAGCTATATAGATTGTGGAGAAAATTTAAATTTTAGAAATTTTATTAAATTTCAACTGCCTACTCTCTCTTTCTTTGCCTACAGAATGGTTATGCTTGACTTACTAAATGTGATATTATTTGTAATTTATTAAGAAGTTAAATCATAAACTAACTTGCAAAGATGTCACGGTCAAAACAGTAAAGCGCTTTGTAAACTGACAAATTAAAATAAAGTTGTATACAAATTATTTAACATGTATTGATGTACAGAAAAAGGTCTTTCTATTTTCAAATGTTCTTTGTAAATTACTTTTATAGAGTGAACTTCTGCTTAAAAAAAATTTGCGATTTCTATATTGTTAATTTTTCAAACTGGAACTGAACTCACAATTATCGCTGTTATAAAGTCACATCTAAACCACAGCGGCGAAATATATCATTATATTATATACAAAATAAAAATATTCATGTACATTTTCTTTCGCAGGTGAACATGACAGGACTTTAAATTTAGATGTCAGCGGCATTGGCGTATATTTTTATAACTTCCCAAAGAATGAAACCGAATACTTCCCTATAGATACCGCCGCAAAAGGAATCCTCGCGTTGCCCGAACTCGATAAAGTTAAAAAACTCATCATATTTGTAGGCGGATTCAAATCGAATATCAACAAAAGCACGGAGGATCGCATAAGGGAAGCGTTTAGAAACTATCCTAATAGCTACTTAATTATTTTCGATCACTCTCCATATACAAACGATAATGACGGCAATATCAAAAGCTATGAACGTTCCGTCAAATATGTTTATTACATAGGTCGGGCTATTGCCCAATTCCTTACAGGATTGGCAGAAGGTGGCATATCTCCTAGGAACATGCACGCTATTGGACACAGTTTGGGCTCCCAAATATTAGGGCATGCAGGTGAAATTTTCATAGCTAATACAGGCAAAAAAATATCTAGAATTACCGCTTTAGATCCAGCTGGGCCTTGTTTTTCTAATAGTTTCATCAAAGAGCAAATTCGGTCTGGAGTAGCTGAATATGTGGAGGTATACCATTGTAACGCAGGAGGTTTGGGAACATCGAGTGTTTTGGCGGATATCGACTTTTTCGTGAACAAGAAAGGACAAAGCCAGCCTCATTGTAAAACACCCTTGCTACCAGGTATTTTTGATTCGACAAAAGCAGCCAAATGCAATCATAGGGCATGTATAGATATATGGGCGGCAACTGTTAATAATCCAAATTGGTATTTGGCGTGGAAATGTGACAACTACAAGTTGTTCAAGAGTGGACGTTGTGCTGCCAATGAAGTGACGATAGCTGGTTTCTGGAATCCAGGAAATGCGACCGGAGTGTACTATTTTTCGACAGATGCATATGATGTTTAAAAATCTATAAAATTTACTTATAACATATATTTTTATATTAATTTTGACATTTTTTTGTTTAAACTCGAAAATTAATGTACAAAATACAAGACCTTGTATATTTATATTTTTTTTAATAATATATACAAGTAAGTATGTAACAAGAAAAAATAAACGTTAAATATTATTTAATTGCTATAATACTTGTATCCCATCATTAACCAAAACTAAATATTTACCGTTCACAAAATAGAAATTACTATTGTAATATATATTTGCACAAAACACAAAACATTTTTTGCAAGTGTTACTTTTCCCTTAAATTTTATTAAATTAAACGCAAAAGTGACACACGCGTAAAAAGTGACCTTGAAAAGTGAATTATTAATTATATTAATAATACCCAATTATAATTCACAAGGGAAAATACCGCAGGTTTTTAACCGCATACAAAGAAACCAGCTCTCGATATTATTAATGACGATGTGTGACATGTTTATGATTCCTTATGTCATATGACTTTAAGAACATAATGTTGCTATTTATATATGGATTTCGTGCTATTTTAATTAATACGACTATATATATATATATATATATATATATATATATATATATATATATATATATATATATATATATATATATATATATATATATATATATATATATATATATGCGCGCTGAGTGCAGAACTCTACTTACTTTAGTAGTACTTACTTTACTTTGTCTTGCCAGACGAAAATTCATTGGTCATTAGTTTACCTACTCTATACTCTAATCAATTGATAATGGAAAAAAATAAAGTGACGGACAAAAGTATAATAATATAATGAAGCTGACGAGCTTGTTTGTTTAAATGCGATAATCTCATGAAATATTGGTTGTCTCTAGTGTTGGATAGTCTATTTATTAAGAAAGGCTATAGGCTATATAACGTCACGTATATAGTTTCACCGTCACAGATTGTACATTCGATAATTTACCTCGGCCACTTAGAATGAACGAATATCATATAAAACTCTTAGTTATTTCCATTTGACACGCCACAAATAAAACTAGTTAAATAATAAAGATATTTAAAATACAAATTCAGTTATTACATTATACTATATATTATATATTAAATCTTATATGTAGTATATCAAACCTGACATGAATATATTAATTGCAAACATTAGCACACGTTCAAGGTAAATTTTGTCATAAACATATTAAACTCACAGGGAATACCAGTAAAAATAGCTTAGTAAAAAAAGTAAAAAATTAAAAATTTTAAAAATTACCATAATATAATTATTAAGTATTTATTCAATAAATATTATAAAATGCTATTTATAAGTCAACCGATATTTAATTCTTCATTTAAAATTTGTGGCTTACCCTCATATAAAAAAAATCACATAACTTAATCTCTAGAAAAACACGCTAAGTACCCACGTGTATGTACCTACTCGTATACAAGCATTTCAAACAATCGAATAAAGTTTTCCAGTTAAAAAACATTTACGCTCGTATTTCAGCGTTAACTGGGGCATGATGAAACGCACTTGACTACCCTCAGTCGTACCCTTGCGGGCTTGATTATAATAGATTACAATTATACGTTAACTAAGGCCTGGCTGGCACTTTGTTTGCCATTTCTTTTTTTTTATTTCACATGTAAAGAACCTTTTTGCTAAGAAGATAGAAAAAATATTGTGACACTTTTCAAATTTGATGGAAGACTAAAAGATATTCAGATATTTATATTTAATTTAAACTTTTTTTTCTTCGAGAGCACTACCTCTCCAGCACTGCCTCTGAATAGTTTTGTTCAATAGTTCAATATTTTTTTTTCAAGGAGCTCATTGCCATGAGGTGATGGAGCGAAACGTGATGTAAGGCAAATTGCGACGTTAACCCGCGCGGTGCTGCTCATTACTTTTTCAGAAAATTTTGAAATTGGAAACAAAACGGAAAATAAAGTCACTTAAAACTAAAATTAGAAGGAGAAAAAAAATAAGTAATAACCAGCGACCCAATAATAAATTGTTAAAAAAAATTTATATAAAATTTTTTTATTGATATAAGCAAAATAATTTTTAATTAAATATACATTTGCTAACTATGTTAAGTAAATAATATTATAATCTATACCTAACTATATAATACTACAGAGAACATTCAGCAAGAATAATATCGTTATAAACTGAGAGCTAGTCACGTAACGCAGCTTAGAGGCGGACTCTACTATAGGAGACTCTACAGTCTAAAGTATATAAATAAGTACTGTATTTATCTCTAGAATATAAATTTATAATTTAACGATATATTGCTGTCTAACTTCAAAATTTGTTTGTGGGTTCGATTCCCACTCGGGGAGAATGAATTATTTCCATTCGCTCTGGCACCAAGGCAAAGCGCGGCGTTGAGTTCCGCGAATCAACACGTAATGCCTCAATGGCGGAAAGTGGGGAACGGAGTGTCTTGTCACTAGGTTCCTTCAACCTACAGTTCCCTCTGCCTAACCTGCTATGTGCGGGATACAGCGTGAAGCTAAATAAATAAAAAAAAAATATTTATTCACACTTCAAAACTTTAAGTAATATGTATATAGTCAGGCTAACTCAGGGTAACCTCCTCCTGTTTTAGAGTTCCGTACCTGGAAAAAAAACGAAACTCTTATGGGTTTTATTGGGACATTCAATGCCATACATATCCTCCGGCTTGTCTTTTACCATTTAGAACGGTAAAAAAATGGAATGAATGGTCAATGAGTTTATATTAAGTTCAAGTAAACCTATGAAATATTTTATTTATACATATGTATATATTTATACATATATATATATATATATATATATATATATATATATATATATATATATATATATATATATATATATATATATATATATATATATATACATTACAAAAATCATAACAAATAACAACAACCTTACTGTCCATTTTACAAATGGAACGGTGGTCTATTGATTTGTCTATATATTATATATTTTGTCTATATATTGTATATTAATATTAATTCCACCTTGATAACTTCGCGCAAGAAAGAAAGATGATCTTGAAAGACCGATATATATATATATATATATATATATATATATATATATATATATATATATATATATATATATATATATATATATATATATATATATATATATATATATATATATCTATATATATATATATATATATATATATATATATATATATATATATATATATATATATATATATATATATATATATATATATATATATATATATATATATATATATATATATATATATATATATAGGAAAACTATTTCAAAGAAACATAATTCTTGGGACGTAACTATAAAATATTTTATGCGTGTCATAAAATGAAATACAATATATAAAACCTTGTCGTTTGATTGTTTCAAATGACTATAAGACTAAGTAAGTATATGTATTGAAAGTTACATGTGCATTTTCACTTAGCAATGTAAGTAGAGACAATCTAATGTCAAGACATTACAGTATCCGCTTGGTGACCAAATTTTAGACATTGCATGCTAAATGGCGGAATACAACGCCGCACTCTGTTTCAATAGAGCGGAAAAATTAAAAATCTACTAGTAATTTCTTTGAGCGAAAATCGAGTCCCGCTTATAGTTAGCCGATGACTTTGAACCTAATTATTGTCAATCTTTTTAAATCTTGTATAGTTATAATTTATTTATACTATTTTATATAAAAAAAATATTTGCAAATTTTCATAACTCACACATTACTTATTATAAAAAAAGTAATTCATTTGACAAAAAAGAAACCGTTTCGAGGAACATTCACGTATATAATAATTCTATATAACTTATTATATTTTCGTCATATTATTCTCGACGTAAAGATATAATTAAATATAATTAATTAATAATTAACATATTATCATATATATGAGAAAATAATAAAAAATGAGAATTTATGAGAAGTTTATTTACAAAATCTAATTTACTTAACGACACAAGATTCAATAATAGAATGAAATAGCTGAAACAAGATCAAGATTAAATCTGATGGAAAGATAAGCAAATTCACCAGCAATTAATGTCTTCCACTTTTTCTATATAGATTGAGAAAGTTTTATGATTAGACACTGCGTTCTCCGTTAATACATCGTTTAATATTAAGTGTATGGAGTTAAAGCTTTTCATCTATAAATATGTGACAATACGATCATTACTGCATAAAAGCCGTCGTGGCTCAGCGGTAAACGCTACGGTTATCGGTGCAATTCCCACTCAAAAGCATGAATTACTTAATTTTCACGTACTGATGTGTGTTAACACTAAGTTCCCTTTGCCTACCAATAGCGTAAAGCTTTTTTTGTAATATATAGACTAATTAGTTAAGCCACGTTCGTTACAGACATGGATCGATGGGTGTGCAACTGTCCTTCATGCTTCGCACGTCTATTCAACTGGTTCAGGATATCGATCTGACATTAACAATATACCTACTATTGTTATCGGATTTACCTAAACAATTTATTGGAGTTTCCGCTTTACGAAACTTACACCTTTTAGATTGCTAGTAAAAAATCATAAAAAAGAAACCCAAATCAACACAGCGGCTTTATTGAGAAATTTATTTCTTTAGTAGATTTCTATTCCTATCAACAGGTAATTCGATTCCAGAATGCTTACTATACAACGTGCGGCATTGTGTTACGCCATCCAGTACACAACTTTTAAATGACTAGAGAGTGGAGAAAATAGAGACATTTATTACTGTGAAATATGTAAATATTATAATATAAATGCAAAAACAATATGAATGTTCTGAAAAGCTCTAAAAAACTACGAACATTTTGTGTATTGAGAAACATGCTAGTTTAAGTGCTTTGGTGGAAGAATTTTGAAAGTATGCAATTTTATAAAGCGAATTCTTGAATAAACATTTTAAGATAATCTTATGCGTCTCGAAAATTCAGAGAGCTTGTTAAGTTTAAATGGAAGCGTGCATACCTACTTTGTTTCAAATTTCTTCTTAGATTTTTTTTAATATGTGCAATTACTTTGCTTTATATTTATATATATATATATATATATGTATATATATATATATATATATTATATATATATATATATATATATATATATATATATATATATATATATATATATATATATAACGATCATTATTATATTAATTTTGTAGGAGGATTATATGAGAGGATTATAAATATGGTACATGATGCACGAGTAAGAAGCTGGAGAACCTCTCTGGTGGCATGTATGAAGAAGTTGATGATAATGGACAAGGCGAAAAAGTTATGCAAAGGTCGTAGCGTGTGACGTTACTTGAATACTATAATAATACGTAAACCTTAACCTAGTACCTTACCTTAGCCTACCAATATGTACACATAAATTTATTCTGTTAAGTAATTGTTGTTTGGACAATGGAGACATTATAGAGCAATTGTTTTTCCTTTGAATGATTGTTTGATGATAATACGGTAGCTATGAAATCTAGTCAAGTATAGAGTAAAAATTTATATTTATAAGTGTAAGCCATAGTTTGACATTATCATCTGTGCTACTGAAGCGTTTTTGTTTTATCTGTGACATATTCAACAAAGTTGATCTAGACTATGATCTTTGACACTCTTTACTTTTTAATGTAAAATAATGTGAAATAAAACTTTTAATAATTGATTATTAAAATTGGAGAACGGAGTGATGTATCACAAATTTTCTTCAAAATATAAAAGACAGATAAAATTAATACAAACATAAGCTCAGTGAAATATTAAACGTATACATATGTCATTTTAAAACTACTCTACATGAAACCAGCTCGCGCGAGTCCCATTTTTGCCGCTTCAAGCCCACGGGGCTCGCTCAATTTGTCGCTCCAACGTTTTCATCACCTGAACGAGTGTTTTACGAGAATGAATTAAATGTACCGTGAATTACAATGAGCTGTGACAAACTTTGTGACAACGCGCACCATTGTGAAATATTATATTTAGTTTCATTTGATTTAGTGCGGTTTTAAGATCATTGAGTTAAAAAATGGTTTTCCTTCTCGCTTTTTCAGTTTTCAGTTGAAATAAATCTTTACATTTTGTATGAAATTCGCCGCGTAATCAGAACCTATACGATACTTCCGTTGATTAAGAGCTATCAAGTTTGGTAAAAAGAGAGAAGAGAAATATACGAAAATTGTAAACGTATTAGTAAATCACAGAAGAAAATCAAAGGCATTGTTATACGTATAGTTGTCATGTCATATAAATAAGTCCATACGATCGCATACTTAAGTTTGTTAATTTTACGAAGCGTATTTTCCGTTGACCTACAATCGTGAAATTGGTACGGAACCCTAGGTGCACGAGTATGAATCGCACTTGACCGATATTATTTTAATGTAGACGAGTTCTCAGTTTTTGTTGGCAAAATAAGTGGGTTAGTGTCACACTGTAAGCACGATGGTTGTTGGTTGGTATCAATCTTTACTTGGAAAAGTCTCCGCGCTGGGAGATCGCTTGCGGTATCGAGTTCCACAGAAAAGTAGAAAGGAGAGAAAACTAGGTTCTCTCTGCCTTCCTGCTAAATACTGAACAAAGCGTAAAGCACAATATAAATGTAAGAAGATATTTCCAATTTACCTGCCAAAAATATCCATATATGAAACCTTAACTAAATTGTATACAAGTACCTACATTTCAAGTCTAAGTGAGGGCTCCATGCTTCTGAAGTATCGGAATAACGAACTTGCATCTTGTCCGTTGGACTGCGGTTTGTGGCGACGGTCCACTACTATGTGTCTCGCCTGTGAATTATTAAATGTCATTGACACATACAGAAATTGTTTATATATTTTTTTTATATTTTCGTTTTATGTGAGCGAAATAGAGCGTGACACTATAAAAATCTATTTTAAATCAATACTACTGAATTATTATACACGAAAGAGGAGAACGCAGTGTCTTAATTCTACGTTCTCTATCTGCGTAACACTCTAAATACAGTACATTAGATATGGACGAATATTATATTCCAATTTTATTCAAGGGATTTTATTTCCATTCCAAATTCCAAACTGCACGTCTTGGACACAATTTAAGTAATAAGCGTATACGTATGGCTTAACTGGCTAGAGCCCTTTGACGATATCCAAGAGGAGCGGGTTCAAGTTCTGCTACTTTAAATTTTTCACTCACAAGATTTTCTTTGTTTTCACGAGAGAGAGAGAGAGAGAGAGAGAGAGAGAGAGAGAGAGAGAGAGAGAGAATTTAACTAAATTGATTTATATTTCCCGGTAAGAAATTAAAATCAACGATCGAAAAAACAATAGTAGAGGATATTTGAATATAACATTTACGGATTTCACGGCACCAGGACTGACCTCATTAGCAGACCGCTCAAATTGGACGTGCAATACGAGTATTTTTAATTTGTAACATTATCTTTTATTTCAAATTGGTTTATCTTGTGAATTGTCGAAATTTATGGAATTATACTTTTATATGGCAACAATTTGGTTAAAATCGCTTCTAAAATCAGCCAGGAGATGTCTACTGCTGGACAAAGGCCTCCCCCATTGGAGCCATATAGCCCGATTCTGGGCCAACGTCATCAATTAGATTCCGGCGACCTTCACCAGGTCATCGTTGTCATAGGCCACTGGGTGACCTTGAGCCTTCTAATAAGGCCCATAGTGAGCGACCACGTCTCTGTGCCATAGATCATCTCTGCCAACACACACCAGCCGAAGACTTGAGGTAATTTGGATGAGAAGATGAGTCAGAGCCTCCCGAACGCTGTTCAAACGAGCTGGATTTAACGAATGACCTCTTTCTCAAAGTTTGTTATTTACATAATATAATATATGTCTGTGTAAATATTGTGAGGTCATCATTGTGTAATTAAGCACATCTGACTATACCCGCGATGAGGCGGTGTGGCTTAGATTCCAATTCCAATGATTTTTTATTTAAAAAATCTCCACCCTATACTATCCTACTATATTTGGGATACAGTGAAAAAAAACCGACTACAAAATATTAAAAAAAAATTCAATTAAAATATCTATAATTTATAACATAATTCAATTTAACAAGCAATTACTGCTATAGATACAGTACAGTACAAACAGACGCAAATTTGAGCGCGATTAAATTATTCGCGCCGAAATTGCATTACCGCTGTGTAACTAAAACGACAAATCATTTCGCTAATATCATTGATAAATATGCGTGTGTAAATTCTAAATTAATATGTTTGGTCCGTTGTAAAATTTTGTGGAATTTGTAATAAAAATAGTATATACCTACTTAATCGACAACAACCAATCAGCTTTCCCGCTTTTCCTGCATATAGCAAGGTAAACAGAGGGAGACACTAGGTAGTGTTAAGACACTCTGTTCTCCACTTTCCGCCCAATTTTCGAGACATTGCGTGTTGAGTGGAGAGAGGGAATAGCAGAGAGCGGGGAGCTTTGTAAGTAGTATGTATTGTAATAGTAAAAGTATTTATTTATACTAAATATTATAATTTTTGTATATAAATATTGCCTTTAATATGAATAAATACCAACTAACGTATTTCATTCGCGTTTATAATTTGACATATATCCTTTTGAATTTTTTTTACAAAGAAAATGTTTGTATGAAACGCTTAATTTTACGTTCAAATAAAGTTCAAATAAAGGAGATAAAATTTTTCAGGATTGACTGTAATAAGTAATATACATTTAGGGAGAAAATTCCCTTTTAAAAATCTTTGGTTTTCGCTACTATTATAAATTTTAAATGAAATCTCTAATCGGATTAATCTCGTATATTATATATAGTATTGAAAAAAAAAAAAAATATATATATATATATATATATATATATATATATATATTATATATATATATATATATATATATATATATATATATATATATATATATATATATATATATCTATATATATATATATATATATATATATATATATATCCAACACTGCAGTATTCTATGGTAACAGTCTACCTTGATTAATCTGATTAAATAGTTTCATTTCAAATTTGTAAACCTTTTACGTATATATTATTACTTAATTTGATTTTTTCTCCTCATACTTTTCCAAGCATATAGCAGTGTATTATATATTATTAAATATTAACGTCGTGATCTCTCCGTTCTCTACTATCCTCTGTTATAGGAATATTGCTTGTCTTGCTTGGATATATTGCAATGTGTCCACTAATTGCAATTAATTGAATTAAAATTAATTCGATTACTTTTTTTTAATTGACATGCATAATAAAAACGTATTTGGTTAATGAAAACAATTCATTCTCCCCGAGTGGGAATCGAACCCACAAACCGTCGCGTTTACAGGCAGACGCTGTGCCTCTGCGCCACGACGGTCCATTGATCAGTACTAATTCTATATATCAATAATATTATAATCAATATTAATAAGCAAATTAATAATTGTACGTTTAAATGGATACGGTATAAGCAAGGCGTTGAAACGTGAACTTTAACCTGTTAAACTATATCCCGGACACAGCAGGGAAGGCAGAGAGAACCTAGAGACAAGACACTCCGTTCCTCTCTATTCACTTGAATCGTGCGCTATAAATATAATGGTTTACTTATCAATGCCTTATTAATCAATAGCATATATAGTTTTCTAAGGAGAGATTTCAATTTGAAACCATATAGTCATACAACATAAGTTCTCTATAGGTCGTTGGGGTTAATATTACCAAAGCTTATTTTACTAACTTCTCGATTGTTCTCAATTTTAGTACCTTCTCGACGTATGTCAAGACATTCTTTTTTTTTGTGAGTTTAATTCTGTTAGACGTATTGGCCTTGGCAGCGACACCGGTTGGGAATAAATGTAATAAAGCTTTCTTAAGTATGAAAGTAAATACTATAGAGCTTTTATAAAAACACAACAAGATAAATTATTAAATATATTTATTTCAACACCATTCACATTGCTATTTCGATTTTAATTTTTAAATAAAACTATTATAGCTGGATTAATCACGTACATTTTTGTATGAGAAAATGTGTTTTTGTTAAATCTAAATCTCGACCACGACCACCACCTACCATTAGTATGTGGTCAAATAAAGATTTCCCTGCGACCATATTATATAATATTTGTATACCTATGAACACCGAAATCATATTAAATAATAATGAAATAAACCTGCTTACATAATCCAGTTAAAATACAATTTCATTTAAAATGTGTAAACATCGAGAGAACTACATACAAAATCGAGTTACACTATAATTTTCAACACCCATTATCTATATCTAGAGACTATTCTTTATTTTTTTTTAAATATTATTCTAGTATCTATGAACTGGTTTCTTTTTTAATTTTATCTACATATATCAAAAGTAATGTTCACAATAGATAAATTATCAGGATGTATATTTAAGTTTAAATAATACATAAATTCATTTATATAAATAACCTTAGTAAGAAACACTTAAATTAATTATATAAAATTGTAAATTTCTGTAAAATTTGATATTTTTGACTGCCAAACTGCAAATATCAAAGTAGAACGTTGCAGTTCGTCTTACTACACCTGGGAATTGAAAATAATTCATCCCCACAAGTGGGAATTGAACCCACTACCAACTATCTTGTGAACAGGCAGTCACATTTCTTTTATATATATGTAAATTATAAAAGTACGATATGTTTGGTTTATGAGTATCGTATATTATATTATTCTTTAACATTACTAGCAAATTATAAATGCATTACACACTTATACTAAGTATACTAACTTACAAAATATTTTTATCTCCCAAAAAATATTAAAAACAATAATTATATAAAAAAATATTTTCAAAGTTATTTACTTTTAAAACATATAAAATGAAATTTACGAATATATGTAAATTGTGCAGAGCGTTTAGAATAAAATAAGAGATATAAAACCGAATATAATTTACTATAAACATTTATTAAAATCATAAAAATCAATCATAAAAAAATAAGAGTGTGACGTATAAAATTAAAAAAATCTCAATCTATATATATATATATATATATATATATATATATATATATATATATATATATATATATATATATATATATATATATATATATATATATATATATATATAATATATATATATATATATATATATATCCTAAGCCGGTGTAACGCTCGCGTCGCTGTTGCTCCTCCGTGACGATATTTCGTGTAGTTCTATCATTTTATACAATATCGGGTTGAAGAAGCTCGCCATCCATTCCTCCGAACTCCTCGTTCCCGTCACGTTCTGCAAGTTCCGTAGTATCTGTTCTTGTAAGCCTCGTAAATCTGTTTGGAGGCTAGAAATAAAAAATGGACAAATGACATTGATTATATGTTTTTTTTTCTTATATAGCAGAGTAGACAAAGATACCCTAGTGTTAAGACACTCCGTTCTCCGCTATTCGGCCAAAATGACCAAACCGAGACATTGTTTATTAAGTTAACGATCGAGAAGTGTTGTGAGTTGGTAATATTCATATTTCTCTCTAATATAATATACTGAATAGGCAAAGAGAAACTAGCATCAATGTCTTGCGGGATACAGCGTGAAACTGACCTAACACGTCCATCACTACACAGTATTATTAGCAGGTATATTAATTGTAAATAATTAAAATATCTCACGAGTTGGAGGTCACGGCGATGCCCTCCACTTGCACGGGGCTGGTGTAGTTGCGTTCTATTTGCCACGGATTCAGCCATGTTGACACTCTACAGTAAAGGCATGTATTTAATTAATATTAAACTATATTGTATTGAAGCCATGTTCTTTTTTAGATGGACATTTTTTTTTATTATATACATGAATAAAATGCCTTAGGACGGTGATATGAGGTCTTACAAATAGAAGTCTGAAAATTTTCCCTGTAACATATACATTTCTTACTTGTCATTTTTAGTTTGTAAATTTAAAGTTCTATCAAAGACCCAGATTTATCTGTTTTAAATATATTTAAAGTTTGATATTTTTACGAAATGTCAAGATTAAACGTCAATAATTTTTTTTTTGGAACATCTATTTATTATATCCTTAATAGTATAATATTTATATAAATAATACTTACAAATCGCCATAAATTAATTTGTACGACCTCTCTCTGAGCATCACAAATGAATGCATGCAGAGCGCCAGTTCGATTCCCGGCCACTGGTCGTCCGGGAGCACTTCTTTGGAATTATTTGCTAGAAATACAAAAGGAAATTATTACTTTAATTACTATATTTTTTTTAAACAGCTTAAACAAGCTCTTCTTTATAATATTAGTCTCAAACGTATAGAAATGTAGATTTTTAATATAAATACAAAACCTGTACTCTCCCCGACAACGCCCCACATTTTCAAACAACTGGACAAGCTCGGCAGAGACACCGGTAATAATTCACATAACGTCGAATAGTGGTCATACCTGGATTAAATGTAATAAAAAAATTCTAAATAAAAAAATATTATGTATAAAAGAGAACAGTAATATGAATAGTATAGTATAATATGAATTACTTTAAAATAAAAATAAAAGTCACACATTTGTACTAAAACAACAGGTGATAAAGATTAACGACGAAAAATTGGAAATTGAAAGAGATAGCAAATGAAATTAATTCGTTCCCCGAGCGGGAACCGAACCTACGACCGTCGCGGTAAGTCAGAAGCTAAATATTTGCAGCTAAGAGTCCATACCTCGACCACCCAGTCAATATAACACCGGCAAAGTGTACTTTGTTGCTATACTCTTTTATTTCTTCGACCCAAGCCTCTTGATTACTTGTGTATCTCGAGACAGGCGAAAGTACCTGAAACAATCAAAAAATTTAAATAAATAACATATATTTTGTATATAATATTTATGTATTATATGAAATAAAGTTTTTTTTTTTTAAATTTATATAGCGATGTGAATGTGAAGACGGAAGTAAGCACCTACCTACATACAACAAAGTAATATAACATGCATCATCGTCTATCATAAGCGGGCATGGATTAAGCGAAGTGAGCGGGGGGTGTTGAGCGAAATGAGCGATGATTGTGGAGCGGGAAAAGCGAGAGAGATTAGATAAACAATTTTCCTATTAGTTTCTCCGACAACAAAACACGGGGTTGGGTTCCGCCACTTAACTCGAAATTAGGACTTAAGTAGAGATTGTAGTTATGACAACAAATCCTCTCTGCTGCCCCGCTATATGTGTGTAGTGCGTGGATGCAGAAATAAATTTTTTTTTAATAAATTCTACCAAACAAATGTACTATTTCAAAAAGAGATCTAAATTAAGAACTATTTTAATCCAAATACCAAATGTAAAATCCCATAGCAAAACACAAACACTACTCAAATTGAAGACATTTATTTTTATTTTTTTAATTTTTTTTTAATAGGAAGCCAATGTATAGAAAAATAAATCTTAGTCTTATAAATATTTAACAATACTATTACCTAAATTGTATACCACACTACCACGCTAACTTAACATGCATATAAAAAAAAACTATAACAATACTTTGGAGTAATAGTTTAAAATAAAAAAAAATATATACAAACTATTTTAACTAAAGTACTAAGGGTAACTTGACATGCATTTAAGAAAAAAAAACAAAACAATAACAATACATTATTCTTTGTAGTGACATTAATTAAGTACGGTGTGGCAGCGTAGGATCCAAAAAAAACCAAATCTTTAAAATATTTTATTAAAAATTACAATTTATATTATTAACTAAAATGGTGACTGCTTGCTCGATGTGAGGAAAACAAGAGTGAATTAATTATTTAATATTAAAACTAACATGAACTAAAACAATGGATGAAAAATGACACTACGCTTTACATTTCTTGCTGTTACAATTCTTAGATTTGATGGAATGCAGTAAACAAGTTACGCGAAATCTGGCTAAGCGATCCCCGGGTAGTGTGGGAACGTAACACATTTATAAACAAAACCACAATAAAGATATACAAAAAGCATGTTTCACCTGACAACTCCCATTAGCTCCTTTAAACGCAGACCCTGCCCATACGTTTGGAAATATCTTGGAATAAACTTCCCACAAATGAGGGTCCACTTGGAAATGTTCCTTTACATTGTAATTCCATATAACTGGTTGTATAAGGTCACCTATTTTGTAATCTAGAATATAGTTTATAAGCTAATTTAAAAAAAAATCTTATTATTATAAATGCAAAAGTGAATTATTTGTTTGTTTGTTACGCTTTCACGCGAAAACTAAAATTTTATTTTCATTTTTTATATAGTATCTGTAACGCGACAGTCGTGGTGTTCGATTTCCACTCGAGGAGAATGGATTATAATTAATATAAATAATATTTCCTCGCGTGGTACAAACCACGGCGTCTCGTTCCGCCACTCAACACGAAAAGTCGGAGAAAAGCAGAGAACAGAGTGTCTTAGCACTAGGTCCTTTCGGCCTACCATATAGCAGATATGCAGGATACAGAGTGAAACTTAAACTCTTCATGAGTATAATTTTATCAAGAACTAATGTTGTTGTTGAGTGGGTTATTAAGAAAAATATAAAGCTATATATTTTGAAAATAGTCTTTCCTTCCTTATCAAGCTTTTAATTGTACAATATTGCAAGTCTATCTTTATACCAAGCTAAGGCGCTCATTAAGGCCTTCAACAAGAAGGCTGCCACTGAGGCCTTATTTCTCAGCAAGAACTGTCTCCCTACATTAGTGAGGGTGATGACTGGACATTGTGGTCTGAATAGACACATGCACAATTTAGGCATCAGCAGCACAAGAATGTGTAGAATATGCAATGAGGCTGAAGAAACACCTCTCCATATCCTCACTGAATGTCCTCCATTTATGCAACGGCGCTATACCATCCTGGGGAAACATCAAATGTACCCAGAAGAGGTGACGACCCTCACAGCAAAGATAATACTGCAATTCTTTGCAGAATTCACTCATGACTGTGAGTTGTAGTATGTGGAGATCACAATAGACCAGCAATGGTCGCAGTGATACTGGGCTGAACAGCCCTGCAAAGCCGCAACTAGGAAGAATAAGAATAAGTCTACAATAGTGTAATATATTTTGTATTATTTAAAAAACATCTTTGTTTCTATTGTTTTCTTTTATACACAAACAAAAAACATATTTACGCTGCAAAGTATTCAGACTGATTGATCTCAACATGTCATCCCACATTAGCACTGTTAAATCTGGTTTAATTTCCTTAAGAAAAATGACTAAATCTCGAATATGCTGTAGAAATAGAGAAGGAGCTTTGTGTTCACTCTTCCGCTGCCCTGCTCTGGCATTGATGACACACTGCAGTATGCCATACCTGGAAATAATACAATTTTTTACATTTATTTTATCAATTATATTTTAATTCCCCACATATATACTATATACACAGTATAAAGAGGGCAAAGGAATGTAGTGATAAGTCACTGTATTGTTAGATTGCTAATATCGAAGTGAAACTATGCGAAATAAAGAAATGAGAACCGGTGTATTCAATGTGGTATGGATATTGGCAACAATGCTATTGAATACATAAAAAAATAAAATACACTGTAGGTTTTTTTTTTATTTTAATGAAGATAAGGAGGCTGTATAAGCCTTATGTTGTTTTATTATCTGGATAATAATAATAAATGGCCGTTTATTGTCTATATTATTATACATGCTTTTTGGTACTATGATCTATATCAGGGAAAAACAGGCTTACACTATATTCAAATATTGTATTGTCATGGGGATCAAAGGTATTTTCAAGTAAATCATATTTTATTTTGTATTTTTTTTAATTATTACATATGAACATAGTAAGCTTATTAAAAATTAGCCTTACCTCATCTGCCCCTATATGAAAATATTTTGCATCGGGCTGCATATCTAATGTTTGTTTAAGCATTTCCTTGACTAGCATTAATGATTGTGGCTTGGAAGGACATAACACTGCAGGGGTTCTTTGAACTTCTCTTAAGTCTCGGAAGGCTGGATGTTTTAGTACAAACTCCATATGGCCAATTGTTTGAATTAATTGTATCTAAAAATACATTTATATTACAAGTTTATTAATTTTTGTGCAACGATATTTTAATTATAAATAATTTTAGGTGATATAATATGTTTAATTTAAGTATATAAAACTACAAAAATAATAAAAAATGTTGTATCAATAATATATTATATTTGGCAGTTTTTTGGTAAAAATTGCATCACTGTTAAGATTTTGAAAAAGAATATTAATTATTCATTTTGCATTTACAATGTAGCTATTAAAAGTATTCTTATTAAAATAATTTCATATAAGAAAAAGAATGTTTCTACTAATACAAAACACAACTGTCCCTGAGTTATAGTATATATGTAGTTATTAATCCAGCAAGTTTAGATAAGTTTAAAAGTAGACAAGTTTAAAATTGTTTATTATTATTTAAAAAACTATAGGAAATTAAAAAATATGCATACAAAGACAGATTCTTCATAAAAAAGAAAATTTTATAACAATAAAAATCAAATATTAATCACTATTTTCAAAAATAAACGTAAAAATATGCCTACCAATAAAAATAGTTGTGTTAATTTACTACTGTAGAAATATTTACTCACAGGTTCCAAGCCATTGTTTTTAATAGATTGTATTATGTGTTGCACTTCCTCCGCAGAGTACATGTTATCTCCATTACAGTTATTTACACTGCCAATATCAACTAAATGTCCAGAATATGGAAAAGTATCCTCCCATTCAAGAAGTATCCCTGTGGCACCCCAAGCTTTAGCTGATTTGAAAACCTAAGAGATTAAAATTTACATATTTATATGTTGAATAAGTAAAGAAACTAGTAAATAAATGATTAGTAAAAATCTTTATATTCTTACGTTTTCTAAATACGAAGATTTCAAAGGTGCGCCTTTTAGATCTAAATGCACGATTCTGTAATAAATAAGATTTATGGATAATGTTTAACAACATACCATTTTAAACCATTTAATACTCGAAATATTAATTGCTTACTTATGCATGTTGCCGCACTCTATAATAATAAATTTTGATAAAGTATTTTAAAAGTAAAAATATGTTTTACAACTTATTATTTCGGAAATTTTACAGTTTAAGAATATAAAAAACAGTAATTTCTATTTCACCAACACTTGTTACTAAAATTAAAACAATTTTAAATTAGTTAATAAATTGATGTTAATACTTTAATAACTAGCATTAACTGAATAAAGTTTATCACAATAAATTTGTTGTTGTTGTTGTCTTTATATATGGCGTTTCGAGCGTGCCAGTGGAGCACAAATCACTTCGCCAATGTCACGTTGAATGGAGAACACACAAAGAGAGTGTACGGTAAAAAAGAGCTAATATTACACTATAGAAGAATGCATGTTTTAAAGAGATCCAGTTTAAATCCTTCACCTATAACAAAATTAACAGATATCTACAATATGAACAGATAACAAATAAGGTTAGTAATAAATAATATTTTACATAAGTGTTAGCTTATACTTTAATATTATTATATTTAATATATTTACATAAAAATTTACACAAAGGACTAAACACAAACATCAACAAACACTGAACATTAAGGGGACGGGGGACTTTGAGAGGAAGGGCATCGTATAAGGGACGGATTAATTTAGGGCAAGAGAAAAGGATATGGGAAAGGGAACCGTCGTCCAAGCCACATTCACACAATGAGTGGTCCCTGACCCTGATCTTAGCCAGATGCACAGGTGTACATGCATGTCCAAGACGTAAGCGACAAATTGTAGATATAACCCTCCGTTCAGTAAATCTTTGATAGAAGAACCAAGGACGCTTTGGTATATCCGGCTGGAGAAATGCATAATATTTACCCTTGTGAGATTTAGATAAGTCCCAGTATTCAGACCAAGACTTGTCCAAGTGAGTGGCTGCAAGAGACAACAGATCCTGAGCCGAATTAGAAAAGTGATCCAGAGTACCACACTGGATCGCTAATTTTGCGCACGAGTCTGCAGATTCATTCCCACTAATTCCAGAGTGACCTGGAATCCATACAAGAGTGACCTCCAAACCCTTTAGATGACATGAGAATAATTCTTCACGAATCCTTAAAACAATTGAAGATCTCAATTTACCATGAAACGGGTTGCCCTTAATAGCCATTAAGCAGCTAAGAGAGTCAGTAAATATAACTGTCTGTTTTACGTTGTGGGAGAGCGTGAACAGGATTGCTTCTAACAAAGCAACAGCCTCGCCTGTAAACACTGATGATTCGGGAGGGCACTTAAATTGTAAGATAATTTTGAATTTAGGTATCCAGCAAGCTGCACCAACACAGCTTTCTTTAGAAAGCTTTGATGCATCAGTAAAGATATGGAGATGTTTAAACCAATTTTCATTTACAGCCTTTTGGAATTTTGTGATGGTGCCTGGATCTCCCTTGGTAAAGCCAAGGTCTGTTATGATGGAGGGATGATAGACCAATGCTTTGTACGGTGTACAAAACAATGGATTAGAAGGGAGGCGTAACAAGGGATGAGGTAAATTAGTGAACTTCAGGAAACTGTGTAGCAGGTATGGTAATGGTTTATCACGGGGGAGTAGGTCAGCTAACTCAGTTAACTTAGACCATAAAGGATGGGAAGAAAGTTGTAACATTTTACCCACAAATCGGTCTGCAAGGAATTGTCTGCGGATAGGAAGAGGAGGATCAACACACTCCACTTGGAGTGCATTAGTGGGAGTAGACTTCATTGCCCCTAGAATTATGCGTAGGCATTTGTACTGAATCCGATTAAGCTTTTCTGTGGCTACTTTATTAAAGGGGTCCAGAACATATAAAGCATAATCCATATGACTGCGGATAAGGGCACCGTACAGGAGTTTTTGAGTATAAGGATGTGCACCCCACCACACACCGGACACCGCTCTTAAAGCATTAATGCCCTTTTCACATTTTCTGCTGAGATATTCAGCGTGAGCAATTCCGTTCAGTCGCTTATCAAGTATAATGCCTAAAAATTTTACATTCTCCGCTACTTGGATGGGAATACCATTATGTTCAATATGAAAATTAGGGGTACTCCTTATCAACAATAAATTTTAAATCAATAAATTTGGTCAATGTCAATGTCAATCTGTCACAGATAATAAACATACATTGCTTACTATATCTTCATGACTTTGTCATTTATGCGTCCTAAAGAGCAATGTATTGAATAAAATTGTCAAATAAATTCAGTCATAGACAAGATTCATAGATATTATTTTTTTTTATTTGAAGACAAGTTCGAAGCATGCCACAGTAGTTACTCAGCCTATATAATATCAATAAATATAAATTATCTTTTATTTTTTATCTTTTCACCTTAATCCCAGAAGGGTAGTTTGCGAGATTTATCCTCCATTATATTCTGTTAACAAATATATTTTACAAAGTTTATTATTTTAAATATATTAGTTTTGTTAATTATATTCATATCGATGCAAAATTCTGTAGTCAATATAGAAGGAAATATAAATAAGTGTAATCTAGATGAGATTACACATCTTTACATTGTAAATTATAGTTTATACCGTTGTTTATAATTTAATGATTGAACGATTCGTGTCAAAATTTCTTCTATTCTTGTAAAAAAGTATACGTAGAACGCAATTTATAGCTTTACCAAAAGTTCTATACTCAAATATTCTATCCATAAATTCCTTCATAATATAAATATGAACAGAAAACTTTGATCGTAATTACTTTTATGAGTTCACTTAAATTAAATGGTTAGTATAATAAAGTGTAATTATTTAACTTTTAAAAAATATTGTGTAAGGAGAATTAAAAATAATAAATGAAGCCAATTTAAATCTTTTAAAAATGTTTTTATTTAGTCTATAAAAGCTAATGAATATATTCGTGGATAAATAATATATTAATATCTAAATAAGTAGATCAAAATCTTAATATCTAGAAATACTTTTATGTAAAGTAATTATCATGCATTTAAAAAATATAACTAATACATAATGTATATTCGTTTTAAAATTTATAAAAGGGCAGTTTTCAGTTTCCAAAATAATAAAACACTTAAAAATTCGAATCCTGTTATCGTTATAGTGGACTAAACAATGCAATTTGTTATAAGTACAAATGCAAAAAATTAAATAATCTACCTTCATACACGTTATGTCGAGAAAACAAAATTAATATAAATAGCTAAATTAATAAACCACACAGATAAAAAAAATTAAACTAAGTTCATATCTACTACATACATCAAACAAAATGCACCTATCAAAAACATCAAAATACGTCAAACATTTACTAAAAAGAAGTTTTAGCTCGGACGCCACAATCAAAATAATAGATTAAGATTTACAATGTTGCTATATATAAAATAATTATGTCAAAGTAATATTTTACATTGTTTTCAAGGATTGTTATTTTAAAAACAATTTACATTTAATTTTTAATGGGCAATAATTATTTTAACTCCAGGCTCCGGATCGACGGCGACATCTTTAGCCAAAGGCGCATTGCCAATAATGCGGAAGTTTTTCGTATATGGTATGATCGCCACTAGAAATCCGGATACGATGACCCATATGCCAGCAACATAGAATGCCGCATCCCAGTATCCTGTTTTATCTTTTAAAGCACCTGCGAACAAAAGCAATGTCGTTTTTTGTTAAAAGAAACTCGAAGTGCATTATTATAATACAAGTCTTATTATATTTACGCATCTCCCATATTTAGTGAGGTTGGCAGAGACAACTTAGGGTTAACATGCTCCGTCCTCAATTCTGCTTGCCTTTGGAAGCGGTGGTATAACTATATATAACTACTCGATGCAATGCATTATTTTTATTTCCCCCTTCTGGCAATACAAAGCGTGATTTTAAGTTCGACTCAGTATGCAATTAATTAGAGGGTAAAGCGATACTACTAGGTTCTCTCTGTTCATCCTACAGCACGCGGGAAACTCAGAAGCTCAAAAACAGACAATTTTAATAATCAATATTCCGAATTGTCATGGAATTTCGGACCATAGAAGAGAACGTAGTACTGTATATTTGCATTGCAATAAACTTAAGACATTTGTCATTCAATCAATTTATATTTATTAAAATTTATTGTTAAAACAAATTCAAACACGTTTAACAGCTCAACCGCGAGACTAAACCATGAAATTAAACATTGAGGCGGAACTGCAACTGACTATTTTCGGAATGTAAACTTTACACTGATTTATACTCAGCATAACAGGCAGCCAACTTTCAACACCACATTAAGTGTCCATATTTTTTATGCTAAGACTAGATCAATAACTTTATATTTTAACAAAAAAAATGGACAATAAGATGTATAAAAAAAATACTTACCAGCCATTGGTGGTCCAATTAGATGGCCAAGTCCTTGACTCAACAGTACAAGCCCATACGCCATAGTAAATCTTTCCAAGGCAATCAATTCTACCAATATACTTGGAGTATAAGAATATGAACTAGAAAATGTCAATCCAAATACTAAAGAATTGGCGGCTAATATGTAGAAACTGTAATTTGCTTTTGCATCCATAATTCGGATTAAAATTGGATACAACAAGATTGTACATCCACAAGACATTAAGCATATTGCATACGTTTTAGTAATATTCACCCACGGCAAATCTCCGATCCAGCCAAGACCCACCTGAAATATTTCATAAGATTCACTTTACATAACATAATCTTAAATAATTCTGATATTAATTTTTATTTATTACTTATTAGTTGTTTATTTTTAAAATAAAAAATCAATAAAATTATATAACTGATTAAGTATTCATAAATTAAAAGAAGTTATTTGATAAATAAATTAGCCTTGACACTTGAAGCTTGGTAAGACTCTCAGATTATCATTTATTGTCTTAAGGCAAATAATTCTATAGGCTTATTGATAAGATAAGTAGATCGTTTCAATGTGTTTATAATGATATACGTGGCAGAATCAAGCAAGAGGTTACTGATAATTTGAAACATTATTACCAAGCACTAATATAAGCTTATCTTATGGCTTAATGTATAATAGTTTGGGAAATTGCAACAGCTTGTTTTCAAGGTGATACATTTTAGAAAATAGAATATGTTACGTAAATTATTTAATACGAGTAACATGTTTGTAGGAATTTCTTAGAAGAAATTTCTAATAATATTGAAATTACGACTTTCATCTTCTGGACACATAACAACATTTGTTGTTACTTGTTACTTAAATGGTGTATTGAAAGTATGAGAAGGAGAGTACTTACAATTCCTATTATAGTTGCTACTCCATAAATGACGAGCATCATCGATCCTTCAGTATGAGTGTAGCCATTGTCTTGCATGAAGGTAGATATAAAGAAATAAGGTACAATAAACCAGACGAACAACACCAAAGTGGACAAGTTCATCATTAGGAAGTGAAACTCCGTAAACATGTTGAAATCGAATGTTTTATTTACAGCTTTCAGCAATCGTTTACCCCATGTCTGAAAAAATAATTGATCAAAATGGCAATCAGCTTAGAATAAAGACTTTTACTTTTACTAATATAATTTAGTTAAATTATATGTTTACCTTTTCCTCTGGTTCTTCCACAGACCACATAGAGTTTTTATAGATATCGGGACAAGATGATGCTCGTAGCTTGTATTTAGCAATGTTCATCATGGCACCGCGATGCATTATGGAGTTACGATGGACACGAATATCCTTCAAGTAATTATGGTCAGTTTGGATTTGTCTCGAGAACCAATCTGAACGTCTTGGAGGAATCATAGCTGTATTATTTTCAGGGATGGGTTGAAGCAATTTTTCTCTAACTTTTTCAAGTTTCTTATCAAAATCTTTCTTTTTTTTCTTCGAAAGTTTCTCTTTGTTCAAGGTTGTTGGCAGTTTTGTTTCCGAAGTACTTTTCAAAGCTAATAAAGAAGGATAATTTTGCAAAATTATATTGTACAGACGCTCATTTGAAGTCAGCTGCTCTAGCACTTCAGGTGGAACCTAAAATTAGATAGTACAATGTATAGTAAAGAAAATTTAGCCCGAAAACTAGTTTTATTTTAAATTAAAGTAAAAAAAAATTACCCTTTCATTTTGTCTCAAGAATGTTGGAAGATTAATAACAGAATTAACTTTATGTTGACTTGATAAATCAGCATTCATTTTTGTCACTGCTTCTATATTTTCTGCTTCTTGTATTGCTGCTACAATAGCAGATAGTATATGTTCTGGATTTTCACCACTATTAATAATAGTTTTTAATTCTTCAGCGTCTGGATACATAGATTCTCCACCTCCAGATTTTGCTGATATCGATGTAGAGCTGGATGTTTTTTTTGCTTTACTTAATTTTCTCTGTTTTTTCTGCTCTAGTATAAGCCACTCTGGGTCTCTCATTACAGCGCCACATACACATACATTAAGTACAGTGCCGGCCAGCAGCAACAGAGCACTTCTCCAGCCATATTCGTCTAGTAAATAGGTAGTCAAGGGTGAATAAACAAAAGTACCAAAGCCCACTCCGCACGATCCTAAGCCTACGGCTAAGTTACGACGTTTTTCAAACCAATAAGCTATTGACACGACAGCTGTAACATACAATAGCCCCATACCTAAGCCAGCAATAAGACCGTAGGTTACATACAAAGCTTCTACAGTATTACTGTACGCTGCTGCTACAAATCCTATAGTGGCTGAAACACCACCAACAATTGTCATATTTTTACATCCATATCTATCAACCAGTGCACTCATAACGGGACCTGCTATTAAAGGAACTGATATAAACAGGCTTCCAATTAACGATGTTTTAGCTTCACTTGTATTGAAGTGATCCACAAACCTAATTTGAAGCAAGCCATAAGAAAAAGCAAGTCCATCAGCGACTGTGGCAATAAGAAACGAAGCAGCGACCACCACCCAGCCCCATCCACCATCAGGAATCTGAGGTGCAGGATCTGGAGCCGGCTTGATAGAACAAATACTATCAGCATCTCCTAATCCCATAAACTTTACTCTCTCATTAGTTGACTTGGCGTCCTCATCACTTTTATCATCCTTTTGATAAGCTACCGCCAATTGGTTGTTACTTACATCATTGGATTCCGTTTTCATCGAATTTATGGTATTGAGATCGTTTTTAGACTTGTTCAATTCCCTTAGACTGATTTTGTCATCATTCACCGAATCGATATAATTGATATCGTTGGATTTAATGAGAAGTGGAGACGTAGTCTTCTCCTCTTCAGACGGTACTTTCTGATCATACTTGAAAACGTTCTCTTTACCCGGGATTCCATTACTGTAGGTACTTGGCGGGTCCATTAGTCTCAGAAGCGCCCTTTAAGTACGAATTTAAGTACGTACTAGTGCACTACTTTTCTCTTCCTGAATCTTCTCTACTGATACAGAAAGGTATGACTTGGATTCAAAATCCAAAAGCCAACCGTCTACGTTGATGAGACGATTAGTTCTCTTGACCAATGTCTTAATCTTGGGTCTCTCGCTGAATAGCGACAAGGATTTTTCGAAATGCAAAGTGTGAGAGCGCAAGGATTGTAACTTGTGGAGTTCATAAAGGACCGGCTAGTCCTCGATTTCGCGGTTTTGAAAAAAACACTTTTCAAATTGTTTTTTATTGTGTTTTTTGATAATTTGCCTCTTCTGAACATGTAGATTAAAGTTTTGCTATGTGCCACATTTCCAAAAAAATCAACAAAATAATCTGAAACAAGAGAAAACATTATGTCACATAATATTCTTTAAATTTAAAGTACGTCATTATTCCAATAGTTAAATAAAGTTAACTTTCAAAACCTAATGTTAAATTTATTTATAAATTAATCACCAAAAAGGTAAAATATTTTCAAAATACACTCGTATTCGAGTGAGACCTATATAATTCAGTTTAGCTGTTACTGGTTATAACTTGATAATTAGATAAGGATTTGTCGATAGGCATTTAGTTACGTGCTTGGAACAAACTCGGCCGGTTTAAATCAGCTTGCAACCTAATTCAATTTGTCTTCAATGACTAAAATATATATATATATATATATATATATATATATATATATATATATATATATATATATATATATATATATATATATATATATATATATATATATATATATATATATATATATATATATATATATATATAAATAATCTTATAATAAGAAAAATAAAACATTTGAAATATTATATATATATATACAAGTAGAGTATATTATTTAGAAAAATGTAATATTCTTATTATTAAATAATTATTTACAATATCTACTTCATAAGATTAGATTAGAAACTGTTAATATAGATTATAGATCATTTCTAAGGAGGAGCTTATTTGGGTCACGATGAAAGTAAAATATTTATATCGCATAGAAACTTATTGGTGATAATTAAATAACCGTGACTAGAACATTCTGTCGCCATTCATTCTGAAGTTAGATTGAAGGACAAGGACCACGGTAGTGTCTGCATTCGTCCTAAGCGCGGCGCTTCATAAGCGGGAAAGAGATAAATAATCGATTCACAATAAGAGAGCGATGAACCTAAGTCAAGGGCGCCAAACGAGGCAACTGTTGAGACGCGGCCTGTTTTTATTTTAATTATATAATTAATTATTGAATAATTTCTATAATGGCCATAAAGTGCAGATAGGAAGCACATTTACTTACAAATTGCTTATCATAAGGTTTTAAACAAAGTGATAATGTACAATAAAGTACATTTTATACTATTTTCATATTATATATAATACAACATAATGATTTAGATTAATGTTCATTTAAAATATTTAAAACAATTATAAAGTGTTCTTTGTTAAACGCCAAGTTCGCTGGAAACTTCGACCGACATTTTTTCATCCAAATGTATCCCAGAATAAAGTGCAGGTAGAGAGTAAAAATAACTGCCATAATCCCATGAGTAAACTTGTTTTAAAGATAACATACGTTATAGGTACGTTATAAAATATTATGTATATATGCCTATATTTTATTATTTACAATTCAAGTAGCATTTTCGATTTATTATGTAGGATTTATAAATTACATATAAAAGTGACTTTCTATAACTATATCTATATGTATATATTTCAATTAGTCAAATCCATTTATGGTTTAATAACGCTAATACACTATTAAAAATAGGAAAAATGTCAAATGCTACATTAAACGTATAGGTATGTAACAAAAACGTGGTAATATTCCACTCGTTTACATTTTGCTTTGCATAATATTTAGTACTGGTACTGTACATATAATTAAGTATTGTAAGTTCCCATAATGTAATGATAACAAAAGCATTTTAAATGTATATGCATATAGCCACCTAACAGACGTTACAGATAATCTAAAAATAGCCTTATTAAAAAATGACATGACATTAGACTTAGTATTATAAAAACTATTCTAAGCCACGTTTCATTTTCCTCGACAATAATATTTGATTACTTATTTTAATTTATGATTCAAAGTTGAATCATGGTTATTTATAAATCATTTGATTTATGTCGTATTAAAGTTTATTTTCATAGTTCTACAAAATAAAATGAAAAGTATTATTATTTATTACTAAAATCAATAAATGTTGTAAAGATTAAACAATTATTAGTAAACAAAACGCGCTTGGTGCTAATGTATAAAATTACAAACATAAAACTACTTCTACTATTTATTTATATACAAATACAACACATTTATTTATTTATTTCCACAACAAAAGGTATACAAACATTTATTATACGTTAACAAAGATTGGTTTTCGACATTGACAAGTTATACATACCGTTAGACGCAAAAACTTTTTGCGATAAACCTTCACTCTTCAATACAGCTGGCCGGCCGTAAACAAGACGAAGGAGTTTTAAATTTAAAAAAAATATATAAATGTCACTATACAGCTAAGCTGAGACAATACAAACGACGATCAACGTAACTATTGAAAACGGAATCTTTCGTTTAAAACAAAAAAACAGTACCCACTAAACGTGTCAAGTAATATAATAACAGTATAATTATTTTAAAACAACAGCAATTCTCCTTAGCAATAAGGCCAGTGTGCTAGTGACGTCAACGCGTAAAGGGCAGACGTCCGAACACAAGAGACGCGCTTCACTATATGATTATGATTCTGTTCAAAGAATGCCCCCACGCAATTTTATCGGCACAATCGATATGATAATTTTATATAGGTACAATATTAATAACGCCTGGCGCTTTTGAATTAATATGGGCAAGTATATGTAAAATAATCTTTTAGTTCATCTTTTAGTTTATATTTGTTGTGTGTTGACGTCATTGGTCGGTTGCTGATGTATTATTAGTTGCATGGGCAATATGTAGATTGGATGTTTAAAATTCTGCTACAGTTTTAATATACTAGTAGCTTTGTATGACAAAGGAGGCTTATCTAACTTTAGAAACGATAAGGTCTGGCCGTAAAGGTATTGTTACTCTGTAGAGTTCTTTGGGTTTACGATTAAAAATAAAAACAATAATGCTACAACCGGCTTAATACTATATTTAAAATAATCTTTGCCACTACTGATTTTGGTGATGGTCTCTCACTTTAAGTTCGTGGTGCGCTGGTGGTTTATGATGGGCTCTGATGTGGCTTGCGAAGCTGGATTTTTTTCTTTAAATCCACATACCTCTCAGCACTACAAGACCTCTTTATAACGAAGATATTGTCCACCTTGTCTTCGTTTTCGACGTAACAATAACTGACTCACTGTGACTTAATAGTGACCGCCTAAGCTAGACGATGGTTTTTTAAAACAATTATTTCACAATCGAAATACTAGACAATAAATCAGTCAACTCTACTAAACCGTATCTCACTATCTCTCCCTCTCTCTCTCTCTTAAAATACCTTTAACTATATAGCTGGCCAGTTGAAGGAAATTTGAACTATATCTAGGACATATTAATTAAACTCACTATATTGTCACCTAATCTACATGTAATTGCTAAACGTCATGATAAGATATAAAATAAAAATTACTAGTCAGTGAAATTCTTCAATCTCATTACATTTATTTTTAAAACACATTTTATATACATAAGTGCAATCATTGCAAAACAAATTCTACCGCAGATGTTTGGAATGCTGAAATTAGTTTTATACCCATTGAGTTGAAGCTCTCGTTTCATTATACATATGCACATACGCTCAAGTGGACTGTGGAGCAAACATATCGTTTTACATACACAGTGTAGATATAATTGAATATTCTAGGTTCATACACATATATGTATAGGGAATTATTATAGATTTTATAAATAATATTATTTCTTATATAAGACTCAACCGTGGGGAAATTTGAAGACTACACATGATTGTTACGACTGGGACTGGTTTGATTTCTATACTTGACCTATACTACTAATCTCAGGACCCAGTGGTTCAAGTTAAACGTTTTTGTATTTTTTAAAATAATTAATTAACACCATTTTGTATTTATTTCATACTTCTAAACTCACAAAAAAAGAACAGTTGCAAACAGAAAAGTAATACTACACATCCGCCATATTTATATTTAGTACTTAAATCAGACAGTCTTGCCAATATAAATGTACACATAGGTATACCAACAGTAACGAATAGTTCATTTCCAAACGCTATAGGCTAAATTACATCACCTTATTCGTTGACTTAACGGTTATCACCATACCTTAGATCGGTTCATCACCTCAGGCACTTAGAATTTGTCACGGGTCATACAAAACTATAATTGACTACGGGAAGGAAGCTGTTGGTGTAAAAGCTTCTTCTTATATGGAGGACTATTACCAAATAGTCAAATATTTATCATGACATAGCAAGTGGAAGATGGATTCCACATCTTTTAACGTTTAAGTTTTAATCACTAAGATAAGAGTATTAAGAATTTTATCATCCTCTACCATTACTTTTATTACGGCTTTGAGTAATAAAATGAACGCCACGTGTGAAATTTAACACAGCATCATGATGAAGGTCGTAAGATTTTTTTTTAGCTTCGCGCTAAATCCAACATTTAACTGGGTGAGGTCAGATGGAGGGAGTTAGTGTAAAGACACTCCGTTCCCCGCTTTCGTTTGTACCTTTCAAGACATGCACGCATGTTAATTAACAAAAAAAACATTACGGAACTAGACGCCGCGCTTTATTTTCTTACCAGAGCGAGAATAATGAAAATAATTCATTCACCCCGAAATCAAACCCGTAACAGTCACGTTGATGGTCAGACACTGTACCACTGTGCCATGACGGCTCCATTTATAAAAAAATTATGTAAAAAATACAAGAATAAAAATCTTAAATTATTGGTTACTTTATAAACATTAAATACAGTAAGACATTTTATTACTTATATATATATATATATATATATATATATATATATATATATATATATATATATATATATATATATATATATATATATATATATATATATATATATATATATATATATATATATATATATATATATATATATATATATATCTGTAGAGATAACAATATGGCTACCAAGATATGATATACCTACTTCATTCTTATTTCTCTTTAGGATAAAACAGCAATATTTTTAAGTGAATCTATATTTAGCAAGTACGTACATGGTGAATAAATTCATTAGTCACTGGTAGACTTGCGTGATCAAGGACTGGTGTAAATTGTCCAATATGTCCGCTAAAAAGAATGTTTTTAAATAATAGAATGAGTTTTTAAAAAAATATTCTATATATAATATATATATAATACACTTCTCGCACTGCTTTCCGCCTTTTGAGGTTATTTATCTTGTTACCAGTAACAAATAATAAAAATAATCGATTTCCGAGTGGGAATTGAACCCATATCCGTCGCGTTTTGAAAACGAATCAAAGGCTGTGCCGCTGCACCACGAGGAAAAATTTTATAGGCGTAATTGCAAAAATCTATATACTTACTTATGCCATACATTACTCAAACAACTTACTCTAGTGATACTCTACCGATAGTGTATTCATGTAAATATATCTAGAGCAATCGGTTAAGACATACTTATATACATACTCGCATAGCAACAATCATAGCTAGCAATATAACTACACTAACTTGCTACAATCTATACTTTAGCTACACCGAGAATGAACAAAATACATAGGCATTTTAATTAAAAAAGCAAAAATTAAACTTAAATAATAAAATTAAATTATAATCATAAAATTTTATATAAATTATTATAAAATTTATTTCTTTATAAATATAAAAAAAAATCCTATTAATAAAGGTAAAGAAGCAAATAAAGTATAAAATAACAGATATAATCCTGCTTGAATTCGTTCAGGTTGATACCTATTTAAATTATGAATACTCTCCATCGTGGCACAACGAGATAGCGTAAGTGCAATAGTTGTGAATTCAATTCCCAGACGTAAGAATGAGACACATTTTCTCAATATTGTACTGCAAAATTCGGCTTTGAGCCCCGTTATGCAACACGCAATGTGAAAATCGATTAACGGAGATGTCGGAGATTTCTGGTGGAAACTTTCTGCCTGCCAGCTACACGCGGGATACAGCGTGAAGCTGAATAAATAAATAAACAAACAAATATTCACCTATTCCGCCATATAATTTCTCATCATATCGACATACCAACTTGCGAAATGTGACTAACAGGCCGCCTCCAATTTACGTAAGTAACAGTATTTCCGTAAACCAACACGTTACACGACATTGGACGGTGTCCAGAACTAAAATACCTACACGAGAAATTAAATGTCCTAGACTGACAATTGACATATTAACACAGTATAGGAAATAATTAAAGTATATACTCAATACAGTAATATACGTTGTAAATAATATAATATAATGATAAAGACACTGGCTACATTCATAAAATAATGAAATGAAGTTAATTAATGCTGCGACTGACGTCATCGTCGCACAATTTGAGCTCAACTCTACAAATGTACGCCGATTAACTACGTCTCTAAAAAGGATGAAAGAACGATTACTGTAATCAAGTATTCGCGATATATTTATATATATATATATATATATATATATATATATATATATATATATATATATATATATATATATATATATATATGTATGTATATATATATATGTATGTATATATATATATATATATATATATATATATATATATATATATATATATATATATATATATATATACTGTTAATAAATAAATAAATAGCTTCACGCTATTTCATATAGAACGGTAGATAGAAGAAAATAATAACACTCCATTCTCCCATGTTTGTGCCCAACTTTGAGATATTGCTTGTTGAGTTGCGGGGCTCAACGCCGCTCTTAGTCTTATTTCCCAAGCAAGAAAATCAAAATAGTTCTCCCCAAGTGGGAATCGTACCCATAGTCGACACGTTTACAGTCAGATGCTGTGCCACAACGGCCAAAACAACATAATATGTCACTTTAAAAATTTAGTTAAGTAATTAATATTGTACCATCACCGCAATAAATATAGAACTGGCGACATTGGGAAAGAAATTAGTCCAATAAGCATAATATGCAATTAAGTAATAATATATCTTTGCAGATATATTATGTGTAATATATGTATTTAAAAAAATAGCTTTTATCTCCGGTTTGTACCCTAATTACTAAGAGTAGTGAGTTGACATGATAAGTTTGACGTGCCCTAGGTATAAAGTTGACTACAGGGACAGTTGGTTACATTGAAATAAGTTGTCGCCTACAATAGCCTTCTTGGATTATTAGACTATTTAAAATAAAAAAAATAAAATATCGAACCTTAAGTTATACTCACACAAAAAAAACTTCAGCTTTACAATTTTATTATAGAGTATAAATAAAGAAAATAAAAATGTAATCTAATATTACCTACAACATCAAGAAACAAATCGAAAGAAAGTAACACGCGTACAGCTTTACAACTAAACTGCAATTTTATTTTATGGCCAGTCTAGCTCAAATAGAGTACATTCCATTACGATGCAAGTCAAAACAATGAGCAATAAAGAGCAGGTACATTACCTGCGCGATATGCGCAAGCGCATGCAATACGTCACTTATTCTTTGTAATTTCATAGCCAACCTTTTTATCTTTAAAAGTATTTTATTATGTGTAATTTTACATTTAGCATGAGACTAAGTAACAAAACATGCATATTCTTCTTCCTTTTAAGTAACGTACCTAAAATATTTAAAACTATTTTTTTTTAAATCTACATGCGTTGTATGAAATTTTACTTATTCATCACTTTGGTTCCGCTCTCATCCCAGTTTCAAATGAAATTATCTATTGGTGGCGGAATTAACCTTAAGACCTTAAGAGAATTAACTACTTAGCATTCCCAGTACGCCGTATGTGGCTCGTCCCTACGCGTTATAGGGAGACGAGCAGAGAATGGCAGTTGTGGCCCAATTGTAGACTTTATTGTAGGCTCCATTTAAATGTTCATTATCGATTCTGGATAATTCCAGTGTTCACCTCTCTATACTTAACTAAATTCGAAATGAGTGAAAACTGTTTACACTGGCGTAGAAAGTGACCCAGCTGACGGACGGCTTAGCTAATTGAAATCTATATATGTAGCTATGTTTTATATAGCATTCAGATTAATATATTAAACCACTTAATCGATTATTGACTGCCTTAATTTGAATTAATGATAAGTGAAGATAGCACAGCACTATCAAAAAAAAAATATATATATATGTATATATAGTTGCTATATGCTTAAAGATTATTTTGGAATTTACGTTTGTATCAGATAACACAAAAATAATAAACGAACTAATATAAAAAAGACCGCCACTATCCAGTTAGAACATTTCAAACGCAAATTGCGGTAGAGGTTCTCCTGTGGAATAAATAGAAAGGTTATAGTAAAATTATTTAGTCGTACAAAACAATTTATATAACTTTTTTATTTATAATTTGATTTAAATAAAACGCACGCTAAATATTAAGTGAGAGTCTTTGATACAATACAAAAAAATGCATTTGAATTGGTTAAGCCGTTTTTGAGATTAGCGTACACAAGCGAACTGACAAACAGACAAAACTTTAGACAAACAAATAATAGGTTTTTTTAAATAACTTACATCGATCACTTATATTTGTATTCTATGTATAGTATAGATACTTTCTTTGCTCCTGATCTAAAAACAACGAAAGTTGAGAGAAGAGCTGAAATCTCTTGTATAATTGACAAATTTAGTATACAAAAATTTTATGACTTAAACTTGATTTCACTAATTTATAGCTATATTATAAGGCTTACCGACAATGGGCGTTGATCTTAATTATTTCACAGATAAAAAAAATTATATCATTTAATTATATCATTATTTACTACATCTCTTATCTAATTTGACGCAACGGGAAAAAATACATACCTATATAGCTACGAGAGTAGACATTTTTTTTATTATCACACCTTTCTGCTAGATTTACACTTCTTCTGACAGGTATGACTTAATTTTACTTGTATGACTTAATAACCTCCAATCTTTTCCCTTTTTCAAGAACATAACGTATGTACGCCATCTTTTAGAGTGATAAAAATCTTTCAGTCCATAAAGTAAACCATAATATTAACTTATTTTATTTCATACGTCTATGGTAGTAGTGTAGTCTCTTTACAACGTGACATTGGCCAAGGAAATTGTGCTCTACTGGCACGCTCGGAACGCCATTACCGTAAAACAGAACATAACAGATGGAAGAAGTGCATGGCAATTTCTGCCATGTGACAATATATACCTTAGACGAACAACATATTTAACTTAGGTATCATAGAACAATAATTACTAAATAACTTAACAGAATATCCATTTAAATTTAAGTTGCAGCTAAATAATTATTTCTTTATTTAGTTTCAACTTTTATTCTGGCCTTGAGGAATTCAAGTTTACTCGTAGTAATAGTGTACAACACGTGCAGTCTAGACAGAGTAGGCGGTTTTCTCACTCGAGCTGGTATGTAATATGAAAAATCAAAGGAATTTACGTATCGGCTATTTATAACTATTATCTTCGTGACAAAAATCCACTAGTAAGATCACAGTTTAAATGCCAACATTTTGGTAGTTTCTTTCTAGAATAATATGCTTTTACAATAATAATTCAAATTCCCACTTATTTTTAGCTTAGCTTTAACGATAGGCAAGGAGAACCTAGTGTCAAGATATTCCGGTCTCCGCTTTCTGTCCAAAATCGAGACAATCCTTGCTTAGTAGGGTTAATACCAAGCTTAATCTCTAGAGCGGGGAATTTAAAATAATGAATTCCCGCGAATGACCGGACCTATACCCATCGCGTTTACACTCAGATACTGTTTCACAGCGCGAAGATAACTTCTTTATCTTCTATTACTCTCTATGATGCTTAAGAACTAAACTTCTAAAACATCATATAAAAACACTATATGCGGTAACTCAGTATATCCTTCAAGAACACCTGTGTTTCACGGACACACGCAACGAGGCAAAATTGTAGCCCTCATTACAATAACTAGAAGGTAACAAGACGATTACAAATGTATGTCAATCATCACAATCTTGAGATAGTTTGGCCTCGCAACCTCGACTGAACCGTATCAAACCGGCTGAAAACAGTACACTTCCTCTACGCAAAGCTCCTATGATGAGCATTTAGTAGTCTTGTTCTTGTCAGGTCCATTATTTGTATGGACTGTATATACTGTATAACTGTCTGTCTGTAATAAGATGTAATTTCCTTATTTCTTAAAGTTTACATTTCTTCGTTGGCGTTGAATGAATTTTGCTAGGGTGGCATTATAGCCTTTTTTTTAATTTAGCTGAATTCTTTCTGGATTTTGAAATAGATAAGATTTTGAAGAAGATTTTAAAATTAATTATAGCCTAGATCACGCCTAATATTTTTACAATAAAAAGGTTTCATTTAAATAAGGCAGACAAACTGACAAATTACAATTGTTCCATTTTTTTATATGACGATAAAAATTAATAAAATAAGTTTTAAATGATTATTTCTCAGAAATATTTATTATTTCTGTTATACAGACATATTTTGTTAGTATAGATACCATAAACAAAAACAAAAGCTAATGTTTCGCGAGTACATTCTTTACAAAGTATAGAGAGCACTAAAAGGGGATTTAACAAAAAAATTACGTGGACCGAATAACACAGGACTTAACTATTGTACATAACATTACAGTCCACGGGATGTTTTTAAACATAGTCCACGAATACTGGCTACAAATCGTTATTCTTAAAACCCTCGCTGCCAACCACGCAGAATAGGTACTTTATATAATATTTACTTCATACCTGTCAACAGCAACGTAAATTAGTTTAATTTGGATTGTCTCAAATCAGAAAACATGGCTGCCAAATGACGTCAACAACTCTCTATTTCTGTTACACCTTGATGGCGATGGCCACAGCCGTCTCGTTTTATATCTTACATCTTCACATATATATATGTAAACAAAATTATCTGTTCCTATAATATATAAGTATTATTTATATAAGTATTCCTATAATATATAAGTATTATATTATTATACATTCATCTTTATGTATTCATAATCTGTGTATTTTGAACAATAATTTAAAAAATATATTATTTTTGTTTATTTTGGATATTTCACGTGGTTGTCGTGCGTTGTGCTTCATCTGACCAAAAATAACTTTTCAATAGAAATTCAGATTTATTTTATCTTAAGAGGCCATCGTCACGAATCGTTACAGCGTCGTTAAATATATATATATATATATATATATATATATATATATATATATATATATATATATATATATATATATATATATATATATATATATATATATATATATATATATATCTTTTTTTTTAATATAAAACCAGTTTTATTTGGATTTTGGCTATAGAATCTAGAAAGACAAATTCAAATCACAGTACAAGATAGAAAAACATAAAGTGTAAATAAAGACTCCAACTTTATAGATAAGCATAATTATATTATTTACACAACAGCAGTTACTGTGTATCGAATCTTCATACATTTTAATTAGGAACGTCTTAATTGGTATTTATTTTCATAAGTGATAAGGTAATCATATTATAAGTATATTTACTGTACAGTCCCGATTTAATTAAACCCTATACATTACAAGAAGAGAGGAAATAATCCGTGGTATAGTCAACTTTATATTTGATCTTTAAAATATATATAAATAATATTGATTTATATTTACACGAAGTCTATAATTAAGTAGTGTTGAGAAGCAAATCTTTTTGGATGCTTTACATGTGCATTATTTCATATATTTACAAATTGTTTTCTTATAAAAATAATAAAATAGACTTATTATAGTTATTTTTTCCCAATATACGAGACAGGCGCCGCCTTTACATACTTCTTTGTTTACAATAGTTTTAATAAATACAAAAATAAAAAAAAAAAAATTTAATTATATTATATTCGAATTGAAATAAGTCTCAAAATAATTACATAAGTTCATTATACATTAATATTGTTCTTAAATATTTACAAACTAAAATCAGAAAGTAAAATTAAATAATATATTATCAAAAAGCCCCATCTTTGGAAAGGGAGGAGGGGGGTTTGTTTCCTACAAATGATTGATTGAATGAACATATTGGTATGAAATAACATAAATAATATAAAAATAAGAATTTCATAATAAAATCTAAACTGATCAAAATTGTAAACTAAAGCGGTAAAAACTATTTCAACCAAATACCTTAAAGCTCTGCATACAAGGCCAATTACTATTTTACTACCTACTGGCACTGACACCTTGTAAACGGTCGTGTTTTTTTTTTAAATTTATAATAATATTCTTATTGTATGATACCTAAATGGATACAATAACATTCTTGGTTTATTTAGTATAGGTATATTAGACGTATAAACATTACCCGGAATGAACAATATGAAATGTTTTACATAACAATGTCAGCAAGGTTGCAGCTATTCAAGCGAATAACCATTGTGATTTTTCCACGTATTGTATCCACATACATACATACATACATACATACATACATACATACATACATACATACATACATACATACATATATATATACATGCATGCATACATCCTAAGTATATAAGCGTCAATTTCCATAATAATAAAATCTTAAGCCAAAATATTTTGTTGAAAATTGAGAATAAAATCTATGTATGAGATAATACTTTCTATAATATATTGTTACAATATATGAAACGAAAACAAACTCATTAGCTAGTCACTCAATTTGTAGAGCTGCCCAAGCATATTTATTAATTCCCAGTACAAAATGCTTGAAATAATATCCGTAACAACAAATAAAGTCATGTAAGGCACTTAGTTACCAGCGTATAATATAAATAATGTATTTTTTTCTACAATCTAAGGCAATGTGACCCGAATCACAGAATAGACATAGATAACTTAGTGTCTCAACTTTCCGCCACTCACCAAGCAATCCCTCAACTGGAAACGGAGTGTCTTAACATTGGGTGCCCGCTACACCGCTATATGCGGGAAATATCGGGAAGCTTAGGCATTATTTTCTTTTTCCCACTGTGAAACACACTTAAGGAAAGTGTGGAAAATTATGAATGGAATATCTTTATTAGGTTCCTCTGCCCTGATATATGCAGGATACAGCGAAGCGTAAGTGAAAAAAAAATTGTTATTTTTCCGTCTACGTATCTAGGTAAACAACAAGCATTGCTTCCACCAGGTCGATCCATAATATGTAAATAGGTCACGTTTTATGCTCTTAGCGTTACAATAACCTTGTCAAATAGCTTGTTTAATGTTTCGGACGAATATTTTATTCACTCCGTATAGGGATAGGTATATATGTCTTACATAATATTTAGTACTTTAGAATAATAATATTTATAACATTGTACTTTTCTCATGATAGTATTATAAATATAGCTTCAATTTAAAGATTAACGCTACGTTTGTAGAGTTAAATTAGTTGAAGATTTCACTAAAAAGAAAGGGATCTGAATAAATACGTGAATAGCTATTATAATGAGGCAGAGAGAACCTTGTGTTGAGACGCTCTGTTCTTAGTTTGAGTGGCGGACCTCAATGTCACATTTTTATACAAAGTAAAACATATATATTTCAACTTCCCAATAAAGCTCCTCGTCCTCATAATGTTCAGTGTTTGTTAATGTTTGTGTTTAGTCCCTTATGTAAATTTCTATGTAAATACATTAAGTATAATAATATTCGATTATAGACTTACACCCGTGTAAAATACTATTTAGTACTAACCTACTTTATTCTGTGTATATATTGTAATTAGTATGTGTTTAATTTGTTGTAGGTGAAGGAAGAATTTTTATTGGATCTCATTTTTTACATGCATTATATTATTGTGTAAAGTTAGTTATCTTTTCACCGTACATTCTCCTTCGTGTATTCTCCATACAACGTGACATTGGCGAAGTGAACTGTGCTCAACTGGCACGCTCGAAACGCCATTACTGCAGTACAGAACAGAACATATTTCAACTAAATGTAAAAACCTCAATAAGAACAGAAAATAGAGATTGGACACAAAATGTTCTTTATTCAATTTTAAAGAAAACAAATATCAATGTAATAATAAGATCAAAATAAAACAACAAACAGACAGACAAAAATCAATTGTGTAGCGGCAAAGTTTATTATATACAAACTCGTACATAAATACGTTTTAATAATCATTAAAAAAAAACACAAATTTTATAGTTAAAATAACGTGCAAGAATTTACGTAAACATGTCAAGTAGTTGCGTATACAGTATGACAGCATACGTGTTCAATCTTAGTCGGAGATTTTTTTTTTTAATATTCCTTAACTCTTAATCAAAGCCTTTAAGCCTCAAAAAACACACGGGTTGCCTAAAAACAAAAACAATAAGCTCAAAACTTTAGTTAATTAGTATAAAACTCACAATAATTTCATTGGCAATAACACGAAACAACACACTCTCGTAAGTCTAGCAAATTTACGAAAAATAAAATTGTGTGGGTATGCTGTCATTTGGCACCATCCATAGCGTCTGGACGATTTAGACGATATCTCCTACCTACCTACTGAAAAAGTTAATTCGAAGGTTATTTCAAAATAAACGTCAATGACAGCGTATCTGGTAGCACCGATCCCGTGACCGAGTGTACTTTCAAAGTAAAACTGACAGACGTTTTATATATTTATATATAAATTAGTAGTACGAATAACTCTCGAATTTGGCACAAACTTCTGGAGGAAGCTGTACGGGAGGATATAAATACATTTCTCAAGATATACGGTAGGCTGCGTTTTATTTATTCCGTATTATACAATAATGTATATATATATATATATATATATATATATATATATATATATATATATATATATATATATATATATATATATATATATATATATATATATTAATGTATTGGTGCCACAGTGTACTGTAAACGCAGTGGTAGTGAATTCGAATCCCACTTGGAATGTCAAAGTCAAATAATTTCATTCAAAATAAACACAAGCTTCAATTGTCGACAAATTCTTAAATATTTATTTTTTTTACCTAGTATTTACGTAGTCTATTGTATGAATGTATGTATGTATGTATTTATGTATGTGCGTTACCACGTCTTTATATATTTTACAAATATATATATATATATATATATATATATATATATATATATATATATATATATATATATATATATATATATATATATACTGTGTAGTATGTATGTATTAATTAAATATATTAATATATACTAATTTATCATTTAGGTATTTATATATTCGTATATGTTATAATATTCCTTTCTCTACAATTTTAAGTGTTCTCTTTACTCTCTCTCTCTCTCTCTGCGTACTCTTTATAATTTTAAGTGTTCTTTTTCACCCTAAAGCTTATCTAGACGAGATGGCTACAAAGCCATAAGATCACCTTTTGTACATTGCTATTTATTTTTCGCTGTTTTTGTTTGTGTTTCCTTTGTATTTATAGTAGTATCATGTACAAATAAAGAAATAAATAAATAAGCTTCATTTGTTGAACGTCAAACAATTTAATACCGTATGAATTATTTACAATTTGCTGCTCCAGCCAAATGACTCGTTAGAGCGGCGAGTAATCTAGCTGGACTCAAACGGGTGAAACTGCGCGACGGTACTAGCTTAGGTATATCATATGTATAAAAGCATTTTCATTTTTTTTTTAAATGTGAATCCACACCGTTTTGTTTAAGTATAAACCATTTGCATGCATGTGTTAATATATTTATTAATGTTTATATTAAATAAGTAACACTCATGCTAACGTGCTATCATCTTATCAGTTATCACCATTCACCATAGAACAGTATCGTGTCTAGTCGTAATATCAGATAGTCGTGTATGCCTTATCCAAATATATTTATATTTATTTATTTAATTATCATATATTTGTACTCGAAAATACTATTTAGTATTAAATGTAAGCGGGTGTGAAGTGGAGTACTGTTTTAACATAAAGCTATCTTTGCCTACTAAAATATACAGAAAAATTTCTACCTCAGCTTGTCATATTTTGTTAAGGTATCATTATATATATATAATATATATATATATATATATATATATAATATATATATATATATATATATATATATATATATATATATATATATATATATATATATATATATATATATATATATATATATATATATATATATATATATATATATATATATATATATTAAACAAACATAATAATTCTTTCACTAACAAGGAACATATTGGAATGTTAACTGATTATATATCGAGATCTATTATTAGATACTCACTAATGGATATAGTTGGTTCTATTAAACTTTGGAGTCCGCGCTATACTATTTTATTACACAATGCCGTCTGGAAATTTCCACGTCAAAGGCCATCACTTCTGATTATATAAATACAATATTTATACTGTTGATAATAAAATTTCGCGATGTATTTAAAATTTAGAGTAATTACAAAAAAAAAAACGTTAATTAATAGAGGTTATTTCTGTCCAAAAACATCATTTAAATAATGATGTAAACGTGTGGAAATAGGATTATTGGGTTTTTTTTTTGCAAACGTAGCTAACATACCATTTATTATCATTTTTTTCATTTCTATATTATTGTTTAATAATAAAATTGTATCTTATATATTGAAAACAACAACTGTCAACTTTCTTGCTGACGATTCTTGTTTAACAGTGCTTGTAAATATCTATTTGAATAAAGAATATTTTGCATTTGAATACATTATCGAATTAAGTGTTTGAAAATTTGCAAAGCTTTAGTAACTTAATTTTCGCACAAACTGATACACAAACAGTGTATTACTCATACAGTCTTAGCTATGCGGGAAGAAGCGTGAAAACGTGAAAAGTAAACTTGACACAGATGCAGCCTGCATTTTCTGCAAAAGTTTTCAAAATTAACCACAGTACCTAAATGAAATGGGTTTATCATATGGCATACTAACCAGAAAAAAAATATAGTCCACTAAACTGCAAAATTTACGTACAAACAATTATTATTAAGATTGAAACGTTGCCTAGACCTATCATGTCAATTGAGTATACTAGTCGGAATCTAAATGGTAAAGATGTAGCGAATTACATTCTAGAAGCTTCCAGCGTCCTTATACGGCAAGAAATGCTTCACCAACTTTCTCGTTCGAAAGCGCTGTTCGTCTGTGTATTCTTTAACGTATTCTACTTAAAAATATACATTTATTTGATGTACAGTATGTACTTAAACTATCCTTAGTCGTAGGTCGTAAATTTAATATATATGTAAAAAAAAACAAAATTTGCTAATAATAAATTTATCAGATATTATTATTTTGTGTTAATTTAAAAAAGATATTGTGTTTATTTTATTTCTTCGCTGTTTATACTGTAAAGAATTTAGTTGCTAGAAAAATAAGCAAAAAATATTATATTAAAACCCTCCGTCACTCCAAATGGAACGGAAAAAATTGGCCAAGAGGCACATCAAGTCCAGGGACATATTGTAATTATTGATTGTAGAATAATTGTATTTTAACCTTATTTCGGCAAAAAAAGGCTTTACGTTATTATTAATAATATCAACGTCATCTAATCGAGCCTACGCAAGCTAAGTATTTTATCACATCCGCTCAAACATGATTTATTATATTTTGACAAAAAATCAAAATTATCGATTCTGTGTGACTAACACTTTTTACAGATTACTATTACTACTACTTAGCCTATCTCGACGTAATCTGTGCGCATTTAATAATTATTTAATAATTTGATTAAGAAGACTGGTTTTACATACAATATCTCTCTCTCTCTCTCTCTATATATATATATATATATATATATATATATATATATATATATATATATATATATATATATATATATATATATATATATATATATATATATATATATATAAATATATATATATATATATATATATATATATATATATATATATATATATATATATATATATATATATATATATATACATAACTTGTAACGTTTTAAGCTTATACGTAGTTAAATTATTTGTACACCAGCAATTATCAATTTTTTTGGCCTGGAAGAGCCTTCACACCACACCTGTTCTATAGTTTATTTTTTTTCTACTGGTATTTCTGTTTATATTATGGTGTAATAAAGAATTAAATAATAACAATTAATAGATCGTCGACTAGATAGCTATACCTATTGAGGCCGCTGTCCACTTCACAATATACGCTTGTATAAAAGCAACGCTAGAGACAACCTAGTGCTAATATAATTCGTTCGTAGCTTTCCACCCGAATTCGAAGCTACGTCTTCGTCCCATAACAGGACAAAAATTAAAATAATGATTCCCTCAAGCGATCGAACATAAAACTATCGCCTTTACAAACAGATCCTATTACAATAGTAGAGTAATATTTAAATATCGCATAATATTTACCAAATATATATATATATATATATATATATATATATATATATATATATATATATATATATATATATATATATATATATATATATATATATATATATATGTATATATATATATATGGGTGTCTAGCATCTCAGAGGGTGTCTAGCCAATTATCTGTCCGATATTTGGTTTCCGGCATACGGGTACGCGACCCCGGGACCTCGAGCCACCACTTTCATAACCCGATCCAATCCATGTAAGTGGTGTCCCTCCCCTATATTCCAAGTCTTTCTGCCTCTTATTCCCTTTCCTTTCTTGGTTTCTCCCAGTAATGGGTTTGGAGGTCAGATGGCAATCGCTCCACAAAAAACCACTTCGCCACTCGTATGGACCGATTGGTCTTAGTCGGAAGGCAGACCCTGGCAAAAAAAGCCGGGACTAATGCCAGGAAGAAGAAGAAGATATATGTATATATATATAAAAGTTTTGAGAAACCTTCGCATCGCAAACGTAAACAATTTATAATTTTGCCATTGATTACATTATTATGATGTCATAAGTAAATTTAATCACGAGTAATATATCGATGATAGTAAAAACATGCAGCCAACACAATATAAAGGTTCAATATACATAATTATTGTTTATCTATTAGCTCTTAGTTCAAAATATATCTAAATGCAATTGCTTATTTTTTTTACTTAATGACTTACGGCACACTCAAACATAAACACAATGCATAAAATATATTCAGATGGACTTACAAATTAAAAGTAGAAAAGCAATAAAAAAAGAATAAACCAAATATTTCTTAAGCCCAAGTCGCCAAGGAAATCATCTTTATCTTTACGTCAATTATTAAGCATAAATCTCTTCCAAGATCCTAAAGACGGTCGGTCCTATGAATCCAGCGATTCCCAGTGACTTTGGATACATCGTCGATATAGATAAACATAAAGTATATATATATATATGTATATATATACATATATATATATATATATATATATATATATATATATATATATATATATATATATATATATATATATATATATATATATATATATATATATATATATATATATATATATATATATATATATATAAGCACATCTTTTAGTATATTAATACTGTGTTGAAACTTTTAATCAATCTACAAGATATAAAACTCTGGAAACCTCTCTTCTTTGTGATAAACAAATTAAGCTGTTTGTTAAAGTGCATCATATTTTACGAGTGACATGTCATACCTTATTGTGGCACAATGACAATATAAAGATAAATACAAAATAAATAATTTAATTCTTTTCAAAAAAGTTTATATATGTTTGTTTAAAATAAACACTAAATCCATTGTAGTTTGTCCACTCATAGTGACTTCGCTATTGCGTGTTTGGAAATAATTAACAAAATTATACTAATCTAAATAATAATGTGAATGTTTATGTTGAGGGTCTCGTGGCGAAGTGGGACAGCATCTGACTGTAAGCGTGATGGTTATGAGGTTCCCACTCCACACCACCAGAGAGTGGGGTCAAACTTAGGATATCAGGTACCAGGTGTCTTAACATTAGATTCCCTTTGTATAGCCAAACTATGTGAAGAAACGTGAAGCAGTTTAAAAATATGTTTGTATCATGTGTGTCAGTTATTACTTAAATATAATAATAATTAATAAACGATCTTTATTATATTTTGCCATGAATGTAAGAAGGGAAAACCGAAAGGCTAAGGCTATGGGAAACCAGAAAGTCAGATTGACATTCTGTCATGAACAAATAAATAAATAAGATTATTACTGCTTGAGAATTTTAAAAAGTTCATAATTTAACAATGGTGATTATGCTTAGGTGGAAGAGATCTCTTTTACAAAAAAAGAATCAACTCGCTATATAATTTTATATTTCTTACATGTTTTGTGTGCAATAAAGATATAACATCCTCCAGCCTTTAACGAAGACTTCCTCTAGGAACCTCTGCTTCTCTCTATCTCATGGTATTCTTACCGACTATTTCTTTAGTGTATTATCCCTACGTTTTATTTGGTTGCCTCTGCATCTTTTACAAATAGCAAAACACTTACAATTTCGCCACAACGCAAGTACTATTGTACGTGCCTCTAATGACTTATCTAATATATATATATATACCTAATATCAGTGATATATGATCACACAGGTTGTTCTGTATAAAAATATAATATTAATGGAATGGCCACCGTGGCTCAGTGGAACAGTGACTATGTTCTCGATTCCCACTGGAGGGACTGAATGATTTTTCTCCCTTTGGTAACACAAAACGCTGCGTTTACTTCCGCCAATCATCATGCATTGTTTACTTGAGAAGCATATGAATATTACGAACGTTCTCTCTGACTTTTCATTTCATTTTTACATAAAATTCCATTAAAAAACTGAATTATAACGTCTTTTTAAATTGTGCCGTATCTGGTGTAGAATACATTCATGTATAAGGTACAAGGTGATCGACCCATGCAAGTAACTCACTTGTAACTCGCTAGGCCTTTAGAAAGTCTATTCCTCGAAGTATTTAAATAACTAACCGTGTTGGTAATCACCATGTGTATAAATATGGTAACCATAATATATAAATAATATAGAAAAAATATTGCGATTAATTTAATATAACTATATGCAACTTAAAATGCTATTCATGTATACTAACTAATATATACTAATTACATGTATAAATAAAAAAATTGATTTCTCTTTGTTACACAAATCGTCTCTATAAGGAGAACATAAAAGGGAAAAATGTAGTACCTATAAATATATTTTTTAATTAATTTGTTATAATATAGTAATTATATATATATATATATATATATATATATATATATATATATATATATATATATATATATATATATATATATATATATATATATATATATATATATATATATATATATATATATATATATATATTCATTTTGCGTATGGAAAGAGGTATCTTTTTCCATAGCGACTTGAACAGAAGACAAATTATATTGATCCATACTCACATTGAATTGAAGTTTTTTTTAATTAAATTTAATTTGTTTACAATAAATTAATATACGTTTTAACTTAAACTAATTCTAAAACAAGAAATAAACATAGCTTTTAATTGTTTGTACAAATACATATATACATATATATGTATATCTGGTACAATTTATATATCTTATCATATTCTGTGATTACCACCTGTATATTATATGTCAGATTTTTCGATGTCCCTAGTAACTAAGTAGCTAGTTTGTTACTATTCGTCTTTTTTATATAGACACCAATAAAATACTATGTAAATTAAAAAAAAAACATATTTATATAGACTCTAAGGGCGTCGTTGAGTTATTTTCAACACTGCCCATTTAGAGGAACTATAATTTTTTGTATGGCGTAATATAACTGGATGGCGAAAACGAGAGATCGTGCCTTAGGGCGTACCCTAGGGGAGTACCTACCCTAGTACCCTACGTCCAGCAGTGGACTGCTATAGGCTGATGTGATGATGATGATGGTGTGATAAAACATTTTTGTTACGCTTTTAAAAAAAAAAATTAAAAAAAAAATACACAGTCAATGAACCCAGAAACCAAACATAAAAAGCAACATAAAAATAATATAAGAACACAAGAATGTAGTAAAACACATTATTTATATACAATAATTAAATCTCTCGCATACGGATGTAGTGATCATGGACAAGACACGACCTATTCTGTTCCTGTTGACCTAGGTCATGTAATCTCGCAATCAATTATGCTAAATGCGTAAAGTTATTCATATGTTTTTTTTCGTATTATATACAATTTATTACTTCGTAAATGAGATGGATAAATAAATATAATTGCAATTGTTTATTACAATTGCAATATCAATTGTTTATTGCTTATAGCTTTTAGTGTTTATGGCTAGACGAAGTATTTGCTCAGCAGGTCGTCGACGCAGCGGCACACCGTCTGACTGTAAACGCGACGGTTGCGGATTCGATTCATACACGGGGAACTCGATCATTATAATTCACTCGCTCCGGTAAAACTCAAACTGCCGCATTGAGTTCCGCCACTCGACATGCAATGTCACAAAAATCGGACGGAAAGTGAAGAACCGAGTATTTTAACAAATGGTTTTCTCTGCCTACTCTGCTGTACTCTGGATACAGCGTGATGCTAAAAAAAATTATCAGTTCAAGTAAAATATAGGAAAGTGTTTAATTAAATCATGAACAGCTTAGACGCGTCTGGCTATCTATATTCGTATACATATATCTATCTATGTCTATATATAGATAGATACATGTATCTATATTTATAGTCATTCAGTCTCAATACATAAAAAGAAAAAGATAATTGACTTAAAGCAAAGTTCAAAGCACTAGTTGACACAAGATGAATTTTACCATAGTTTGCCAACTCGATAGTTTCTGATATTAGGGTGGAAAATAGGCATAGGTGTATTTTAGATGACGACGTTTAAAAAACACCGATTGTATTCACTGCAAATTATTTTACAAGATACTCGTACATTAATATAATTTATTTATTAACAATATGAATCCAATATTGAAATAGCCTATTTAATTGTGTATAATAAAAAAACTAAACTTAATAAATAAATTATATGGTTTTTTTTTTAAATTATGAACCTAAGGTATATATGTATATGTATATATATATACCTTAGGTTCATATATGTGTATGTATATAGAGATAACAAAAATATATTAATTATTTTTAAATGTTGTTGTGAATCGAGATATTAGAGATAATGGATGTATTTGAAATATACCATAATATTGTATTGAGGTTTTCGGAATACAAAAAAAGTACCTTATTTTCTTTGGTGGAAAAAAAAATAAATCTACGCTTTTGTTCAGCTACCCACTATATTCTGTAAATAGTAGGGAGGGTACAGAGTGTCAAGACGCTCCGTATTTCGCTCTTTGTCTAAATTCGATACATTGAGTATTGTGTGGTGAAACTCAACGCTGTATTCTCTCTTACCCGAGCGGAGAAATCAAATTCTACATAAACATTAATAATAAGTAAATCTGTTTACCTGTATCTAAGTAAATGGGCGGCCAGAGAGAAAAAAGTCCGCCCACATCATTTATAAACTAGCAGGGCGATAACAACAAAAAAAAATATACGAATTTCTTTGCATTACTCTGTAGAAAAGTAATTTTATTTGTATTGCATTTCATTTGGCTTAAAGAATAAAAAAATAACAAGGTATCAGTGTTACTAAATAATAAATTTAAGTGCATTTGACATATTTTCTTACTTTTTCCCCGTTTTCTCCACAAAAACTGAAAGATAAAGGCATTATAAGGCTTTACTTCAAATTAAATCTTCACAGAAGTGACAAGCAACACTAAGCATATAATAAGAGAACTCCACATATAGATTAGATATCGTTTAATTATTTAGATAAGAAAATGCCACGTGAAAGTATGTAATGTTTTTGACATTTTGAATGTTACTCTCACTATAGTAATTTGTTATAATTTTTAAGCTTCATACTAGATTTCATACATTTAGTGTCGAGTGGTAACCGAACCCACATCTACCGCGCTTATTGTCAGACGCTGTCTGCATCAAGATAGTCGAGATGAACAATTTTATTGAACAAAATAATAGAAAGTCATGCTGCATTTGCGTTAAAGTGAATTTATTACTGTCGTACTTACAAGTTATTCTTATCAATTATCACATAAAGAAAATATACTTAAACACTCGCATGCAAGCCTCGCACGGATCTATTGTGATACGATACCTCGATGACACATACGTCTCTATGTCTACAATTTAGCTACTGGCATTTTCTTAGACTATATATAGTATATATATGGACTATCATATCAAGATAGGTCCAAAGCTACACGTCATGTCGCCATCACATCATTCCCCACGCATGAATCTTTGGCTCAGTTGGAAAGTAATAAATCACAAAATATAAACGTTGTATATGCCAATAATACAAATTCACATATACGAGTACTATTGAAAAGCTATAAAACTCGAAGTATTTTAATAATTATAATAAAGATGCAAGCTTTAATTGCTTAAAAGGAAATCTCTACCACAATTTTCGCTGTAATTTATTTTTGTGATAAAATTCTTGTTTTTGTATATATAATATAATATAATAGAATTGAAATGTTAGGTCGACCATAGATTACTATGTTAATATTTTGTGATAAAGCTCTTTGAACCTTGATGAACCATGAATATACGTCTTATTCAAACGAAGCAACATATCTCTATAGAATTAATTCCTTTTGAAGCTTACTCCACATATATAAAACACGTAGTTACAGAAATCGTAAATTTGTTATGAAAAACTACTAAGTATTTTATCATTTTTTCCCGTATAAAGCGAGTGTCAAGCAGTTCTCTACGATTAAGCCTAATTGTAGATACGAATGATGCAATTTTTACGCCTAAATTGGGTAATGAAACATTTTTTAAAATCATTCATCACTTATCATTATAAATTGTGCTTTTTTATCTCATTTTTCTTTCTGACGCTGTTCTGCCGCTACTTGGTAATCTCATACATACATACATACGTATACAATATACATACAGACAGGAAGCTTTCAATCCAACGCCGTTTTATAATATAAACATTAACCTGAGAGAAATTCGAGTCTTATTATCATCATGTGTAATGGTGGGCTTGGGTTTACCCAATAATTATTCTGTGGTGGTGTGGTACTTATGTCCTTAGCATTCAACTACTGTAATAACATTGTAATTCACAGATATATATTTTTATACAACAGCAATAAAAATATGTTGGCATAATATTATAGCCTTAATTGTGTTCATAATAAAATTCAAAATTAAATAAATATTCATATACAATTTCAAGGCTCTCGCGTGCATGAGGAGAATATTACTCAATCTCAGAATAACTGAAATATAGTTTTTATTCGATCTATGGTTTTTATTATGTTATCTGTTGGATCTATGGATATGTTTTATCTGTTGAATGTTAAAAACACGTGAACAGATTGATTTTTGTCTTAACATGTAAATATATGTATGTATGTCTGTAATAAGATAAATCTACACCCACACGCATGTTCTCATCAAATAATTACCTATACCAGATGAGAATTAATAGAGTAAGTAAGTAATAATATATATGTATATTACTAAATATTACAATCACAAACGTACATACATGATGTATTTTTTTTATTAAATGATTTAAGCAGTATTTTTTCAAATCGATTCTTCATACATTCGATTATCCGAATATTCATTTATCCAAATGCTTATCAGTCTGGTTTTATTATATATACATTTTTAAAAATTTTTCCACTAAAAGATACACCAGAGAGAGATAAGGGATTAAACACTTTATTCTCTACATTTCAATCATTTAGAACAACATGTTATATTTTGTTTTATGAAATTAAGAAAATATCGGATACTCTGAAAAATCATAAGTAGTACTATTATAATGTAGTTATAGAAGATAGTATGGCGGCCAATAAAGGCCATATTATATGAAGTATATAGAAACAATATATTATATGTAAACATTCTAAAAATGAACTGAAAATTTAGGTTTACAACACGTCCGTCTGTTTACAATCACGTCGAAATGTTTACAAGAGCAATGAACTAAAGAGGAGACTATGAATTTTATGCGAACATGAAGTAATTGTGTCGTAAGCAGTGCTTGTAGAGTAGGTATGATAGACTATAAAGTACATACTTTAATCACTTTCGTCTTTTTGGAATAATTAAAAATAAATGGGACTAACATATTAATTTGATAAACACACATATAAATATATATTCTATTTCACGTAAACAGCATGAGGACGCCCCGGAGAGCATGTATGAAGAAGTTAATGACAGGGGACGATGCAAAAGAGGTATCCAGGGACCCCTGTATATATATATATATATATATATATATATATATATATATATATATATATATATATATATATATATATATATATATATATATATATATATATATATATATATATATATATATATATATATATATATATATATATATATATATATATATATATATATATATATATAAATTCCGTATCTTGCATATAGCAGGGTAAGCAGAGTGAACCTAGTGCTAACTACACGCTGTTCCCCGCTTTCCGCCCAATACCGAAACATTGGGCTCAACAACCAGCGGAACTCAACACTGAGCTTTGTCTTGTTACCAGAAGGAGGAAATTAACGTAATTTATTTCTCCGAGAGGGAATGCTACCACCAATTATTCACTTAAATTTTATCATTTTCCGCCCATTTTGTTATTTCATAATAACAACAAGGCCTCATTCCCGTAATTAAAATAAAACAGTATTTATATTGGAACTTTAAAAAATCCTACACGTCGAAAATCTTCTTTTATTTGTCCGTCCCTCATTGACTTGTTTATATACCATGAAAATTAGACCCAGAGACATTAGATTTGGACAACATAGTTGTGAAAAAAAAAATAATTTTAATTTCCAAATGTGGCCTATTTTACGAATTAGTATGAAGATTTTATTTTAAAATTAATATACCAGAGTGAAATTGGTATGTCATAAGTCAATTTAAATCAAATTAAAAATTGATTTCGAAAACTATTATTTATTTAATTAAATACCATTTAATTTTACTTTGACACTAATTGCAATTAAACGCTTGTCATACATTAGTTAACAATAGTACTGTCAGCAAATACAAATGCTCATTTGCTCTATACAAATCGGAATCTATTATTATTACCTACAAACAAGTAGCAAAATTGTAACGTATCTAAATCCTAAATAAAGTATATTGAAATAGAAATTGAACTAAACATAATATATAACTTGTTTTGAGGACGACGACGACGGTTTGTGGGTTCAATTCCCACTCGGGGAGAATGAATTATTTTAATTTTCTTCGCTCTGGCAACAAGGCAAGGCGCGGTATTGATTGCCGCCACTTAACACGCAATACCTCGAATGGTGAAAAGTGTGGAACGGAGTGTCTTAACACTAGTTTCCTTTAGCCTACGGTCCCCCCTGCTTACGCTGCTATTTGCGCTTTGTCTTGTACTAGAGCAAAAAATAGAAAAAAAATGGCTCCCGAGTGGAAATCGTCGCGTTTACATTCAGTCTCATATATTATTGTCACTTTTAACACTTAGCAACAAAAATACGTAAACCCTACTAGAATCGAATACACGACCTTCATAGCATTATGTAGAGCACACAGAAACTACTGACATACGACTAATTATATATAGTGGGACGTAATATGAGCTGAACACGAAAAGTAGACTGATAATAAATAGATACATATACATATACTTGTGTTACACATTGTATTAAAAATATATAGGTAAAAATCAGCATTTAAATTAAAGGTAAGTTGGTGGTCAATGGTAAATTTTATTTTAATTTTTTTTTTTAGTACAGAACGTAAAGTATTAGATGCTGCAACTTGACACTTCATATCCCTATTCAGGCAAAATGCGAAAAGGAGATATAAATATGTATGTACTTCAAAACGTCTCAAGAATCGCTATATGAAACTTAGTATTGTATAAGGAAAAATGTTAAGTGAAAAAAATCTTTCAAAGCGCTGCGTCGACCGCCACTTAACACGCAATGTTCGAAAGGCAAAAAGTAGAGAACGCAGTGTCCTAACACTAGGGTCCCCCTGTCTACCCTAAAGCTAAGAAAAAGCTATATTTTTTTTTAAATTATATAGGATATCTCACAAATAAACACTTTATAATCTATGTAGAAATACTGCAATAAACGCACATTTCATGCAACTATTACGTTCAAAATTATTTGTTATCAAAATTAAGACACTATAGAAAACCATGTCTTATTTAATTAATTTTAAGTGAATTGACAGCTATATTTAATTTTCCAGCTGTATCCAGCATATAATATATAATATATAATATATAGACTTTCCGCTTTCCATTTGAATTCGAGACAAATCGTCATTGTTGAGGTGTACAATAACAACAGTGATTTATCATCAGATTGTAGCTATCAATATATCAATTAATACAAAATAATATAATTTATATGAAAAGAAAAGAAGATCGTAACCCGTTTGTATCCAATAATAAGTTTAGCTTATCGCCGTAGCAAATACAAAAATGAATCAACCATAAACTCACCATAGATTGACGATAATTATATACAGTTCTTGGAAACCACCACCAAAACACTAAAATAAGTCTTCATAAATGCTCTCAATCTACACTCCGAGGCGGGACTCATATCCGCGCCTCTCTCCCAAACACCGCATTTTCACAGAATTCCACTAAAAATGTCCGTCCCACTTGCCGTCGTGACTACAAATGCGTTATCATTTATCTCTACAAAGAGCAAATACTCTTAATTAGTGGAATTTTACATTATGCTACTATAAATAAGTTTTGATATGCAATTTATATTATTTTGACAAGGACTTCTTATGACGTTTTCTTGAAGCGCCTTATGTAATTTTTTTTGTTTTTCATATATAGGATACTTTTTTGATATTTATTTTGGCTAGGCTGTACATTGAAAGACTTTTGTGTTTGTTTTTTTTTGTTCTTTGAATTTTTTTCTATATAATTAAAACTAGGAATTACAATGAAATTAATGCTCAATCACTACTGTGAGCTCCTCTCCCTATAACTTTATAGGCATGATGAATCCATAGAATATGAAGAAACTTCCGTGCAAATTCACGTTTACACATTTGAAACGATGGAAACCAGGCAGTGTTTTTATTGAATATGTAATTATTTATTTTAGACAGAATGAACCTAGTGTTAAGACACTCCGTTCCACACTTTGCGCCGTTCGTGGCATTGCGTGTTGATTGGCGAAGTGTTTGCCTTGTTGCCAGAGCGGGTAAAACGAAAATAATTCATTCACCCCGAGTGGGACTCGAACCTACAACCGTCACGTTTACAATCACGTCGCGGCCACGACGACAACTTTATTCATTTATTTCATTAAATTAATAGTATTTATGCGATGAGCTCATCGTTTTATTAGAAGAATATACTTACATATAGTTATTATAAAATTATATGTTGGGTTTATAAGGTTATCAGAAGGTACGGTTAGATAAGTACCTATAGTGTTTGATAGTAAAGTTTAAACCACAGATACACTATATATTTGTATTTGTCAGCAATTAGGTAATTAGTATCGGTGTCAGTACATTATTAAGTAATTGATATAATTTTGAATGTTAATCACAAATCATTATTTAATTATAAATTATATTTGACGCTATCGTAGTATGCGGGACTTATGTAGCCGAACACGTGATTACAGGTTCGATTCCCATTGGGAGGAAAATTTTACAATAATTTTTGCTTTTATTCTTTTTTATCACTTTTTATCGGTAATTTGCTATACCAGAGCGGGGCAATTTTCATTTCCCCACATGAAAAATTTGAACCTTATTTACTTATAAATTAGAATAAATTAAAAATATATTCACTAAGTATACTTCATTCAAGATTCGAACCCCTAATCACTGAGTATAAAAGTTATGACCTCACCTGCGCTGAGCTGAGCCTCGGTCGTTGTACAATAAAGAAATTCAATTAACCTAGCCGCTAATATTATTTGCGTTAGTAAATGTGTATAGGTCAAGAGCCAGTGGAAACCGTAATAAAACTAGGTCAGGTATGATTTACTCAAAACGTAATATTCTCAAAATATTACATTGTTTGTAAATATATATATATATATATATATATATATATATATATATATATATATATATATATATATATATATATATATATATATATATATATATATATATATATATATAATATATATATATATATATATATATATATATATATATATATATATATATATATATATATATATATATATATATATATATTAAAAATTGTTTTCATTTCTCCTATTTTGTTGTAGAGATTATGTCACACAAACTTACATCTGTAGTTGTATTATTGTATATATATTCGCCCGCTAATTTATTTAATTAGTAATTATAAGTCTTTACAATAAAAAATATCGGTCAAGTGCGAGTAGTACTCACGCACCGATATATATTTATGGTCGGTCCAAAAAATATACTATTTAAAAAATTAACTTGACTGTGACCGGTTAAATTAACTTAACAATCAATTCTTCTTCTTTTTCTTCTATTAATCGTAAATCGGCGCAAAACAATCAATTTAAAATGTATGATAATTTAAATTTCTCGTTGAAAATTTCGCTCATGTCAATCCTATTTAAAACTATTCTTAAGTTATAAATAAAACATAGATATATATTTATATAATCATAATTTTGTTTAATTTCAATAAAATATTAATACATTATTTAATAACGATAGCAATAACAGGTTAAGTGTATTATATCTTATAAGAATAGTTATACAAGTTATATTTAGGCCTAAAAAATATATTGACTGACTGACCCACAATTTATACGCGAGAAATTGTAAAATTGAATACCAAAAAATTACTTAACTTACAATTTTTTTTTGTTATTAATAATAGAAGTCGAAATGCTTTCTTTTTTGTAATAATTTATGTATTTTTTTTCTATTTATTTATATAAATGTGACAAGTAGTAGATAAAAATGGAATAAAGTGGAATGGGGAAAGTATAGTATATTTTTGAACACTTAATTCTGTAGGCATATTAATATATTCTAAAGCTCATTATTTAACTTCATCATACTATTTTGATGACTTTTTTTATTCCACATTAAGTAAAGAAAGATACTTATAGAAAAACATAAAAAAAAACGTTGAATGTAGCAGAATATAAAACTTTTGAACGAAGCTTGATGAGAAGGTAGGATGTAAGTCTTTCAGTTTAAATCTTTAATAATTATATATTTTTTTTAAGCGAAAGCCTTTAAGGTAGAGGTGCTTTTTGAAGGTACCCATGTCGTATCGACCTGGAAGCACTACCGCCGGTAGACTACTCTACAGCTGTGTGGTACATGGTAAAAAGTGGCTACAAAAGTCCCGCTACGCTCAAATTATTTTTATGTGTTTTCTGAAAGTATCTTCATAATATTCTTAGGTTATATATTTTAATAGGTACTTTTATTGTACAATACAAATATTTTACATTTAAAAATATAAGAAATATTTTTCCGACTTCGATGGGTGAAGGGTCCAGGCCATTGATGGCTAGGACTCTGTCTCCCTGTTAGTAAGGAACCTACTCACAATACGTGCCGTCTCAAACAGTACTGCCTTCTGCATCCGGTTCATGAACCAACGACTAAGGGAACCTCTTACGATGTTGTTCGAGACTTTTCTCTTGTTAACCGTAAACTGAAACCAGTATCGGTACATTGATAGTCTCATGGACATACCACATGGCAGTTATCTCACGAGCTAAGTTCAAATATTTAGATAACTTTTATTTTTTTACCTAAAAATTATTTTTTTTTTTATATATTTAAGCTACTTTCATATTATTAATTAAAGATTATTATAACAATAATAATATATTATATTTATTATTTAATATACAATTTAGTCTACATTGTGCTGGTTATTTAGTTAACTATGTTAGCTTAGTAAGGTAACGCCATATTTCAAATATAATTTATATTTTAGAGACATTGTTCTTCTACAAATAAAATAAATTATGAAAATATTTCAAATGAAAAGAGAAGAAGAGAGAGAGAATTCCCACTCTCTCCAACCGCACCAGGATGTCGTTAAACGTTAATTAAGTAAATTATTACAAATACAACTTTCATAAAAATAATATCAATGTATAAAATCTATACCAAAATTTGTTAGGTATGGTATATTAAATATCTATAAGGTATATTAAATATCTATACAAATCCTTTTTCATACAAAAAAAATATTGTATTATTTTACATATTCAATAAACTTGTCATTGTTCATTTTTTTAAAGTAGGTGAAATATAAAGAACAAAGTGATATATCACTCTCTCATTCAGGTTCACTATTATTTATTTAGCTCATTTATTACGTCCGGCAAAGTACACCCTTCGATGTTTCGATGTTCCTTCCCCCGAATGGAATCGAACCAAGTACCATAAGGTACACTATCCCACTCCGCTATAAACAGATTAAGCTATACTAGATTCATAATCTTCTATAGCTTGATGTTTCTCTTGATAATTTTTGACAGGTTGTATCAACGATATTAGCATACCAGCTACAATGATCCATCCGCCCGCTAAATAGAAGGAGAGTTCCCAGGACAGTGTCATATCGTAGATAAGACCTGGAAAATAATTTTGGCTTTATAGTATTTTTAGTAGATAGTTCGTTATAGTGTAGAAAGAAATTCTATAACTTCGTCAATATCTCATTTTTAAAAAATTACGTATGTTTTTCACTTGTCTCTATTAAAACAACTTATATATGTACATGTTTCAGAGAGAAATTTTTTTACCCATAAATATGACGGTCTGTCAGAATTATAACTTCGTACATATTCTGTCGACTTTATATAAAATTAAATCATATCATAATTACCTGACAATGGCGGTCCAATTAAGTGGCCAATACCCTGGGCCAGCAACACCAGTCCGTACGCTGGTGTAAAATCATCTAAAGACACCAGTTTCACTAACAAATTTGGTGTGAATGTGAAGGATGCTGCAAATAACAGGCCGAACGCAGCAGAAATCGAAGCCAAGACTACATAGCTGGACGCGGCTGGTATCGCTGCCACTGAACCACCGCATAATATTAAGCATATTGCGTATAAATTACCAATTGACACGTTTGGAAAATCACCTATCCAACCAAGGGTTACCTGTGGATAAATTATAATATATATAAATAGTACTTAAAAAGCGCGGCGTTGAGTTCCGCCACTCAACACGCAATGCCTCGAAAGGCGGAAAGCGGGGAACGGAGTGTCTTAACATTAGGTTCCTCTGGTTCCCTCTACCTACCCTGCCATGTGCGGGATACAGCGTGAAGGTAATAAAATAATACCTATAGGTACAAAATATATACTTCTAGAAGCTTTTCACACATATAATAAAAAAATTCTAAAAGAATATAATATTCTGTATAAAATAGATAGATAAAGTTGATATGAAAGAGATATGGTACGGTTCTTTATTTACTTGTCCATTTTCGTAGACATTGTGTGTACAATAACCGACTCCAATTACACATGGTAGGGTAGGTTATATTATATAGTACTTAGTAATATATATATATATATATATATATATATATATATATATATATATATATATATATATATATATATATATATATATATATATATATATATATATATATATATATATATATAAGTCAAAAAGTAACAAATAAATAAATTGTGCCAATAAAAGCTACTGAAACGATTTAAATTAAAAAAAAATATATATATAATGTAAATATGTATATTTATTTATAGTTGTATGTGTAGGTAGGTAGGTACCTACACAACTAAAATTGTGTTTGAGCCAAATTCTTGTAAATTTTTGTGCTAACAGTATATAAATATTTATTATTAGCATTAAATTTTGCACACTGTTATGTATAATCGTAATTGAATACACACTAGTAACTCGCACGATTGACAAAAGAATAAAAAATTTAATTCACGTACAAAGTAGGCAAAAGCAAAAAAGTAAAGCAAAAAAAATAAGCAAGAACATAATATGAAATATTGATAGGTATTTAAAGATAGCCTTTACCTGCGGCCTCGCCCACTTTGTCAAATGGAAATAGCCAAGCGTTTCATATAACACATGACGTATTCTACTGTATTTACAATGGCCTACATCGATTTGGTTTACCAGATAAATGGTTTATCCAACAAAAACAGAGTTTGTTATTCAAACTAGTAGTTCCTGAGATTAGCGTGTTTAAACAAACAAACTCTTCAGCTTTATAACATAGATATATATAATATAGACATAGGCGTTTTTATAATATATATCAATAATGGGCAAAAACGGTATAGAAAGTATAAAATAGGCACATAATGCCAAAGCTATCTATAAATGTTGCTGTTATTACTTAATATATTCATAAATTTCGGATACTCAATGTCTTTGACATGGAGAGAAGGAGAAAACTAAGTGATCTCTATTTTCTGTCTGCCTACTTTATTATATGCGGAATATGCACTTACTTACCATTCCAATAGTATTCGTAATTCCAATTAAACTTAGCATAAATGCTCCATCATCTTCACTATAGCCTCTTTGTATCATATGCTCAGCCAGATAGAAGTAAGGTACAATGAACCAAATAAATATTATAATTGTACCGAAGCAGAGAAGATTGAAGGTGACCTTCTTGAAGAGAGACACGTTGAACATATCGCCTAAACAACTGACGCAGTCGTCGTACCATTTCTGAAAAAAAATATTATCATATTATTTTTTTGTCCTTTTCAGCTAAATTCCTACGTATAGCTGGATAAGCAGAGAGAACTTAGTGACATGACACTCCGGTTTCTCTTCTTGCCTATATTAGAGATACTGTCTAATTACGTTTTGAGTGGCGGAACTCAACGCCGAGAGTTGTCTTGCAAGAGTAAGGAAAAATATTTCATCCCCCGAGAGGGATATACTATAATTTTACTATAGTATATCCCTTTCGGGGGAAGTATATAGTATATCCCTCTCGGAGGGATATACTTTAATTTTAAAAATAATTTATTTACTTACCTCTTCTTGCTCATTGACAGTTATCATAGAGTTCTTAAATATGTCCGGACATGACGACGCTTTTAGTTTATATCTCTTTATGTTGAGCATTGCGTTTCTATGGCCTATAGAGTTTAAAGGCATTTTGAGATCTCTCAAATAATGGTGGTTAACTGATAACTGCTTTTTAAACCAATCTCGTCTACTTTCCTTACTGTCCTGTTTAATAAGAGGCTTATCCTCTTTTGTCTCTGAAAAAGATTTTCTTATCCTACCCAATTTGGGGTTCTTCAATTGACAATTGTCTAACATCTTATCTTTGTTCTGATCAAATTTTTCTGAATGTGTTCTCTGTAGTTCGTTGGTAAATTTGACTATGGGTGGACTATTATCGTCATTCCTTTCATCGTGTTCCAACGAATTGCTCTTGAAAGATGGATATTTAATGTCTGTATTATCTTCGCTTGCCTTTTTTACCAATAGATCCAATATTGTCTTTGAAGCCTGAAAAATATATGAAATTTCCATTTAAATTTTAACTTAATCGTCGGCTTGCTAGCAGTCTTAAGTATCTGAATAAACGTCATATTATAATATTATAAACAATGTACGAGATAATCTTACCCCATTTGTTAGTTCAGTCTAACGATCGTAAAAACGAAGTAATTTTGCAATTGTATATCCTTAAATAGGAACCTAGTCTTACAAAATATGATTTATTTGTAGTAAAAAAATATATACTGGCTTTCATTTAAATATATAGATGGGTACATATTACACACTCACCTTATCAGTGTACGTGAGATACGAAGGAATATTTACTAACGACTCCGATTTTCTTCTATTTCGTTTGCACGAAAGAAGTATACTTTCTCTTCGAAGTATACTAGCGGCTTCATCTTTTATTACTTGTTCAGCTGGAGTCCCATTTTTTATCAATCTTTTCATATTTTTACCGTGAGTCGGAACATCAAAGTCGTTACATGCATTGGCAATGGATACTGAGCTTGAATGTTTCGATTTAGCATCTTCTTTAGCTTCGCTTCTCTGTTTTTTCTGTTCCAAAATCCACCATTCAGGGTCTCGCATAACACAGCCACAGACACACAAATTTAATAATGTACCTGACAATAGAAGAATAGTTCCCCGCCATCCAAATTCTTCTATAAAATACTGTGTCATTGGAGCATATACAAACGTGCCAACTCCTGTACCACAAGCTCCCAGACCTACAGCCAGATTTCTCTTCTTTTCGAACCAATACGCTATTGAAACAACTGCAGTAACATACACAAGGCCGAGACCTAATCCAGCTATAACTCCAAAAGTTATCATCATCATTTCTAAGCTATTCGAAATGGATGCCAAAACGAAGCCGATAGTAGAAATAATCCCACCCAATATTGTCATACTGCGACATCCGTAGCGATCGACGAGAGCACTCATTACAGGACCAGATAGTAGTGGAACAGCGATAAATAAACTACCTATCCAGGCAGTTGTGGATTTACTAGCTTGGAATTCATCCAAAAATTCTATATAAAGTAGTCCAAAAGAGAAGCTTATACCATCTGCAATCATAGATATTATAAATGATGAGCCTACGACCACCCATCCCCAACCTCCATCTGGTATAATAACTTTTTTGTCTTTTGTATTTTCAATTTTGACTTTAGCTACTTCAATATCCTCACATTCGTCTTTAATATTTATTTTATTAACGATAATTCCATCGAAATCTTCTTCATACTGAACACTTTTGCGCACTTTGTCAGTTTTAAAAACTTGCAATAGTTCCTTGTTACTTACTTCTATTCCGGGACTTGAGAAAGTTGATGTACTTACACTAGTGGAATCTTCATCTCCCTTAACTATACCCGAGGTAGAGTCTGTAAGTAGAGATTCTCTTACGGCATCATTTTCTCTTACTCTATCTCTTTCTCGAGGTGTTCTAGTCCTATATATAACACTTGAATTTTCTTGTTCAGACTCCATGTTAATACTATATTAATAAATAATACTGGCAGTGTATCTTATTTTCTTTTTTAACTTCTTAATCTTGGGTCTCTGGCGGAATACCGACTGGACTGTCTTGCCGCACTGTTTAGTTTTAAAGTAATCGGTTTATTTTGATCGTGAACCATTAAGATGTTGATGAGTGAATGTGAGTCTGTAATAACGTCGCCCATACAAAATTTTGTGCGACAAATCAGTTCGCTAAAAGGACATCAAGGCGTAAGTAGTTTCAGCATCTGAAAATAAAATATTTTTGATTAGAGCAATAAGGCGCAGTGGCACAGCGGCAGACAGTAATAGTGATAGTTGCAATTTTGATTCCCATTAGGGGATAATTAAATGATTTCCTTGCTTTGGGAACAATACAAACCGCAGAGCTGAATTTCACCAATCAACACATAATGTATATATCTATCCTAATATATGCGGGACACAGTCCTAAACAAATAATATATTTTACATTTGATAACATAATAGCAAAATATATGGTTTAATATTGAAATAATTAAATTTCAGACCCATTGTTTAGCTTTTACTAATATTATTGCAGTTAAATTTATAATTATATAATAATATATCACAAAGCGTACATAAAATTAAATACAAAAATGGAATAGTTATTCAGGTTGTAGGTTTTACTCTCACTTGGATAAGTAGGTTATTTGTATTTATAATATAAGAATTTTGTGCCTAATGAGCTGTTCGCTTGACAACCCCCATTCGTTTCAGTCGCTATAATAATAAAAATCCATGAAGATTCAAAAATATATATAAGGCTTAATTAATCTTATATTTATATTATAATTTCGTAACAATTCTATGTTAATCTAATTTCTAGACAGAAATGAGGCCACCGCCTGACTGTAAGCACGACGGTTGTGGGTTCGATTTCCAGTAAATGCAAACTAATTATTTTCATTACTACATCGGGTAACAAGACAAAGAAATTCTTAAAAGAATATAATGATTAAGGTTTTATATATACATTAAATAGGTGGGGCCTATCTTGACAGGTCTGATTTATTTCTAAGGCAAACATTTAGGGAACACCACTAAGACGCTTATCAGGTCAAGGCCGTCTTGTGTTTTACCTGATAATGAAAATGTGTTAGATATTCCGATATATATTAATATATAGATGTACCTACGCTACATATGAAATGTCATATAAAAGTATTAAATTCGTGATATGCATAGTAATTAGTCCACCAAAGCATAAAGAGGAGGTTGCTGGGTAATATTCACGCTGTATCCAGGTTATATAGCAAAGTGAACAGAGAAATCTAGTCTCAAGACACTTTATCCAATCCTATCTCTCTGTCCTCACTTTTCTCCACTTTTCGCTCTAATTTGAGTTTCGTGTTGAGTGGCGGAACTCAACGCCGGAGTGAAGAAATGATCACAATTCAGACGCTGTTCCTATGGGCCACGATGGCCTCATAGATATATAAATAATTTAAAACACACCGCTGTGACGATATTGCACAATATTTACTTCAAAGTTTTATTCAGACTTATTACTACTACTACCACTACTAATACTAGTTTATTTACGCTTGTTTGAAATATTAAATTTGAATTTGTATGTTTGAAATATAATATATTAGTAACCCAATAAAAGAGCAAATGAAAAAAAGTTATAAAAAAAATTATTAAATTATTAAAAAAAATTATTAAAATGTTTTTGTAAAGAGAAACAATCACTTGATCTAACTTAAGTTAATATTTGAAATATATTTTCAAAATTTAGTTTCATCATTATTTAATATGTAATATAACCTACTTTAACGCATCCACAATAAAAGCTCATACTATATAAGTAAAAGAGCTTCAAAATTCTATTATCTACTATATACATATTAACATAAAAACCATATGCAAATAATTACAAAACATTAATTATATCACAAATTTTCATAATTATACAGTCTATTGTCAGAAATACGCGTTCAATTTACTAAACAAACAGCTTAATCTAAATATAATATACGAAATATCAAAGAAAAATTTGAATATTAAAATTATAAAATCGACTTACTTGGAAGAAAGATCGGTTTAAATCAGATGAGAAACGACGACTAACGACGGTGCCTTCAGCTGAAATACAGGCTTTATGTTGTTCCGGCGCCAGCTATAGAGGCGATCGATATAGGGCTAGGGGGTAGCATTCACCACCCACCACCCTGTTCGCTATTAATATTTTATAGACGAGTTATATAGCTTATAAGTTTATCATATTGTACTTAGTTTATAGTATTATGAATACTTAGTTCTTACTAAAATAATTCAATAGCCTATCTATAGTAATGTTATACAGTTATAATAATAATTATTGGTTCAGTTGAACGAGCCCATCTCAAAAATATATTTGTATTGAATAGTCTATCGAGGAAGGCTACAGGCTATATGATATAGGCTATAGGCTATATTATATTCCATGTTATACATTCCAATGTGACCTACTGTAACTGTGGTCACAGTTTATTATGCGCTCTTAGCAATTGCCATTTGACCAGGCGGGCGGGCAAATACTTGTCTTATTTATTTTGACAAAGGAAATCTAATTGCTGTGCTGACCCTCTTCTATTGAAGAGATATTTTAATAATCCATTCTTTGAAGAAAATAATATTTAGTTGAATTTAATTGAATTAATAATAGAAAGTATTAAATGCATACTAACGCAACTAATGAATAATTGATGAACTCTACATACAATAGTAAAACAGAATAAATTGATTTGCGTAAGTATAATATATATTATAGTAACTGCAAAACTAGCACATTCTATCCTTACATATTATTAAGTATTATAATTACTTGAGTTACTAAGCTTTTTTAACTTTTTAAGCAAAGTGAAGCTCCGTTTCCCGCATTCCGCCTTTCGAGACTTTGTGTATTATCTCATTTACAGTCAGACACTGTGGCGTCACGACGACAGCCTTAAGCTTTTTTTGACGTCATCAAAAGCTTTTTACGTGTTTTATGACCTTGTGTTTTATTGCTTCATCCCAATTTGAGTGAATCTATACTTTTACTTACTCACTAACTTATTTACTTACATTTAAACAGGCGAGCGACGACGCAGTAGTCTTGGAGTATTATAGTATTATATCTAGTATTATATATAACTATATAACACGCTTGTTTATAATTATTTTTGGACAAATTGTCACTTTGTTCAAATAGTATAGATTGTACAGAGCGCATTGATATCCACGACTGAATAATTTACTACATAATATGTATATTTAAATATGACTTTCTCTTAGAGCGATGCTGATAACGCTAATTAGTTACGTTGCCGTGAAAATTCCTTCTTCATTACATAGACGCTTAATAAGAGTACTTGATTTATAATTTCTTATATATATATATATATATATATATATATATATATATATATATATATATATATATATATATATATATATATATACATATATATATATATATTGCTATAGACTATTGGCATTAGGATCTTTCCATCTTCCTTGCGAGTAAAGACGTATGAGAAAAGCTAAAAAAAAAATTCTAGCTAGAAAAAAATATATTAAAATACTTATCTTCATAAAATTTTTGCAATATTTACAAATTTTATATAAATAGCAGCTGACTTTACATTTTTATGAACATCTTTGAAACTACTATTAAAGTAGATATTGTAAAAAATCACTTTATAAAGAAACCTTAAAATATATTATATATCATAAAAAGGAAACACTTTGTTTATTTTGTTCTTTTACTTGGACGTCAATAAGTATAATTGACAGATCGTGATCGATCGTTGAACACTTCAGATTCCAACCTACATTGTTTGTATCATAACATATGTATATGAAATAGAACATATTTCAATCCTATAATGCACTTAAAGCTCACATTCAGCTTTAATATATGTGTGACAGAGTTAGTTTTACCTGCGGCTTCGCCCCCGTGGTCAGATGACATTCTAAGTGCCTCAGAGAACTTCGACCACAGTTTCTGTGGGTTCATAGAAACAGTTAACGTGATGTAACATGGATTATTAGGTTACTTCTATAAATGAACTATCTAAATCAAAATAATTTTTGAAATCACGTTAAAATGTTCCATGTTAAATTTTAATTGTTGGCAATATTTTTTTTTGAATAGTTTTTGTTCAATGTCGTTTTACTCAGGGAAATTAATGTGTTAAATCGTATCTTAATACCTTTCTATTAAGGAGTACGAAGTACCAACACAGTATTTTAAAAAGTGACCGGTAAAAGGAAGCTAATTAAGGTGGCGCCACCGTAGCATGTGGACGGATTTAAAAACCGTGGTCTAAACTATTACAATAGAATAAAAAAGGTAAGGAGCATTTCTGCTTTGGTTCTACTTCGTAAATAATGGAGATTTTAAATACTGCATATTTTTTAACTATACTAGCGACAATAACTTGCCGTTTAAGTAAAAGCATCCACCTTTACTTTTTCAACTTGCCCCTTTTACAAGATACTTATACTTCTACCCTTCATACATTCTATATTAGAATATATTAACAAATCACTTAAAATGTTGTTTAAAGACCTACCTTTTTTTGTTAGCTAAATTTCTGTTAAGAATCTTGTCAGTAATATAGAGAAATTGTGAAAACTTTTACTCGCACTTTAATCTCGTATACAATTCATGAGAATGTTGAAAATAATAAAAAAAGCATTTTATAGTCGTTGTTTAAGTCGAAGTTAAGCTCCTACAATACATTTTTTTGTCATATTGATTAATATAGTGAATATTTTAGAAAATGCTTAGCAATCGCAATAATAATCTGCTTTTACCAAATGTACTATTATTATATATTATGATTTTTATAATCGTATATATTAATGAAATAACCTAGATACTAAGTATACTTCAATTAACATGATGAGCTATAATCAACTTGAGTACCTTACAAAGTACTCGACATTTCATATTCTAGCTAATATCATTATTTTGATAACCTTTCAAGCCATACCCATGGGAAGATAAAATGTGGGGCTCAAAAAATATTTCTTTACTTTACTAAAGGTTAAAGACAATCGCCTGATAAATAAAAATGGCAATGTCTTTATATCGTTTCATTGCTTTTTGTATTACTTTTTTTCATGCGTAGTTGGAAAGCTAAATTTATCGGACCTTCTTAAATATTTATATTATTTTTACTATGGTTTTTCGAGTATGCCTGATGCCAGTTAGCAAATGTTGTTGTATAAAGGACACGAAGGAGTTAAGGAGAAAATTCTATTAAGCTAAATTGTATACTTAAAATAATTATTTTAAATTGGATATATATATATATATATATATATATATATATATATATATATATATATATATATATATATATATATATATATATATATATATATATATATATATATATATATATATATATATATATATATTTATATATATATTTTAGAACAAAATTATTATTTAAAAAAGGCGAGTTACATTTTTAAAAACGGAATAAATAATGTGGAACAAAAAATGGAATTTGTTATTTAGTTGCCAGTACATAACATTTTATGCTTAAACAAAAATCATTTAATTTAACATATCATTTATTTAAAATATATTAAAAGCATAAATATTTTATTCAAAATAAAATCAATTAATTATTTTAATCATGCTTAGAATGTTTTATGTTTTAATAATTTTAATCTGTAGTGAGTGATGGGTGAAGTAAATTTGTTTACGGCAACACTGACACCTTCTTTTTCCTTGTGAAGTTGTTAGAGACACGTGCGTGTATCGCGCCGAAAACTCTAAAATTATCCAAAATGAGTGAGGGAACCGCGACAATTCGTACTCGCAAATTCATGACCAACAGGTAAATGTGTAAAACATGAGATATTACGAAGAGATACATTGTGATGGACGGTATGAGACATGGCATCCGTGACAGGTTATGTGTGACAACGTTTTGTGATTTTCAGGTTGTTGGCGCGCAAGCAGATGGTTTGCGATGTCCTCCACCCGGGTAAACCCACTGTCAGCAAAACGGAAATCCGCGAGAAGCTAGCTAAAATGTACAAAGTGACACCCGATGTCGTCTTCGTGTTCGGCTTCAAAACCAACTTCGGAGGTGGCAAGTCTACCGGCTTTGCCTTAATATATGATACCTTGGACTTAGCTAAGAAGTTTGAACCTAAACACAGATTAGCTCGCCATGGCTTGTATGAGAAGAAGAGGCCCACACGCAAACAGCGTAAGGAACGTAAGAACAGAATGAAGAAGGTGCGTGGTACCAAGAAATCCAAGGTCGGAGCCGCCGCGAAGAAGTGATGTGACGGTTAATATTTGTAAGTAAATAAAAATCCAAAAAAATCACATCGTGTTTGTATTTGAAGTCCTGAATAGCAATTATATGAAAAAAATATATATTTAGCCTGTTCTAATTAGTATTGTTATAATTTAATATCTTTTAGTATTGTAGTAAGCTGCATTTTTAGTCAGAAGAGTTTGGAAAAGTCATTTATGTTTTAGCTGTCATTGAATTATTTCTTTACAAAGATGAAATAGGGCTAATGTGATTATAAAATTTATTTCATTCGTTTTAAAGTACACAACCTTAGCAAAACCTTTGAATATCATATATTTAGTTATGATATTAAAATAAAACCATTTAGCTGAGAGTTTTCAGTCTGTGTTATGATGAAACATTGTATTGCATGAAAGTGTCATGTTATTTATTAATTGCCTGAGATATATCTGTATGTTCTTGTTAGATCTTGTAGATAATATTACTTACAAAGTGTAAATATACATTTCATTGAACTATTAAAATTTTTAATATTAATTGTATACAATTTAAATCTATTATTTGTTGTTTCAAAAATACACTAGCAGTAATAGTCAGCCTATTAATACTATAGGAGGCACTGTGTTTACTAAACTAGTATTATATTTATAATAAAGTTAATTTGAACCTTTTTATGGTATAAGTGGCTTTAACATGTAATATTAAGTATGTATAATTACTACAAATGTCAATTGGGGAGTGCAGGGTCATAGGTAAACATGGATTATTTACTACTTGGCAACTACTCATTTGGATTACAATAATTGTTTTGGTGAAGTCCATTTGGCGAGGTATGCTAGAGAGACTATGTGCTTCATAATGTAGCACATAGGCTCAAGCATACTGAGCCAAATGGAGTAATACTTCACATTACGTGGTTCGCTATTGAGTCTTGAGTTATATTGGACCTCATACAGTGTACATATATCTAACAACTTATTATTTCCATTTGACAAGTTGAAGACAAGTGATGCCATACATAAATTCTAGAGATGAATACTATTTAATAATAGATCTTAAATAAGCAATTTATTTTACACCCAAAATTTCATTAAACTTTAAATGAAGCTAAAGTAACAAAAATTTGGTTTGTAAATTTTTAAACATAACTATATAGAGATCCTGTTTGATTAACTTTGAAAAGTTAAATAATAAAAAAATCATAATGGAATGCTGAAATTAGGTAAGGAGAAGCTGATAGAGGAAGTATAAATATATAGAGGTAAGTACAAAAGCATTTGAATGGGTTCCTCAAGCCTTGATTCGTTTGGATTGCATGTCCCGAGCAGTACTGGTTGAGTCGCTGTGCAAAGTGAATCCATTGAAAACTCGTTGTTCGTGGGTTATAGTTTTTTTGTTAAATTTTAATAGATTTTTTATAATGTTGTTCCAATCTTTTGTAAAAAAAACCTCATCTCATTCAAAAATCTTTTGTTAAAGTAAACGTTATTATTCTATAATTGTTAATAAACATTCTTATGTTGACACCAGAGAAAGATGAAAATTATTGGTTCTTCCGAGCGGGAATCAAACGCGCAATTGCCGCGTGTATTATCAGAAAATGTGCGGCTGTGCCACGAAGGCTTCGATAATCATTTTTGATACGGTTATCAAACTCAGCTGGCATATAATGTTTAGCTGAAGGCAAGGATAATGTAAATATGCATAATTAACTTAAAAAAGTATATATGGTCCATACTTCCAAGCAAAAACTAGTGTTAAGTTTATGTTTAGAAAACTAGCAATGAGCCCTTATTTACTTGCAATAAATATCATTTTGTACAATAAGCTATGTCCCAATATATGTAATTACTGGGTATGGTTAGCATAAGTGGATAAATAATTACTCTAGCAAAATACGGACCAGATATGTAAACTTGGACCGGCATCATAAGGAAGCTTCAAGATCCATCGATTAGTGATGAATATCAGGAAAGGTTTTTCAAAATTCTAAATAATTGTGAAATAGGACTTGAAAATATAGAATGTAGATGCTTGCTGCCGAAATCTTAAGAATTCTATGATTGAAGGAGCAACGTAGATGCGTACTGTAGGGTATATCTGCTTTAACCAGAAGTGTGATGAATAATGAAATGCCGTAGAAAGAAAAAAAGCTATGGCAGGATTTTAAGGTCTCGGTTACAAGTATGAGAGAGATTGTGACGTAAGAGTACGCTAGTACCTACCTATAAAAGCTTTAGAACCACTAAACGAAAGCACGTGAGAGAAAATGAAGTCTAAATAATTCGAAAATGAAAGAATAATTTCCAACTACTGAGAATAAGCATTGGATTCCCGAAAAGTTATGACAGTGGCGAGGTAAGAGAGGTTTCCAGAGGTTTCAACTATAAGTAGGTACTACAACTGTTAAAAGAAGAATAGACAAAATATCTGAAGTTCTTTATACTAAAACCAAATTTGCTAGTAGACAATATAATAAGCGATCAGGACTACTGTATAATAAATTAAATAAACAGATTAACCCACATAAAGAAATATTGGTGGAATGTAAAAAAAAGATAAATAACTGATAAAAAACCACTTACCTATGAAGACACGGAGACGTTGCTGGAATAAAACACGAACCCACATTTCTCTCACGCACACACACATACAAACACACATGCACACACATTCACATACGCACACATATACAAGCATGCACATACATACTAGCACCCACTAACTAATATACACATCTTATTATAATTTTTTTCTTTAAGATTTTAGAGATACCTCCTTTAATTTGTTAAAATATTTAAAATAACCACTGTTTCTACTACTATTAATTAGTACACTATGAACTGAATGATATGGAAGAGCGGGGTCTCCTAAAACAGGCTTTTTTTTGCTTAACAGGAGGCTCCAATCACTATGATAATGTACTTAATTTTGAAAACTAACAAATTATTTTTTTTATTTTATTTACAATAAAATAAAGTATATCTTTAGACATATGCCCCATTGATGAGAAAGAGAGATTTATTTTTTAATTATTGAAAGACATACGACCAGTTTCACCGGTTACAGATAAAGTTTCAGATAGTGAGCTGGTAATTAATGTTCTCTACCAGATCAAAGCTGATACTTTAAACAGGTCTTTATCTACCAAATATCTGAGACCTGTTAAACCTAAATTTGTTGTTTATTTGCTAGACAATTAACATAATATGAAATATTATTTCCTGTGAAGGAACATTATTTTATCTGTGACTTTATCAGCAAGTGTTGAAACCGGACCTTAGAATTATGAAAGGTACTGCATTAATTAGTGTAAAGTGCTAATAACTAGAAGAATTGCATAAATTGAAAAGTATTTGTTATCAAGAGGCGTTTAGGTAATGTAAATAGAATTTTACAGTTAGTTAAAATATAATATATACTACAGCACTTGGGAGTCAATAACAACACAATGATGGTTCAATCTTTATTTCAAGAAAAAATTAAACTATGATACATACATATTTGAGTACAACTATTCATAATTGATTAATTTCCTCTTTTTTTTCTTCAGCGATTGACACTAAATAAGAACTACGGCAATATTGTTTTGCTAATAATTCATATGGAGTATGTTCTGAAGGTTGAATGGAACCTTCTCCCCAAAGATAATATGTGAGGGCCTCGTAGGTTGGTATATCCAAGTCCTTAAAGTATAAAGAAGCCTTGGATTTAGGTAAGGGGTAGACGAATTGCGAATCGATTACATGGAAACCTGTAAAAACCAACAGCGTCACTATTTATTTATAATCTATCTATAGTACAGACACGCTAGCTAAGCAAACATTATGTTCATAAAAAAATTACATACAAAAATCTAATCGTTAATTTATATTGCTATGTTCCTTTTTATGAAATGAGTGACTGACAGACAATACATAGGGAAAAATGGAACTAGGTATAGAATGATGAAATTTGTCATTAAGCCTCCCTGAGGAGTCTATGGGAGCTTATGGAGGATTGCACAAACTTCCTGCCACCGTGGAAAAGAAGTTTTGAGGAATAAATGAATCGTTTTTTTTATTAAATTGTTAATTATAATATAATAAACATTTTGTGTTGCCAGAATAAAGTTCTGACAGTTATCGGACCGCGTCAGTAAAAACTAGCTTAGATCTACCAGGCCAATGTAAAACTAAGGAATGCAGTTATAAATATTTACCGTTACACATATTTGAGCTCATATTGTCAACACTTGTTTTGCAATATTGGAGAAGGACTGCTGTCATCGTATCCTGAATGTTACACCATCCAATGCGATGTTCTTGGATATGACTAAAATTTCAATAAATTTAGAATTAACTAAGTATAGCTTAAGAGCGATCGAAGTTTTATCATTTTCTTATTGATTTTTTAACATTGAAATTATACATAACCTGCTGATATTATCTGTTTGTTATATGTAAAAATTATGTCAGTTTTTTTCGGGATCTATCTTGTTCTTTCTCACAACTAAATCTCTAAAATATAATTTTACGAGTTAGCTACTCGAAAAACTATATTTTAGATTTATGCACACTATAAACCATCTTAGTTTAACACCCATCAAATTAAAAATGTCACGCTGAGTTTATTGCGCCGGTTCTTCTTAGGTCTGAAGCATTAACTTAAATGAGCCGGTGGTAAAGTTTATGACATTCAAAAAATTAATCATGTATTCTCATTTCGAATAAAATTATTTGTATTTGGATATGAAATAAGTTTAAAAATAACTTCTAAAATTATATTGTAAAGTATATCATTTTCGTTGAACAAGCGATCTTCTTTCACCCCCATAAAGACAGGGTTAATATTTATAGTTATAGCATTCTAAATAAAGCGTGCCTATGGAAATTAATAAGATTTTTGTATCCAAAACACATGTAATACAAATTGTATACTCTCCATACAACCTGACATTGGCGAAGTGGCTCAAATGGCACGCTCGAAACGCCATTGTCTCAGAACAAAACAGAAGTTTATAAGTGGTACTATTTTGAGTTGTGGCCGTTTATTATTGTTGGGTAATTACTTTACTTAAAATTATTTAAGTATATACTTTAATTATATTAACTTGAACCAGTAAGTATTGCTGGCAAAGTGATTAAAGAAAACAGACCCAAGATTTTTTTTTATTATTACTTAACCCTGTTTAGATCTAATTTGTACAAAAACACGTGCATTTAAGTACAGTTTGGTAGGATTAAATATTCATTTTCATATATTTATTACCTGACAGCTCTCCGCGCTATATCTCTCCCAACTGCGTCTCCTGAGAGTGCCATAATCGCCCTACCAATATTATTTTCGTCCTCTCGCACCATCCAATTCTTGGGCATGGAGTCAAATGGCCTAGCGACAATCACTTCCATATCTACAAATATGCCAGGCCACCTATACAGCGTCAGGTGTTTTATTACCTCAGCCATTCCTTGGACATTAGCACAATATGATTTAAATAATTTGACCTTCAACAAGTCATCGAGGGGCGTTCCCGCTACAAAATCTTTAATATTGACCGTCCAAAATTTGATATTATCATACGATCGCAAGATTCTATGTAGAATGTTCGTATTGAACATGATACCTCCGTATATCACGTTGATTTGCCATGTGGGATGCAGTATTGCTGCTGACTCGATAGCGCATGCTTGTCTCATAGTAAAATCTTCACTACACAAAGGCTTGACAAAAAATATAGATTTGGATGGCAAAACGGAATTATTATTCAATATGTTTCCGTAGTGATTTCTTTCATAGAAGCATTTTAAACTTCTTGTTTCATTTATCATATTGTATATATTTTGGGACTCTTGTAGAATAAGTAAGGTGTATGCTGTCGCTACTATAAATCCAATTGTAATTTTGCATGACTTCGATATTCTTGATTTGGGCGATTTAAATTTCAATCCACTGACATCCCAATACGCGACTAGTTCAATATTGTGTTTTTTTATTATTTTAATATTATTATTATTATTTTTCATTATTAAAAGTTCAGACAACAATGAAATATATAAGATTAATTTTTTCAAGGTGTTAAAATACAACCTGCAATAGCGAGATGATGAAAATCTGCAAGTCGAACAAGTTCCTTGTCAGATGAGCTTAGGTACTTCAAGCGATCCTTTGAATTTTTATATTTGAAATGGTATGGATAGGTACTCGGTTCAACAGGGCGTCTGCCGTGTTACATCTGTGATAGCAATGGCTGCTGTATTGCAAATGTGGTGTAAACTATAAAAAATTGCGAGAATCAACAGCTGGCTGTCGTGTGTTCGTCTGCATTTAATAATTTAATGAGGTGCAGTTGGTTAATATATGACTGTGAGTAAAATGTTTGAATTCCATCCAACGCAGGGATGAATTATTTTCTTTTCTCTGCTCTAACACGACAAAGCGTAGCGTGGCGTTGAGTTCCACCAGATATCAGTAGAACGGAATGTCTTGACACTAGGTTGTACGCAAGCCAGCCAGAAAAAGAAGAAAGTACGTGTGGGATAGGCTAAAAAAAGTTAATACTACTTAAGGTCTTAGAAACAAATAAAGCTAATCCAATAAGGAATAATCGAAATACAAAAAAAAAAAAATAAGGATAGAGAAATGTTAAGCCTCTATGCATTGTTTTTCGTTAGTATATGAAGGACACAAACGATGCTGTCGTTCTCTTATTAATTCTGGTGTTTAAATCCTGTGCCTTGAACCAATCAAGGAAGCGTCATACGCATGCGCGGTATTGACTGATGGAGCTATTATCGACTTTCGCCCGGAAAATTGATGCAGCTGCTGTACCTGTACTTAATTGGAAATATTGACAACGTTATGGAAGCCGTAATTTTTTTTTGTAAGCAAGGTAAAAGCTGCTAATGGTTTGTAATATTAGATACTTCTAACACCTAGCTAAAATAGTTAAATATGTAATGATTTCACGAATATGACGGCATTTGCGTTTCTTGCATATGCTGAGGAGGGTCGACAGAAGATATCTAGTGTTAAAACACTCCGTTCCCCGCAGTTTTGAGACACTGCGTGGTTAGTAGCGGTACTCAACGCCGCGCTTTATCTCGTTACTAGAGCGAGGAATTTCTTTTATTTTCTTTTTTCTCATCAACAATCAAATAAAATTGCAAAATCACAACAAACACAGATGGAAAAGAAAAGAGTACTTAAAGCACGGAAGACTCATGTCCGTGGTGTGTTTTACTAATTAAAAAAAAAAAGAATAATTTTAGTGATAATCGAACCTATAACCGACGCGTAAGAAGCAGCGCTGCTGTCCCGCGACTGGCTTTCAATCTATATGCTATCTTTATTTTAATAGAAGTTAATTTTGTAGTTACTTTAATTTTTTGGCCATAAAATAAAAAGCTAAAATAACTTAGTCTGCCTATATGATAATGGATTTTTTCTTCTTCAGATACTTACTATTTAACTGTCTGTTAGTCTTCTATATATTGCGTACCAGTGCGAAGGGAAAATCAAAAATTTTCTTTATCATTTTGTAAATTGTGAAATAAACGAAAGCGATCTATTCCCACATTTCAGAATTGTTGCTAAAATATTTCATAAAAAGGAATTGTTCAGTTTTATTAAATAACACAGATACACATTCTTTTTAAAATCTAATAATCAAAATATTCTTTATTGAAATGTAGTAGTGTCAAAACCATTACAAACTTATACTGTAGTTCAATTCATACAAAATGAGTGCATTCGACTGCAAAATTAAATTTGTCGACTCTCATAACTTGGATGTCATTGATCCAGACTTGTTAAATTTGACGGAAAGTAATAACAAAACAAAAAATCTCAAATATAATCATTTATATGTTTAACGCGGAAAGAAACAATTACAAACTTACATTTGTAGTTAATTTCATACAAAATGAATGGAAACGACTGCAAATTTGCATTTGTCAATTTTTATAGTATTTTTCTCAGCGGCGTACCGAGCGCGAGTAGATACCACTCGCACTTGACCAATATTTTTTATTTTCTAATTGAGAATACTTAGAACTTTTAGAACTTTTAGGACTATAGATATAAGATTATAATTAATTTTGATTTTCGCGCTTACTGTTCAATGTCCGAAACCGAACTCTTCGACATCCAGAATACGAGAACCCCAGATACAGTAGTATGTTTAACCAATGGCGTTCTAATAGACCATATTAATTTTTCTTTTGCATCTGGAAGAATATGTTCCACGTCATGAGAATTATAAGTCACGTTTTTCATTGTTTTCTATTAAAAAGCCACAAAACTTTTCAGATTTCTGATACATTCTCGTTTTAATATATTTCGTATGTAGGTACATATCCTATATTGTGATACCTCTTTAGAAAGCTAAGGCTTTGCAGATGTTATCTAAATCATTTACATGCAAAATTTACTGTTGGTTATTTGGAGAAATTTTTGCTGAGCTGAGCTGCTAAATTACAATTGGAATATCCTTTAAATTAGAGGGAGATCTTGTTCTATATCTTTTTTAAATAAATGTTTAAATGTAACACTCACACATCAATTTCTGGTATCTACTCATTTCGTATGAATTTAACAAAAATAATAGTAATAAATAAGAGAGAGATAAACGTACTTTTAAATATTTGTTTGTACTATAAGCATTAACTTATTGCCAAATTTCTTTACTGTATGTCAATTGGAAGCACCTGTCGGTGTAGATTACGTGGCGATTTGCATACATAATGCAAACAAATGAAGGCGGAAACTCCAACCCTAATTATACAAACAGAAGAAAACAAGAATAATGGCACGGACGACAACAGTCTGTGTTAAAGAAACGGAAGAAATTAAAAAAAGAAAAAAAAATAAATGGTCTTCACAAACGGACAAATGGACAAACAGGCGGACAACAAAACGATCCTAAAAGGGTTCTATTTCAAAATTCCGTACACCAAAAGTACAAAATCTTAAAAATCTGCCACTTTCTTAAAAAAAAAAGACAAAATATTCAAATATCTCAAGCTGGGTGCATCCATCTATAAGGTCGTATAACATCATCCTTATCCTCACAGCAATGCATCAAACAGCCCATAACCCCAAATAACTCAATTATTCCATAGGGTAAGAAAAACACAAATTCCAACATTGTATATCTTTATTATATTACATTAAATTATCAGTGATAACAAACATGCCTGAAACTTCTATTCATCAAAACAGGATCTAAATTGATAATGACTCACTTTGAAAGAAACATGTGAAGAACGCATTGAATAAAAATTAATAATAGACGATAATGAAATTAAGGAACCCTCCTATAGCAGTGTAGACGTGAGCACCTATTACTTTATTCTACCAGATCCGGGATATCAAAATAATTCCTTTGAGTGGGAATCGACCTCATAACTATCGCGTACAGTTAAGCTTAGTGCCACAATGGAAATACCTTCATAAATAAATAACTCTCCATATTATTTTCATTTGGAATTACTTCTTAGAATAATGTCAAACAAATTTTACAAATAAAATTAAAATTAATTCAGGGATATTGAAGATATTTTAAAATTCCATCTCTTTCTTATTTTTCTTCTAAGAAAAGGACAGCATGATACAAACTAATGATAAACAAAAAGTAACTTATAAGATAGTTATATAAAGAACTTATAGTTAATATTTATTTGTGAATTAATAAATGGCATATTAAGATATATTAAAAAAAAACATTTTAAATCTTAAGGATACTCAGTGTTATTTTATTATAACAATGTGTGTTTTACTTAAAGAAAACAAACAAATTTTTTAACTTAGAGGGTTTAGAACCCGCGCCTCATGGAAACCGTCTAAGGCGCGGGTTCAAATCCCGTTGCGTTCAAATTTATAGATGTTTTCTTTAAGTATTTTTTTATCTTTTAACTAAAGACACATTAAAAATTAAAATCTAAATTTAAAATTTAATAAAATTTTAATTTAAATCATTCTGGCTGTTAAATCGCACTAAGATCAGTTGCGTAATTTAAAAGATTCAAAAGATTCTAATATCTATTTATATAAACTGGGATACCTCACTGAGCAAAATTTGATGGTTTGAAGTAACATATGTACATACATAATAAATTTAAATATAGCTAGCTCACTTTCGTTCATATATATATATATATATATATATATATATATATATATATATATATATATATATATATATATATATATATATATATATATATATATATATATATATATATATATATATATATATATATATATATATAAAATAATATGTTATGGACATAGTGAACACAGTCATTGTTAATTATATCCGGACATTATGCTAATGCCTTGAGGCTCTGTTCTTTCTGCCTAGACATCTATCGATAAAGCGTGTATGTATATATACGCTTCTCATTATGCCCATAATGCCTAATGATTATGAAAAATTTCTCATTTATCACTTGGTCCATAACATGTTATATGAAAATATAATTTGTTTGACAAACAAATACAAATTCATGTTTAATAACAATATATTTAATGTTTTAATTATATTTGTAGAAAACTCTTTCTGTATATCACATTAATTTCTGAATAATAGATACAATATTTTCAAAGAATTTGTAATTTGAAAGTTTACCATTTTTTATAATAATTGTTAATAATGTTTACAGTAATATAAATAGAACTTAAATAAAATAGTCTTGTAATATAAAATTATTAGGTATCGTTTATAACTTATCTAAATTATATTTGGAATATATGAACTTAACCTAACCTAAAAAGAAATAGACAAATTAATTTTAAAAAACAATACTGGTTTTTTTTCAAACTTTTACTATCGAATATTGAACTATTTTACTTGAATTGTGTGCAGATTCAACCCAAAAAAAAATTTTTTTTGAATCTGTTTCATGCATAGCTTATTTTTATAATCTGTATTTAAAAATATATCACCGTTCTATACTTACCAATCAAATAATTGGCCATGTTATAAAAATATATATGACACACATTCAAAAATGGAACTCTACAGATTTTATCAAACAACAATTACTAAGGCAGCATTTATTTTTATTTATATATTTATTATCTATTTAGTTTACCTTTTTGTGTTTCAATGGACTTTTACTAGAACTATTTTTATATTCTATACTATCCTACGTCATTATATAAAAGCTACACAATTATTCAATCACGTGATCTATTTAAATAGAATTATTATTAAAATTAAGTTATTAATTTAAAAATTCAATAAAATAATAGGAAACTCGATGTGTTTTGAATAACTAATTCAGTCATATATAGTTTGAAATTAACATTGGGTATTATATTCTATCTTTATTAGATTAAATGATTTTTTAAATTTAAAATATGTTTAAAGATGAAGGCTCAATCTTTATTTTTTTAATTTTCCCCGTATCTTTTATTGCTTTAGTTTCCTTTTAATTATTTCCTATTATTATTATAATTGAATATATACTATAATACTAAAATTACTTTTGTGAAGGCAATATTGCATTTATATCATTAATAGTTTCTATATTAAAAAAAACTATACACAGATAAAATAAAAATATAAACCAAAATTCAAATTAAATATAATTATAATAACTTAAACTTATATTATATTTTATTTATAATTAAATAGAAATCAAATTATTATTATTAATTATATAAATATAACCTAGCTTAAATTTTCATAATATTGGAATAAAATAGACTCAAACTACAAAAGATAGTAACACTTCTAAACAGGTAATATATTCGATTAACATGTAACAGTGCATTTATTATCTGTTTTTGAATTTTTTTTATATTGTATTGTTTGTATATACAATATTGGTCCAATAATAGATTCAATACTAACACTATTTTAAATTGAAAAACAGTAGTTGTTTTTAATTTATTATTGGGCTGTAACCACAATTTGCAACTCCCCCTGCACTCTCCAAGGACCCTACATGCCAACTTTCAGATTTATACGCTGAATAGTTTCGACTGTGCACTGTCTGTCAGTCACTCAGTGACTAAATACCTTTAGATTAGCAAAACATATATTGGACCAATATTGGATATTATATTTGCAAAAATACTATCTTTTTAATTACATATTTGCATATTCCTTGTACCAAAATTGGGCCAACGTCGGTACCAACATACGGTAACTGTATATCACAAATATATACTATATTATATACATTATAAATATGGTCTCTCACGCGAGATGGTTTAACTGTTATTGACTCTCTTCATTCTCTTTCTCTTTCTTGATGGGAGAGTGAGCGCGAGCCGGCTCTTCTTTCTCCTTCTTTTGGACAAATCTGTTACAACAATTGACTGGGTAAAGTAAATAAAATTAATAACTATTAAACTACTTTTCTTTTATAATAAGTGTTATTTATGTGTGGTGAGTGACCTGTACACGTCGTCGGTGGGCTGCAGCGTGCCGTTGGCGAGCAGCAGGCGGCGGCCGGCGGGCGGCGGCGGCGGCGCCCACCACGACACCACGCGCCCCACCACGGGCACGCGCCGCAGCAGCCCCTCCTGCCACTGCGAGCGCGCCAGCTCCTCCTGCGCCGCCGAGATGCCTGCCACCACACACACGCTCACTCTGTTGTCGCTGAGTGACTGTTGCTTGCCAGTCAGTCGCTCAGTGACTAAAGTTTTATATACACATATGTGGAGTCCAATTATACAAAAAATAGTATGGAAAATTATTTTTTCACAATCGCGTTAATAACACAAGAGTAGTAAGTAAATAATAAATTGAAATTTCAAATAAGTATCTTAAACAATGTAATTGTGTGGTGGATAGACCCCTCTTATTTAATTTTAAATTTAATTGTTTAAAATAATTTCATTAATTCATGTTTAAGATTTTGCTAAATAATCATTTATATAAAACGGCAAATGAAAGCTAACCACCAGAGCCTTTCATCGCATTTACAGTCCCAAGTAAAGCCCACTAGCAGGTACCAGGACATCATGACTGACCAAGAGATAGCTACTATACAGTAAAATCGCATGCAACTCCGTGCAAATAGTATTATTGGCATAAATGGGAGTCAAGACACGTGACCGAGTGAAATTAGGTAGCTGGTACCAGGCCTCCATAACCGACAAGAGATCGTTCTATAAAGTAAAATTGTATACTATTTCATATATATTGCAACAACCGTCGCGTGGACTGTACACGTTCTCAAGTATAATCAACTAGTAGATACCAGGAGATCATAACTGACAAAGACATCGTTACAATAGAGCACAATTTATGCATTTTTCTGTAAATTGTATATCGAACTGGCAACCATCTCGTTTACTGTCTGACGCTCTCCCTCAGCGCCACGACAGCTTTAATATAAATTACAATGTTGCGTCGAATTAAACTATTGTTATAAAAAATGTCTAAATGAACAAAAAAATGTAAGTCTTTTTTTTCTATAATAGATATATAAATAGTTTTTTGAAAGCTTCTAAAAATATGAACTAACTAATACCTTTCTTCAACACTTCCGTCATATCAGTCAGCGCTTTAGAGTTGTCCTCTACATCTTTTCCCGCAGCTATTACCAGATCTAGTAATTCGTCTACATCGGTGTCAGCTGTCACCATACCGAATCTGGAAGTCACAAGGAACTTAAGTTAATGACTCACACTAAGGCTCAGCGGAGCCTAACCTACAATGTAGGAAAAAGGGTGATGCTGGAAATAGGAAGATGTATTTGCTATTTGTCGTACCTGTCCGATTAAGTTTTTTAAAACTTTCAAAATATTTATTCTTCCCTAATTTCTCCATAGCACTTTAGAAATATTAAAATATCATGTAAAAGTTGTTATTCACCTAACACACGCCATGCCATCCTCCCCGTCGCCGCACGAGAACGCGCCGTCAGTAGCTCTCAAAGTTTCCACTAGCTGCCTGTTCAAAACATTCATTTCCTCCTGAGGCGCCTCCTCCCAACCCGGCGGCACGTAGCGGACGCCGCCGAGACCTGGCTCGGAGAGAGAAAGGGCGAGAATTAGTGACCTATCTACAGCAATATTATAAAGCTGAATAGTTTGTTTGTCTCATTGCACGCGCTCGTCTCGAATACTACTGGTACGAATTGTTTTTTTTGTCACAGCACGCTCGCTCGCTCGCTCGCTCACCCGCCCAGCCCGGCACGCGCACGAGGCGCAGGCCGGCGCGCGCCGCCACGCCCGCGCGGAAGGGCTCGCGCAGCGCGGCCGTGGCGCGCAGCACCTGCAGCTGCGCATCCAGCGCCGCCGCGAACGCCTCTCCCGCCTCCCCCACCAGCCCCTCCCCCGCCTCCCCCGCCAGCGCCTCTCCCGCCTCCCCCGCCGCGCCCTCCAGCGGGCAGTAGCGCAGCGCCACGCCGTGCGACTCCGTCTCGCACACTTCTATGCTGATCTGCGATGCGAATACAATACGGATAAGTGTCATTTCTTTGTCCGTAGCCAAATGGCAAAAAATGGAACCCGTATAGATTCGTCATGTTCGTCTGCCTGTCCGTCCGTATGTCACAGCCACTTTTTTCCAAAGCCATAAGACCTATAGTGTTGAAAACAAATATGAAGATAATAAGTACTTTGGTTTTCGCGATATTTATACGTATTAAATAAAACAGTTTAACCGGATGAATAGCGTATATTGAAGTATTTTTTTGTAAACCCGACGTTTCAAACACTTTACAGTAGTCCGTAGTCGTGCTATCGGATGAAAAATCTTACAAAATTGTTGACAACGACCCTACAACAAAAATACTTCAAAAAACATATAACTTAATATCCAAACAAGCGTAAAAGTTAAATCTTGACGTTAAATCACTCGCGCCTAGATGTAAAACATCCTAAGTTATATGGGTTACCAAAAATATACAAAAAGGTGTACATCTGCGTCCAATCGTTAGACAAATCGATACGACGAATTATAAACTGGCTCAAATTGTCGCGAAAGCACTTTCTCTACTGCTTGGCCACTCAACATCTTATGTCAGGGTTTCTTACCATTTTGTTAACGGACTGAAAGACCTTAAGTTAGCTCACAATGCGACCATAGTCAGTTTTGATGTTGGGCCACTTTTTACCAGTATACCCATTAAGGATTGCATCAGAATTGTCAAGAGGAAGCTAGAGGAATACTTGAACTTTTAGAACACTGCCTTACATCTCGATACTTAGTGTTCAATCAAGTATTTTATTTACAAGTAGATGATATTGCTATGGGTTCGCCTGTGTCCCCCGGTAATAGCAGATATATACATGGAGAACTTTGAGGAGATGGCTCTTAACACTACACCCTGTCTACCTAGAATATATAAGCGGTACGTGCTAAGCCATCTCAATTCTATTAATGACAATATTTTATATTATATTATATTATATTATTTAATTTTTCTTGATGTTTTAGTACTAAAAAGTTCTAATGGCACATTAGGCACACAGTATATAGGAAACCAACCCACACTAACAGATATCTCAATGGTGAATTTCACCATCACCCTACACAGTTATCTACCGTTGGCAAATCTTTGTAACAGAGAGCCCAATACCTCTGCGACGCTAAACATCTAGGGGACAAGCTTCAACTGGTGAAAAATGCCCTTCATCAGAACAAGTTGCCAGAATTGTAATTAGACCAACAAGCCATCCACAGTTGAGAGACAACCAGCACTTCAACCATATATAAAGGGAGTAACAGACAGGATCGGCCACATCTTAAGAAGAGCTTCTACAAAAAATATTTTTAAGCCTAACAAAAATGTGAGCCAATTGTTGAGACCAGTTAAATGTAATATTCCTCTGCAGTATGCAGGTGTATAGTAACTTAATTGTGCTTGTGGCTTATCTTACATTGGTCAAACAAAGAGTAGCATGTCAAGAATGGGCGTGTATCAAGCCTACTGTGTGTAAGCACTCAATAAAAAAACCCACTTATTACATCAGGTTTGATATACCTCATATATTCGCTAATATACGCGATTAATCCGTTTAAACGGTTTTATTGAAGAAATATGAAGATTTTTACACAAAAATAGAAAAAGTCAACTAATTTTTGGGACGTGACATACTTAGAATTGAAACTCAAAATTTTTATCTTCATCTATCCCATACGTGTGGGGTATCTACATAATCTATAAAAGGTGGATAGGTCGACAAAAATGATACTGAGGTTTATAATAAGTTGTAAGATATGTGCTGCTAAGCCCTTCATAGGCGCGTTCGACTCGCACTTGCTTAACTATTTTTTGATAACATCATATTGCAATTCTTCAGTTTTCTCGGATTTATATATTTTCAATTCACTTTGTCTATTATTAAAAATCGTATACACAATATATATTTATCATTTTATATACAATATGTTTGTAATAAGTATATTATGTTATTGAGCATACCATCTGTTCAGCTTCCACCACTTCCTTAATGTAAATAAACTACATAATTTCAACGATATTATTTTGTTTTTTTTTTTTTTATATACACTATGATTTCGCTAGTCCTGGAAAAGTTACACTCTTCTTTCTATTTTCAACATCGGAAATGTTATTTGTTGTATTATTGTTATTGTCATAATAGGCAAAAAGATAAGCTATAGAAGAAAGCTATAGATTTGATTTTGTCGAATACGTTATTCGACAAAATAAAATCTATAGCTTCACTTTCGAGTAATAAACGTAACACGTCACAACAACAACTTATAACATGTTTAAAATGTTTCTAGACATTTTTAAGCATTTTTTTTTGCGACTAATTACTCAGACTTGTACAAATTATCTACTTTCCGCTACTATAACTACTTTAAAAAATATATTTAAACGTGGAATAAACTGAGTTTGTGAATGAATAGGAAAAATAACGGCATTCTATGGTTTCTCATGTCCAAGTCCGAGATAATAATCCGGTCGAAAGTATATTCTATAAGCTTGCTAGGAGCACCTAGCCCATGGTTTCATCTATGACTATACCAAAATTCATCAAAATTGGTTCAGCAGTTTAGTCGTGAAAACGTAACAAAAAGACGGACAGACAGAATTACTTTCTCATTTATAATTAGCAGGTTTTCTAACCCCGTACGTACGTCAATCTGCAATGCCATGGCATTTGCAAATCCCGACGAAAAAGGAGGAGTGTTATACGTTTGACGTGTCTGTCTGTCAACAACGACGATCTTGCATACAAACTTTCATCCCCTCTTATATCCTCTCCCACCCCTTCTTTCGCTAGCCTAGATAAAAAGTAGCCTTTGTCATTTCCTTTCTTATTAACTGTCCAAATATAAAGCTTTACAACTTTATCTTTAACAATGACGAATTTCCTTTCAAGCATTCATCCCCACTTTTAACCACTTCTACCTGTTTTTTCGCGATAAAGTTACAAAGCTCAATTTACAATCCAATTATTTTTATATTTGTTGTTTTTTTTATTATTTATGCAACCAACTTATATAAGACTGTTTGCATACAGTTTTTTTTTATAAAATTTCAATCATTTTCAAGCATTAAACTATACAAATAACAACAATTCAATAAATTTCATATATGGATTTATAATATAATTATTAACATCAGCCACATAACTCAGAACACACCACAATTACCCACTCTAGATTTGTACCAGCAACCCCACAAATATATTCTAAATCTCACCATATCCGCCTCTCGTTGTAAAACTTGTCCTAGCCAAGAGTTTAATTTATCATAATATGGCGGCGGTTTCTCTTCGCCGGGCGCCGCAAACTGAAACGCTACACATGCTGATGCTTCACTAATAGCGTCCTGTGAAGGAAATCAAGGTAATGTAACAAATTCAACTTAAATTACCTGTAAAATAGGTAGTTACATCTGAATTAATAATTAATTATATAATATATTAAATTATACACATATCTCAAAAAATATCTAAGCCCTTATTGTTGTTCCAGCTGGCCGACAGTTGTCGATGTCAATATTTTCAAAATGTCTCAAAAATTGGGCTGGTTTAATAAAAGGCAGCGGAAATGCTAGATTCTTTCTGTCTACACTTCTATAATGTGCTGTATAAAACCGTCAAGCTGGGGTTTGCACATTAGCAATAGTGAAATAGATGCACAGAATATTAATAACATATTACTACATTCGTAACTTTCATATAACATCAGCTATCATTTAATAATACATAAATTATATATTAATACTTACAACTATATCCATATTTGGTGGTTCATCTCCCCCAGGTCTTTCACTCTGAAAATTAAAAGAATTAAAATTATATAAAAAAAAAAGAATTCCTATCTTAAAATAGTCACTGGCAAACAATATCTGTCTCCCTTTAACACACGAAATTCACTTTTCCGGCTCATTTGCGATAAATGCTGTACTAGGATAAAAATAAAAAAAACTATATGTACGACCTTCTCGCTCGCTCACTCACCAACACCCTGAGGTCGGCGGCGGCGACGAGCGCGGCGGCGGCGCGCGCGGCGCGGAAGGCGCGCGCCACGCGGCGGGCGAGTGCGCGTGCGCCGGCCGCGCGCGCGCACGTCCACAGCGGCAGCGCGGACAGCCGCGCCGCGCCCGCCGTCAGCCCCGCCAGCGCGGCCAGGGCGCTCTCCCGGCTGCCTGTCTGCAGTATGGAAAATACGAACAAAATTACCTTAAATAAAATAGCTGCACATAGTATTCCGCGTTGAACAGGATAGACAGAGGAAACCTAATGTGTAGATATACCGTTTAACGGTAGGCGGAAGGCGTAACTATTTCGAGCGGGGCGTAACATTGCGGGGCTCAGCGCCGCGCTAGTCGATGAAAATAATTCATCTTCGCTAGTGGGAATCGAACCCAAGACCGTCGTAAAAACGAGAACTGCGCCGTGACGACATTGTATTATATTTGTTATAATTTAATGGATATATCGTCATATTAATCGATTACTAAATTCACTAAATTAAAAAAAAATGTATACAAATCAATGCATATTCAGATCATAGTCATATATGATAATGATTAAAAAGATCTTACCGAATTAACTCCTTTTGCGTGATCGTTGGCTGTTATTGGTTCGGGAATTTTGTAGAATGTCTGATATAAATCAAATTAAGAAAATTTTAAACAATCTCATATAAAAAATATCATAACATATTAATAAACACTTCATTTAATGATATAATAATACGTCTCCATTTTGCCTGGAAAATACATATATTTATATACGAGTATATATGTTATATTTAGAATATATATAAAGGATACAACAGTGGGCAGTCCGGGGACCCCAAACCAGGGCCCGGGCGTTAATGTAAGCGAGTCCGCTATGCTGTATGTCTGTAATAAATAAAATATTTTAACTAGCCATATTTTTAGCTCCTTGGATTCAAATTCAAATAGACTTGATTGATTTGTCACATGGGTCTATTTCTCATTGAAATAGACCCATGTGACAAAAAATTATATGCTTGTCTTTATATAAAATAAATCGAAATATCCTAAACTGATAAGATACGTACGCATGCTAGTTTTATTTAAAATAAAAAAATATTTACCTGGTCCCATCCCAAAGCAGCGGGCAAAGCTAGGGCGTGCCCTCTGACATGTAAATGAATGTTTCGCTTTGAGCATATTTCTCTTAAAGTTTTCAAAGGGGACCCAAACCCTAAGGGCGGGCCTCCCACTTCACCCAAAACCAAAATTGGTGTACGACTAGCCGCTATATCCTCATCGCACAGACGTTCCAGTGCTTCTAAATCCATGCCTTTACCTGGAATTATTATACACTGTATGTATATAAATGTACTGGAGTAGGACTGTATTTTCTAAGAACTAACTTTGTGTTATCAGTTTATATAGAAAACTAAACTGAGGACGCACAAGTACTTTACTTATGTAAGTAATTATATATATTTTTTTATCAATACCTCATGGTTAAGAAAATATATGCTATATATGCTAAAATATTACTTGAAATGTATGCTGACTGTTTGTATGTATATAAAACTTATTTTGTTTCAATATATTATGAAAAATGTTAGAAAAGACAACTATTTTGCAATAAAATAAATTTGACAGTGGCCGGATTCAAACCTCGACTTCGGATTCGAGCTATATCAAACAGGTTTGGTATAATTTATTTTTATTGGTAGCCTTTAATGTTGTAACAAGCGTATACAACATTTATATGAACAGCTAATTTATAGTTTCCGCTAAACAAAACGTATATATCCGATGTATTCTCTCTCTCGACCCCCGAGGGGGGAGAGGAAACGGCTTCAGGGCAGTGCCCTCTTGCCGTTAGGCTCTTCCGCCGCCCATGAACATGGGCGGGTCCTTGGGTTGGGCGTTTAGCCCGAGGTAAAATGTCCTAAGGATAGACAGGATTTAGAAGGACTGGACGAAAGGAGTGAGCTATGCGCTACCCGGGCGGTCAGCCCGGCCGAATGAGACCCTCGGGTGATCCCGGGGAGGCTCAGCCTAGGCGACCAGCGACCATGGTAGCAGCTCAGGAATCAGGAAACAAAACGTACCATTATTCCCGACCGGCACAGGTCGTATGCACGCTAGGGGAATCCCCAAATGCCTGCACATGTGTTGCACGACGCCTAGCGGACTCGCCACGCAACTGTATATGGAGGGCAGTCGGTTCGCGAACGACATTGCTAGAGTTCATATAGCAAATATTGTTATTATTATTAATTGTTATGAAGAGAAATTCTTGTGTGATTTGACAATAAATAATTAGCATCTACTTTTTTAAAAAGCACTAAATCCAGTCTACAAGCAAATTATAATATGTTGACTAATATTTATATACTTCGAATTAAGATAAATATATTTTCTTATATTTTTTTTTAAATCTAAATATAGACTATAAAAAAAAATTTAAATGTCACTCACGCATTGTTTTTAAATATTTAAATTGAAAATGTTCATGTACAATACCAACCTCCATCTTCCAAGTACCGTGGATATCTATGATGTAACAACATTCTGGTCACTCTTACAAGTCCCTCCAAGGGTTCCTGATTGTAAAAGGCATTATAATCAACCAATCTGGAATAGAATTTTATTATTATCATCAATATTCATTTGCATAAAGCCAAAAGTAGAGACAACCGAGTGTTGAACCCGTCCGTTTTCTGCCCGGTCTCCGTTTTCTCCGTTTTCTGCCCGGTTTGCCCGGTCGCGGTTTGTAAAACTTTCTTCATTCTCAAAAAGTATGCATCAATAAATCAAACTATTGATGAAAGGTAAATTGAAAGACGTGTTTAGCTTTCTTTTTTTTCAATGTATAAGATGTCATGCAATACAAAATCGATTACAATTTACTAACTATGCTCGTTATTTTTCAAAAATAAATAATAATAAAAAAATAGAAAAGCACAAAAACGTTAAAATAAAAGAAAAAATGTAAAAATTCATTTGGCCCATGAGGGGATCGAACCCGCGACCTTCGCGTTATTAGCACGACGCTCTAACCAACTGAGCTAATGGGCCGATGATGTAATAAGCCAAAATATTATATAGTATGTGTAGTACATATTACTTTTACAGTTATTACTATTTATAATAACATCATTATCATATGCCAGGACTCCTTGTTAGGCAAAATGAAGACCACGAAACACGGAATGTTTCTAAAATGTACGGAAAGTAGAAAACGGAGTGTTTTTACCCTCTATGCCTATCTATGCTAAATATCGAAAATAATGTATTGGATACTTTAAACGTAAAGTAAGATAATTGACTAAAATTAATTTAAAGATAATATTTAGTTTCGAGACAACTTTCATGTTTAATGTATTAAATTTACTTATTAGAATTACTGACTTATCAAACGCATATTAATTTTATTACAAATTTGCACACATAATTCGAGCTCCGTTTGGAAGTAAACATGAACATTTGCTTTAATATATATATTTCTATTCACAAAAATATTATAAACTGAAATATAAAGAGCAGTTGTAAACGCTACGATTGTGGTTTCAATTTTCAATCGAGGAAATCAATTATTTGCATTTCCTTGCACTGTAAAATGCACAAAAAAAAAAAAAAAAAAATGAAATTATTCGTAGTGCGGCATTGAACGACGCCACACAACAGTATGTTAAATTCATACGGAAAAAGGAGCCTTTAGGAGCTAGGTTCCCACTGTCTTCTCTGCTATAAACTTAACAAGCTCTATAAGATATTCCATAACATAATAACATATAACATATATTCTACCGGTAGTGATGCAAATATTTGAACAAGAAACAACCATCGATAAACAAATGATTTTATCATGCATATTCATTTCAAAGTAACAATTAGAGCATTATGACAGTCATATTGTCATCGTGTTTGTTTATCACGCGAAAGGCTATACAAAACTGCATATTATAGTAAATGTATCATAACATGGACTTGACATACATACATACACATACATACACATACATGACATATTTTTGTCGATTATATAAAAAAAAAATCATTGATTTCATTCATTCAATTTGTTTAAAGTATAGATTTTTCCTGTTATATGAATAGGGTAGGATACAACATAGCACGAAGACAATTTCTCTTTTTTATGGCTAAATTCGAGACAGTTTCTCCGTGAGTGAGGGACGCATTGTCTGGTCAAAGCATACTATTACTTTTTTAGAAATGAAAACTATTACTTTTTTTTATTTTCAGAAATAAGGAATGTATTTAATTAGCAATATTTACATCAGTATGTAATGTTGATTTTATAGAAGCTTGCCATAAATATTCTTAATAATTTTAATTTAATTTGGAGCAATGTTTTAATGTTTTCTATATAATTAATATATTTTTTCTTAACATTATGCTTTACTTGGATTCTCACATCTCCTACATTAAGCAGGATGGGCAGGGACAAAAAGATTGTAGTCAAAGAGAGTAATCACTCTGCTTTCCCACATTGCACTTGTGTTAGCAGATATTCTCACATCTATGTGTGATATGTTTAAACAATCTATTGCCCAATCTCCAGCAAAAAGAAAAAAATTATAATATATATATCCTAAAGTGTATTTTGAATCTGAAATATGATGGTGTCAACAACACGCAGATCTTAATATATCAGGTTTGTACAAAACATTCTCAAAAATAATAAAGACTAATATAATAAAACTTTCTATATTTCTTATCAACTACCTTGAGTTTCAATTAACTGGATAAGATTATTGCTTGTAAAATGTTTATGACCTAATCATTTATAGTGTTAATGTATGTATACAATTCACTAAAATTTCTTATCTATGTAACAATTTTTTTTAACCACTTATCATTTAAATGAATGCCCCTTTGGTTGGCATTTTTAAAACCTACAGGGAAAACAGTGATATTTCCTGAAACATAAATTGTTCAAATAACTGGAAATTGGATTTTTTATATAAATAGTTAAGTTTTAATTAAATTATGAATAAATACCTGAACATATGAGACATCCAACGAGTCGTTTCACTTGCTATATGAGCGCCTAGTCTAGCTGCATGACTTCTTTCTAGTCTGGCAAATAATGCAATGATACTATGAGATAGAATAGCTGCCCGCGTTACTGCATCTGTTGGTAGTAACGGTGGCTCCAAACTTTCACAGTTAGGATCAGTTTTGATGACAAGATCTTCTAAAACTTTCAAAATCTCGTCCATAGCTAACTCTTCAGGTTCAAAAAAACTAGAGCTTATTTTACGAGTTTCTACTTTTCTTTCCTCTTCATCGATCTCTTGGGAATTAACACCAGCTTCTAATCTTCCTACAACCTCCGAAACTTGGAATTCCAGACCACCGAAAGGCTGCCGGTCCTAACAAAAGCCAAAAACTTGTATCAACATCGTCAATGTTACTAACAAAATTTACGTTAAGAAGATGAATTTACCACTTCCGATGGAGCAGCCCCTTTCCCTGGACTGGGTTTGTTGGAGTCCATTTCTGATGCCGGCTCATCTCCCATTCTGCGTGACTATATTTTAACAAATTTACGACACACCGACAAGAATTTGTAAACGTCACTTCAATGTTTTGACGTTTGGGAAATATTTAATTTTAACAGATTCGTAAACTTATTCGTCATTTCAAACCGATACGTGGATGCATGTTTATGCATAGATATACGTATCGGCGGAAGTAATATTTGTTTTTATTATTTTATTATTCACAACCTAAGGTTTAAAACAAATATATTTATAGCTGTTTATTTTTCTTGTGTTATCATTAATTGTGAATAATTAGGAAAGTGGGATTAAACAAAGCAGAAAATTTTAAGTGCGACTATCAGTTTTATATTACATGTCAATAGTTGATAACTTGACACTTTGACAGCAATTTTGACTTTCAAGCGATTTAAATTATAAATCGCAATATTGCAGAATAAATAATAAATATGTCCTTGGTAAAAATATTTTCTCTGTCCACGCGAGGTAACTCTTTTTATAATTGATATCCTTAAATTAAAATATTTCTTATAGCCGCAGTAACATAGAAAAAAATATAGTTACGCAACTATGTTTATAACCTATTTTTATATATAAATAGAAACAACAATTTGTAATTCGGCGCAATATAATTATTTTCCACTTCAAAATCAGATCAGAACTTAACAAAAAGGTCGACATGTTTTTAAGGTGATATTATAGTATTATATACTCACAGAATCTGTTATAAATTTTAGTTCGCGTATCAGGAGCCAGCAGTGTACTTGTACGGCATGCCAGTTCTAGCCAGGAAGGTAAAGCTGAAAAAGTATATCCCCCAAATGTACCTGGCTTTAAGTATGTTAATGCAGAAGACCCAGATATGAGTTTAAAGGAAATGACTAATAGGGCAGCTCAAACCTTGTTTTGGACTGAACTAGCAAGAGGTTTTGCTGTTACTTTAGCTCATATTTTTAAGGTAATGTACACTTTAAATCCTTTTTGAATTAAATTAATATATCATTTAGTTATATAAATATGAATTAAAATTAATGTAATTTAAATTCTTCAGTTAATAAATCGGCATTATGTTTAGAAATTGAGTGTCAAATGTGAATAAATCTCGGAATCTTATAAACATTTATAGTAGCTTATTCTGTTTTGAGTAATTTTTTCACCACAAAATATTTTTATAAATAAAATGTAATCTTAAATATAATGTAATCGTTAAAATCTTTAAATATAATTAACTTCTTTTGTGTTTCTATTCAATGTAGCATTTATTAAATGCTTAAATAAATGTTCTCTGTCACACATAAAATACTAATGGAAATTTTATAAATTGAATTCTTTCAATCTAAAAATTAAGCATACACATTCAAATATTTCAATTAAATTGTTCTTTTTATCTATAGGAGCCAGCAACAATTAATTACCCATTTGAGAAGGGACCTCTGTCCCCCAGGTTTAGAGGTGAGCATGCATTACGCAGGTACCCTTCTGGAGAGGAAAGATGCATTGCATGCAAATTATGTGAAGCTATTTGTCCAGCACAGGTAAATACCGTTAATAAGTTACTGAAATTTATTATAATATGATTAAAATCTCATACATAATTTTTTAGTATTTATTATTAAAAGTTAATGTAAACATAAAGTTAACTAAGTACTCCCTATAAATACTATTTTGCATATTAATTTTCTTTTATTATTATATTATTATTTTGTGAATCATATAAATTCTTTATTCTCAACTTTTGATCCTTCAAGAATTGCATGCTTTGTGGATCTGATACATTCTGATGCTGAATGCCAGTAGTAGTCTGGACTCTGGGCCCATGTAAGATAAGTAAAAAGAACAACTCATTATTAATTTGTATAGTAAGAAATTATAAAATTTTTACAGGCTATTACAATTGAAGCTGAGGAACGCAAAGATGGTTCCCGTAGGACCACTAGATACGACATCGACATGACCAAATGCATTTATTGCGGTTTCTGCCAGGTATTTAATAATATATTGTTTTTAGATTGCTAAAAAGCAACCATGCATGTAATTATTAAGCTTAGCAGCTTACAGACAAAAAATATATATTGTATGTATGTATAATACATGTAATTTTTTTAAGTGCAATTTAATTTTTTTATGTTTAGTTAACTCAACTCGCGCAAATAATTGATTCTCCCCCATTAACCCTAGGGAATTTAACCCACAACTAACTCTTTTGCAGTCAGATGCTATACTACAATGGCCTCAATATGGATGCATTTTATTTTCATTCTTTGCAATTTCTATCTGATGTACCTTTTGTTATTTTTTATAAATAATCAGTTTGTTTATATATCTTCATATCTTCCACCACTTAAACTAGGCTTAGAGGTAAGACTTAATTATCGCTAGTTACATAAATACTTAGTCCGGATATATGGGTTGCCTTGTTCTATATAAATACATGTAGATTTGATTTATCTTCTCTTCTTCTACCTAGCATTATCCTGGCCTATTGCCAGGGCCTGCATACATACTTAATCAACTACATTTTGCACAGGCTTGATCATGTAGATTATAGTTCATATACTGTATAATTATAGAAAAAAAGTGATTAGTTATTAGTACTCCTTTCAAACTATTTTTATTGTAATAAATCTCACTATAGTAAAACTACAAACAAAATACATATGCAAGTGTTTGAAAAAACAAAATACTTATAGATGCTTAAATTTCCTTTATAGGAGGCATGTCCAGTTGATGCAATTGTCGAAGGTCCCAACTTCGAATTCTCAACTGAAACTCATGAGGAGCTGCTATATAACAAGGAGAAATTACTATCAAATGGTGACAAATGGGAGAGTGAAATCGCTTCCAATATTAGAGCAGATCATTTATACCGTTGAAATTATAGAAAATTATGTTATGCTGGTTCTACACATTAGTTGTTGTTACTTTAAGATTTATTAGGAATAATGTGTTCTTACCTTCTGTCTGCTTTTTTTGTTATAATTTAAAAAATTAAATTGTCAGTTTCAGTATGAAGTGATATGTGCTCAAATAGCATGCACTGAACACTGTGATTGAACTGAAATATTTAGTGTTTTACAATTTAAAACTTCAACCTTATAGGTTAGTTTTATATTTTTAGCTAATAATATATTCATCTGTTCTGTTTTATCATGGTATACGCTAGATTTAAGGCAATAGTAAAGGATTCCAAGCCTAAAAAAATTAAGAAGTAAATAATATAAGAAATATCCCAGCTTTTCTAATGAAATAAAATTTATAGAAATAACTATATATTATTTATTCAACTGTGTAGAATCAGTGTTGATGTAAATAAATTAGAATCAATTAAGCAATAATTTGATTCTCAATTAGATATTAAATTATGTGATAAATAAATTAAAAAAATATATTTTCGTTTTATTAAAAAAAATGTATTAAAATAATTTAATTTGTAACCTTTATCTTATGCTACTATTCAGAAGCTATATTTCAGATGCGGTTTCAAATATTCACTTGAGAGAATATTTGTTATTATAAAATTATTTCTTTGGACTTATTAACCCTTTAGTCTTTCGGGAAAGATACATGCCAAATTCCAGCTTTCTATGCTACATAATTTGATCTGTGCATTATGTTTCTCACTCAGTAACTAAAGAGTGTCATGTTTAAGTACATATATAGATGAAAATAAAAAAAAAATAGTGATATATGACAATTTTTAAGAAACTAATCTCTTGCCATATTTTTGTTGTTTACTGTGTAACTTAAGGAAAAGAAGGAATATCTAAAAAATGATAAAAAAATTTTAAATTAATCGTGAATAATAAATAAAACAATTACTCAAAATAAAATTTTCTTCATTTAGTTTATAAAAAGAATTACAAAGCTTTTATTATATTCCATTTTATTATCATAGCCACAAAAAATATAAAAAGAAGCTTAAAATAGTTGCACATTGACAGTTATATTTTTAATTAAATTTTTTTAAAACAATGACTATTTTATAAAGCAACAATTATTATATGATTTTTATATATCTTTTATTTGGTGATAAATTATACCCGTATCGATTAATACTTAATATATTCAAGTAAGTCTATTTTTATGTTACTAACATGTCAGTTAAAACTCATATGTATAAAGAGAAATTCTATATGAGACAAAAGCCATTTTTTATGAACAAGTCTAATTTGACAAATTAAAAGTGTAATTAATTTGAACATAACATACGTATCTATAGATTTCAAATCTTGTGTATTAAAATATGTTATAGAAGTTACTATTTAACAACATGAATCAGTCAAAAAGTTATAATTGTTATATAATTTAATTATATACTTCTCTATATTCATATCATCTCTATGTTCTCTATATTCATAAACATAGTGCTATTTATTAATTCATGTCAAAATGGCCATATATAAAACATTCTATTTAATATATCATAATCATAACAGATGAAGATCATCTCAAACATCTATTATTATTATTTCATCATTTTGTGAGAAAAAAAATTATTTAATATTACTCTTATACTTTTCATAATCTGTGTAATGAAATTATGATCAGTCTAAAAAATACTTTTTTTTATACAAAATTATACTCTCACATATCATATATATTAGGTATTATGAGATTATAATCAGACTAAAAAACGAACCAAAGATAAACTAATTTAAGTAATATTTTAGATTGCATTGATAAATACTGTTTAGTGAAATTATTATTTTAATATGTACACTTAATCTAATTAGTATGATTACCTCCCAATATCTTATAGCTATATCTCTCTATATCCTCCTTCACATTGTCCAGGGAACGGTCAGCGTCAATCGTTAGCACCTCACAGCCAATTTCCGGGGAACTTAACCAATTTTCATAGGATTTGTGTACCTGTTTGTTATTATGAATATATAAGCATTGTTTATTTAGTAACTTAGTTTCTAACTAGTTTAAAGTGTTGTTTTCTATTTCTTCAGCTTAACTTTGTACACCGTATATACATTTTGAGACATTGCATGTTAAATAGTGGAATATAATGTCAAAGATTGTTTCATATCCTCATCATCATAGATTCAAGCCATTTTCCGCATATAGCAGGGTAGAGAGAGGGAACCTAGTGTTAAGGGACTTCCCATCCCATATTCCACTCAATTTTGTTACATTGCATGTTGAGTGACAAGTATTACTCTAAGTAAATTATATTATATATATATATATATATATATATATATATATATATATATATATATATATATATATATATATATATATATATATATATATAATATTAAGACACCAGCATTATAGTAAGTTCTTTACAATACAGATTATTAAATAAGTAATTAAGAACTTATTTAAACACAATTATTACTTGTTCCAAATACTCCAATGGCACCTCTGACTCCTCAGCTCTGCCACGCTGCATCATTCTCTCCCATACTGTTTTAGGTGTTGTCCTTAAATATACTGAAAAAAATTATAATTTTTGTAAATATCATACATTACTTCTGCCTACAAGCTGTATGTGGGATAACCTGTAAAGCTATAAAAAATGTCACAGAATTACTCCTCTAGGTATATATAATATTTCAAAACTATTAAATATAATTTCAAATATTATATTCTGTACTGAAAAAGCTGTCTAAAATTTATTTCAATACTTATCACAAAATACATTAAAGAATATTGACATTAAAAGATTTAATATATAATAAATATTTTGGTATATTTAAAATAAATTTGAGATTAATATACCTATTAAATCTAAGGTGATATCCAAATTCTTCTCTGTGTAATCATACCATTCTAATAAAACTTGGTATTCAGGGTCTTTAAGGAAGTCCTGTTTCTTAGCATTCTCTACAAAACAATGCCTGCTATTTTGTACAGATCTAGAAAAATACAAAAAAGACAGAAATTATTTTAATATATTAATAAATAAATTAGCAAAATAATGAATTGAAATGAAATATTTATTTGTTACATACATTGATTCTAAATTTATTTAGATAAAGAAGAGGCTTTTTAAGTGTCACACTTTCTAGCCTTTTATAAGATATTATGTACTTAGTGGTGGAAACCAATATCTTAGAGCAGGAAACTGACAACAATTTAAATATAAACACTATAGTGGAGAATGAGCCATAAAGTCTGACAATGTTCCACAATAGAGTATTAAAATATAGATATTACTTCTTAGACCATATCTGGTTTTGTTATATCATGGGCATAAAAATATTCATGTAAAGAAACTCTTGCACTCAGAGCAGTAAAATAATAATTAGTGTTTAATATTAAGAAAGTATTCTTAACATACCTTTCAAACATTTTCACAGAAATAGATGAGTGAGATGGTGGGCTTGTCTGTATTTTGAGGCGACTGAGGTGTACATAATGTTGGAAGGCGAAACTCCATTCATTCATATCACTGTATAAGAGCCCAAGTAGGTTATGACCACTGACGTTGCGCCACTCTGATATTGGCTCCTGGAAAGTATAATAAAAAGGTCATGAAAATGTCTGTTCTTCTAATATTTTTACAATAAGCTTCGCTTTTGGGTACATATTTCTAAACTTTTTATATTTATATATGAATGCAGCAGTGTTAACAGTGTAAGCAGTGTGTAACAATAACACAAGAAAATATTTAGCTAAATTTAAATAATAAAATATTACTACCAACTTACCGCATGAGTTTCAACATTATGATACTTTTCGAAGAACTTAATACACGTCGATTTGCCGGATCCAATATTTCCTTCTATGGATACTCTAAAAGGTCTTTTTCTGATCACGCGTGTTGCATTTGTTAAATTTTTCATCTTTGACATGTTGCTTAGATATTTTACTAGTAATTTAACGTTGAATGTTAATTAAAGTCGCGGTTATTAATTTTGGCGGAAATAGAAATCTATTAGAAATATATTTTCGTCTTTTTAATGTTATAATACAAATTGGCGCGTAAACTAAATATCAGATCATCAGATGTCATTTAAATTTTTTAAACTGACATACCTATATGTTGCTATGTTACACATTTTAAATAGTAATAAAATGATTAGGAATGATTTAATATTTAAACTAGTTTTTAATTATAGTTAATAATTGATATTTAAATTGTACTTTAAATATTCTTGTGTGTTATGATTTTTGTAATTGTAAATTTGAAACATATACAATACTTAACTCTAAGGTACAAAATGTACTTACATGGTGATTATAATTTAGCTAATTTATTATATTACATATAGGGATATTATAGTCGATTTTTTTCAGGAGAACTTATGTGCCACGACATATTGAAAGAAATTATGAAAAATATTGTTAATTTATGAAGTTCTTTAAATATTTATTTTGTTTTAATGAGTTTAATTTTATATTAAAAACTTGACCGTAACTGCAAGCTTTTATATTATTGAGAGAGTATTTCCGTTTCCGTCGGCATAGTGCTAGTCATAAAACTTTTTCAACTGAAAATCGGAATTTGAAGGAGCGGATCGGGCGGCTGCGCGCCATATTTAATTTTTATATAATGTTTTCAAATCATTGGTGTTTAAGTTCTCGTAATTCAAGATACTATCAAGTGGTAAAATTATTTTTCACATAGTGTATAAAGGTATATACAGTGTAAAGTATAGAAGCTGTTATGATGTGAGTACCTTCATTTTACATTAATTTAAAGGCAATAGTACACAATGTAAAATAATATAATTTTTAACTGTTTTTGCTGTTGGAAACAAACCATTTGTGACGTGTAATATTGTTTTAAGTTGTAAGCTTATAATAAAAAGATAACATATCTATATATATATATATATATATATATATATATATATATATATATATATATATATATATATATATATATATATATATATATATATACCCTGGCAAAAAGCCGGGACTAATGCCAGGAAGAAGAAGAAGATATATATATATTAATACGTGAAGCAAAAACTTTGGACCCCATTTTAAAAGCTTTTATTACGAAAATTGTGCGGACGGAGGACCATGAGATTTGGCAAACTTATAGCTTATGTACAGGAAATATGCAGAATGCTAATATATTTCAATAATAATGCGTATAAAGCACATTAAATCTATAAATACATATCGATAAATTACACACACTACCATATGCTTAACAATATAACTTTTGTATAAAGAGACATACACGTTGCTATGGCAACGCGTATTTATCGATGTAATAACCGCTCTTAATTCATATTTTTAAACCTTTTCATGTATCATTACAATATTAGTTTAATTTTGTAATTTACATGTTTCATATAAATAATTTTCATTCTTATTAGAGGTGTTCGTTATATTAGGTAGCATATAAAAAAAGCCGTTCGTTTAAACGAGCATATCGCTCTAATATAAATGCGTAGCAACATGCGCTTGTTTCAGCTTTATTTTTGTCATTCTAAATTATACTCTAACTCCATGGAATAAGAAGTATATTAATGAACAAGAAATAACGAATATTGAATCTGCTTAATAAGCATTTAACGAATATTTCACATTCTAAATGATGCTCTAACTCTATGAAATAAGAAGTATATTAGTGTGACGAGTATTAAAATCTGCTTTATTAAGCATTTCGTGAATATTTCACATTCTAAATTATGCTCTAACTCCATGAAATAAGAAGTATATTAGTAACGAGTATAGAAATCAGCTTTAAACATTTTGTGAATATGTCTTTGGAGTAAATTGTAATATTCATTAATGTTTTGCATACATCGACATCTAGTCTTCACGATGTGAAATAGCTTTATTTTTGACATTCTAAATTATGCTCTAACTCAATAGGATAAGAAGTGTATTGGTTATGAGTACTGAAATCAGCAGATTTCATCATTTTATGAATATTTTTTTGGAGAAAATTATAATAAAATATATTCATCTATTGTTCACGATGCAAAATAGCTTTACTTGTGAGATTCAAAATTATGCTTACTTCCGTTGAATGCCGTATTAAAATAATGTTTGGAGAAAATTTGTTGCAATTTCCACTTTTTTTTTTTTTTTTTTTAGATATTGAAGTCTTTGTATGAAAGTAATATAGCTTAAAAAGAAGCAGGTGTTTTATACACAGCATACTGCTTTATAACGTTGACGAAATAAAGCTGTCATGAACACCTCTAATTCTTATACCTATTTTTTAACGTTACATTATTTTTAGCTATCTAATGTCACCTACATTGTTATTTCATAGAACGTAACGGTTATAAATATAGCGACAACTATTATATGTTATTCTTATCACGCTATGTTCATAAGCAGAATAAATAATTAAATATTTAATTAGTTACCTCATGGAAGCCGTTCGAGCGCTCTGACCACTAAGCGATAGGTGCTTGCTACTTCTCAGGGACAGAGTACCCTCTTCCCTCCCCAACCGGTGTCGCTGTCAAGGCCAATAAGGCTTAGAGAATTAAACTCACAACAACAAAAAGAAAATGACCACGCATGGCTTGCGTTCTTCATGAAGCTACTTCGAAATTCTTATATGCTTTTTACAAGTTATTACGTTGTTAGTACAAATTTCCGCTACCCAAATTTATATTATTGCAAAGAACAATAATTTGTTATATAATATAACAATTAATAATAAAACAGTTCTGAATTTTGACAATGAACATTATACAAATAAAATATGAATTGAGGATATATATACAGGCGTACCCGTGTACCAGGTCTGAGCATTTTAAATCGTTGATAGCTTTAAGGATATTAATATACCTGCCACATACATTAAAATGCTCGTATGACCAACAGAAAATACAAAAGAATACTGTATATTATGTAACATTTAATTTTTTGGTTAATAACCTTTTATTTTTTTTGAGAAATATCAAAAATAATCAGAATTTTCTTCTTAGGAGAAAATTACATGCTGGCGCGTACCTTATCAAGGACTTTTAAAGGGTACAATTCCATCATACATGGCAATTATGTACAATATATTATATACAAAAGAAATGCATGTTATTAAAAATTCTATTAAACAATATTATTCTTCCCATAGATGGACAATTCGATATAAAGAGAGTTTGAAGCAGTAACTTCTGAAATTAATGCGCTTTAAAATTTAGATAATTTGCTACCGTATTTTGAAATATTTAATATATTTTGATATAATATTTTTGATATAATAATTTGACATATAAGAAACAATTTTGATATATATAAAAATGACAGCGTACGAAACAATAATGCTGTGTTGTTTAATATAGTTCCGTAAATATACCTTTATTTTTTGCAATTTGTAAAACATAATAATGGACACCGTGGGTTATTATTAAGATATAGGCAGATGGCCCTCGCGGACTTTCATTTAGAACTTAAAGTTCTAAAAGGAATAATTCTGTTATATTTCATTTTTACTTTAACCATTTACGCAACGCGCTTTGTGGCACCTTGTGGAGACTTCTTCTAGACGCTCTTCTTAGCCTATGTTCGGAACGAGCACAAAACTTGACGACTAAAAAAGATATCGTAGAAACTATACCATTGTTTGGTTGAGAAAAAAAATTAAAGCTCTTGTAACTAATCTGAGATTAAACCTTTCATTAAAGTTTCCTTTAGTAAACCAAAATCAGCTCTAAGCATGTTTTCAAAAATACTTTTATTGTAATAACGAACGCGCTTGTGACTCCCTTTTGCTCTGCTGTTAGTGACTTAACATAGATGTTAAATCTGACATATTATTAACTACACATAATTGTATTTATCCATTTACAACTTGTATCTGTGTAAAATCCAAATATTGGATAACTGATTCCAAAATCTTTTTTCAATAGAAATGATATATCTTTCCTGTAGTTAAATATAAGACCAAGACTATCAACACGAGAAATTGCGTTTTTAATTGACATATTTGTTTTGATTTTGATATTTCTTTTATTTATGGTTCAGTACTTAAAAAGAAAAAAAACGAAACCCTTATAGGATTATTTTCTCGTCCCTCTCCCTGTCTGTCCGTCTGTCAGGACCATTTTCTCCAAATAATGTGAAAGAATCAAGCTAAAATTAACAACAAATATTCACCTCCTCTAATAAATAACATAGATAACCTCTTGTAGCACAGAAAAAAATAATAACGTCTAAGTCAGCGAAATTAAAAGATATGAGCGTTTAGGATGACGACGCGTAATCAAAACCTACTTGTAAGACTAATAGTTCAATCAGAGGGACAAATCCAAAAATTGAATCATTTTAGAAATATACCAGAAAAAACCATTACATGCTTATATTGTAGTTCATTTCATACAAAATGAGGCCATACGACCGCAAAGTTAAGTTTGTCTACTCTTACTTCGCAGAAAGTACTGTAACGAAGTCTTGTATTCTAGTATTGCACAAAAACGTTTTTACATAGTAATATAACATGTTTATAGCAAGTTCCCGATAACCTTAGGTTATAATGACAACGAGTAAATACCTTTAATTTAGTTTTTTTAGATTATATAGTCAAAATAGTATAAAATATTGTACTTAATAGTTTGAACATAATCAAATGTTTGAAGAAATTCAGGAGAAAGGGATTTTGCCACCATTGTGATGTAATTTGAAAATATTCAAAAAGACGCTATGCTAGTTAAAATTACATTATATATACAAATTATTAAAAAAATCGTTTTCTTAGTTAGCCGTGCTAATCTTAGGCACTACCAATATAATTGCAAAATATTTCTATTTTATATAATCCATTTAATAAGTAAGCTTACATAGCATTGCCTACAGATAATACTACATAACGTTAATGAACCCGTTACCCTGATTTTTCAAAGAAGAGAAATAGCTCCATTCGTTCAATTCATGGAATGCAATTCGGGGATCAATAGTCTAATGATTTTTATAATGACGAAGCAAGACAAGAAATGTCTAGATTTTTTAAACAAGGAAATAGAAGTGTAAAATTAAATAAATTTATTCAATACCTAGGATACCTAGCTAAAAATTAGATAATACATTATGTTTATAACTGATCAAAAGTCCATCCATTGTCATACAAATGCTTAGTAGTTTTAGGCACGTGTTCAAATCCCGCTGCGTTTAAATTTTTATCTCATTGTAATTATAAAACAGCGACAAGGCGTATTTCCTAACTGAGTTATCATTATGTTTTAAGTTCAGAGTATATCAGAGGTATCTTGTTAAGAAAAATCTATAATAAATCATATACACCAGAACATCCTAAAATTTTAGAACATACCTATGAAAAAATTTAAGGAAAATGCTAAAGCATTTTATAATAAATTATTTATACACTTTGCGTAATGTATAACCAAGTTCGTATAAAAATGACTAAATATAGGAATGACGACAGCGAATATTAGATCATTTATTCTTTAGCGTTGAACACTTTAAAATAATGCTTTAATTTGTATATTTTGTTTAATTTACCGAAAGTCATTTGAAATTATATAATTGTATAAAAGAAACAAAAAAATAAAAATAAGATATTTTAATGAAATTATTAAAATATTTGAAATGTACAAGCTGTTTCGACATATTTCAAATAATAATTATTTTTAATGAAAAATTTCCAAACCGATTTGAAAATTTATACCAATCTATATATGCAAACTGAAAATTAAAAAATAATATCGAAATCGAGGGACATATCGGACTTATTGTACATAAGAAAAAAAACTTGAAAGTGTAATTTTACTATTATTCAAAAATACTGCGCTCACTTAAATTCTATACCACGAATTTCAGCTTTCGAATTAACAGCGCTGTTTTTTACGACACATCAGCGACTTCATAAATTTATTTCTATGTTGTTTGTCATATGATATTTTATGTTAATACTTAATTTTTAATAATATCGTTGAATCCCTTAAGCTTTACAACTCCATTTCAGTCGTCAACTATTTGAAACTTTTTTCGTAACCAGTGACACTGGCCTTATATATGCTATTTTAAGAGATTCTTGACATCACATTTTTCACTTATTTATTACACCTCTGCGTGACGTTTCCTGTGGTACCTCTTGATGTTGCCTCAGCTTCATCTTAACATTTCTGTTAATTAAACGTCTTCTCCTTTCCCCTATCTTAGACTCCCTCGTTTATAAGCGGCTGTGGTATCTTCACAATGCCTAACAGCTGTATCACAGCTTATTTGAAGTTGTCTATATTAGCTCCTATATATGTAGTCCTTTAAACGTTGAGGTCAGTACGCACGTACTCCTTATATGGACTACAAATTATAATAAATATAGAGGCTGTGATAGTGCAAGCCTGGCTGCACCAGAGCTTGGCGTCTGTAGAAGACGCTGCTAACTGGGTGCAGAGGGCTATGACGCGTATTTGCGAGGCGTCTATGCCCTGTTCGCGTTCAGCGGCGACATGTGTACTCGTGACATGTGTACATGAGATCACTCAATTGCGTAACACCTGCATTGAGGCGAGGCACAAGTACACGCAATATCGCATGGCGGGTACGCCGGCAGCAGGATGAGGAAGACCGGCTGTACCGTGTGTATGTTTAGGCTATGACGGCGCTGCAGGAGGAAAGTGGTCGTTCGAAGGGTAAGTCGAACGACCAGATTATTGCGGGGGTTGATAGGAACCCGTTCAGGACACCGTAACGCTTGGCACGAGGCAAGCTCCGGGCGTGGGCTCCCGACCGGATACTCCGATCAGACGTTCGCCGAGCATAACTCCACAGCAGGACAGAACAAGACAGGCAAGTTACTCCTTATTAAGGAGGGTCACTCAGTGAATTCAGCCTGCGCCTACAGATCTATTGTGCCTTTGTGTGAGATCGCCAAGCTGGAGAAGCTGGAAGAAGAAAGCTGGCCGAATAGGTGCGCGCAGGTCGCACTCGCACGCTACTCCAAGCAGGCCGTCGACCCATCACTCCCGACTACACGATGCGCCTTGTAAGCTCTTACCGCCGTGATACACGGAAGATTATGGTCCCCGTGTCTTAAGGATAATGGCGTCCGCGGAAGAACACCGTGAGGTTTTTGTGGGTATGTGGTCTGGCCTATATCTGCCGGTCTATGAATCCCACATATCCCGTTCGAGAACTCACTCGGGCAGGTAACCGTAACAGGATTTACGCAGGAAAAAAAATGAGAAGCTTCTTTATAGCTTTCAGCATAAACAGGGTCATTTTGTTTGTTAAATATACCTTACTGCTTTGATCACCTTTTCCGTATGAATACTACGAAATGAAAAATAATATTGTATATTTATGAACGTACAAAAAAAAATATTGTAATTATATTGTTGTTTATTATATAATTATAGTAAATTTTTCGTTATTTTATATTATTTGTCATAGAGAGTAGAACTTACTTAAATAATGTATATTTAAGAAGACTAAATGTTGGTGCCACGACCTTTGTTTTGTATTCCTTGAGTTAGATCAATGTGATGTAAAATAACCACAATGAATTGATAATTATTGGTTTCCTGGTGTGTTTGCTCAGAGTTTTTATTAATAATAATGAAGGGTTTCCGTGAAACACGAAGTGTTTTTCTCGCGATATTACGACAGCCAACGCCTGGCCTATTAACTTACTTTACTTTTACCTTTACCTTTACTTTACTTTACCTACCTTTACTTTTTTCTGGCACTTGTTGAAGCTTAACATATCTGAGTAGAAAATCATTACTTTGTAAGACACATGAACCGAGTGAAATAATAAACAAAGAACAACAGTCTTCTTTATCGCAATATTTTCCGTAACAAGGTGTTATGGCAATTCCTATAAAGTTGACTTTGTTCCTTGAATGTTCGAGATATTTACTTAGATAAAAAATTGTATCATTGACAGCTATTTCCCATTTTTAATTTGTTTTCTTATCTTGCGGATCCAATTAAGGTTACTTGTCTCTTCCCTCTATCAATCAATTCGTTGTTGTAACTGGCATCTAAAAATACGCAACAACAATTTATTTAAAATATATGAGAATAATAAAAATAAGCTGACAAGGATGCCAACAATAAAAATACTCACCGCAGTTAATTATGGCTGAGGATTAATTTTTATTTACTTATTATTATTCATTCAAATTGTTTAGGACGGACTGGCTATGTTATAATTTGATACGTGTACTTGTTGTGTAAGGACAATTAATTTAAGTTAAGTACTCGTATGTACAGTTGTTTGAAGTTTTATGGTCGCCATTTGGACTTTCCAATACTTTGAAAGTTTACTATGAATATTTCTAGTAGGTACTTGCAAAAATAGGAAAATTTCGTGAAACATTTCAATAACACAATCAACAATATTTATCTAGAAAAATACGCGTCCTTCAGTATTATAGTGATTGAGGCCCAGTGACGTGATGAATTATTTCGGCTGTGTAATCTTGCACTTGATTTGACCTAGGACCCCAGAGTACAGTGAGATAAAAAACATATGTGTTTATTATATTACAAGCAAGCGATTCATACTTTTATTTTAACGTTTCACATTCGTTTCACTGACATTCCAAAGTAACGTGTTTATTCTATATGCGTGTAGAGCGACGTACGAGTATTTAGATATACTTCAAGAGACTTCGAGACTACAAGATATTTTTTCCGTATGTAGTTTTTTATTTTAGCAAAAGATATTAATGTAGGCTGAAAAAACAGATTAAGAAAATATTTTACTAATATATTTTTTTTTCAATCAATAGCTGTTACTAATCATGTAAAAGGAACAAAAAACTGCCTGCTCTAGCTCTAGCTATGTGGGCAGGGAATATGTTGTATTAGAGCCACGCTGGATTACTCCTTTCTTAGTACGAATGTCTGCAACTCTTTCCCTGGCGAATCCATCTTCCCATGTAGCCTCGAAATAATTCGCTCCTGAGCAACCATAAAATGGGTGGACTGGTTTTATCCTTTATGACGACGAGTCTCTTCTTTTAGTAATTGACGTGACCGCATCCATTTAGTCTTTTGCTGAAGTAATGTACTCGTTAGTGAATCAACTCCAAAAATGTTGTTTTAAAAATGGTATGCTATTAAACCTCGCCAAAGACGAGATCTTGCTGGTATTATTATGGAACTATGGCACAAACATGAGAGATCGCCTTATAAGGAAGTGAGCAGGAGTCATGGGATAGAGATCAGAGGGATTATCAGACAAAGGAGTAAAAAGACGGGAATTTAAAATTGCCTCTATTTGGATTAGTAAAGTATTCACTTCCTCGTAGTCTAGAAAAGTTAATTTTTAAATACACCGTAAATAATATTTAATTGATTTGACAGCAGCCTCCCACAGACCACTAAAATGAGTGTACGCCGGAATAAAATTTATACCTTCTTGAGTAGTTGTGTTACCGTTTAAAAGTGCAGACAACGCGTTAAATGTGCCCACAAAGGCTGTTCCATTATCAGAATAAATAGATCGTGGCTCACATCCACGTGATGTAAATCTATTTAAAGCTGCTATAAAAGCTTCTTTCGTGAGATCATACACAACTCTAGAAGCAAAGCTTTTGTTGCAAAGCAAACAAACACACAAATTAAGTAGTAGGAGTAAGATTTAATAAGCTTACAGTCAATTTTAAATAAAATTATGCAATAAAAATAGCGATTCTTTCACAAAACAACTAAATAATACTTAATATTGTGAGAAACTATTTCGGGACGTCCCGAAATAGTTAGTAGCTATTTTTATTACATAATTTTATATAAAATTGTCTTATAGAGATTCAGATCTTGGTACAAAAATGGCGGCCCAAGTACTTCATACTTTATAAGCTAAACATTACAACATTATAAAAATAAAAATCCCTGCTGTTTCAATTCAAATACCTAAACATAATGCAAATAAATAATAACAAAAAAATATACCTTAGATATAAAGAAATTGTCGATATATTAATTCGGAATTAACTGTTAATATATTTGTAGATGTCGCTGCTAGTAAATTTATGCATCAAAGAATCGAGAAAGCTTTTACATTATCTATAACTTTACATTTTTGTAAAGCTATTACTTTTTGTGGCACATGTTTTTCTACGTACATATAGGGAACCTTGATTCAATCCTATTTTATGAGCATTTTTTATTATCTCTCTCTCTCACTGGAAAGTCACTAGTAAATAGACGCGCGGGACAGTTGTTACAGTTTCATACAAATAAACGCAAATATTCAATATACATATTGTTAAAAAGCATATTTTAGTTCACCTTGTAGAATTGAGTTTAGCGGTGAGGTTAATCAGTTCGTCATACTTTGAACTGCCTCATTATCATTTAGGACATTCCGCATTTCACTAAAAGGTAGCTGATGTAATAAGGAGTAATTAAAGGTATCTATATTATTTTAGAAAATATATATATATATATATATATATATATATATATATATATATATATATATATATATATATATATATATATATATATAATATATATATAAATATATATATATATATATATATATATATATATATATATATATATATATATATATATATATATATATATATATATATATACATATATATGTATAATAATATGTTATTCTTTACGACTTAATTAAAAATATTATATCCAGCGCTTATATCGCATACAATTTACGTTTAACCAGTGAAACTCTCGTCAAAGTCGGCCCAACCGTTTCAGAGATGAACCAATTAGAATTCCTCTTCCTAACACTGGAGTTGATTATGCCGGGCCATATAGCCAATATCAAGTAAATCAAGGACATAGGTTATCTAGTCAAATAGTCCGAATAGTTTGCATTAATTAACTGATAAAATATTTTGTGTTGAATGTTGAATAAGTAGCAACACCACGCATCTATTGTGTGTGCCACAGAATTGTATACCAATTTGTTAAAAACATGTTTATATTTTCGAAGTTCACTCTTCTCCGGAAAACAATATGCAAATGTGTCAATTTATGTGCATGAGTTATCCTGACTCACTGAGTAGATTAATAATTTTACGTGTAATACAAGTACATATTATGCCCAAAACCAACAATAAATTAAGTATTAATAACTCAATAAACACATATATTTTTTTAACCTCACGCTGTATCCCGCACATTGCAGAGTAGGCAGAGAGAACCACAAGAACAGTAAGAACCTAGTGTTAAGACACTTAGTTCGTCGCTTTCCGCCGTTCGAGGCATGGCGTGTTGAATGGTGGAACTCAATCGGCCGTGCTTTTGTTCATAAATTTTGCCAGGCTGAAAATGAAAATTAAAATAATTCAATCCCCCATAGTGGGAATCGAACCCACAAGCCGTTGCTTTACATGCAGTGCCTCTGCGCCACGATGGTCTTTTAAATCATTAATTGAGCTTGGAAAACAGGCAAGGGTTATTAAAGCAAAAAACAAATACATTTTTTTAAATTATATTACTTAGTTATGATCGATAATAGAAAAGTGACACAAAAAATTTACCATTGAATTGTATAATTTGCTGCAAATGGTATGTCGGAAACAACATAAAAATATAAATAATAATATAAGTTAACTCAGCTAGTGAATAGTGAGTGATCTTTCATAGTTCAATCAGATTATCTCTCATTCAATTATTTTTCTTTGGCTTCTGAAAAATGAGGTGTAAAATAATAAGGTACAGCACGAGTGTTTTATTTGTCCTAAACTATTTGAATACTTTTATATATAATGCTTATGCATTACAACTAATTACAATTACTACGCACTACTTTAAACTAAAATCCTTAATCATATCTTAAACTTTACATTTCTCCCCATACTTTGCCCTCGTATCGTGAATCTTGGTTTGTATACTGCTTATTATATCAGATACGTCAAAATTCCATCGCTGTCTTTTTCCGTACTCTTCAACGAATACTAATAGGACCAGTCTCGCATGCTCATCCAGTTCTGGCCTGGCGTCGTTACTAAAGGAACTTAAAGCTTTTCCTTTCCCGCCTGTCAATGAGCACACACTCAATGCTTTCTTGTTGAACACTTCCGATAGCAGCAATCGTGCTAACGATCTGCAGTCGCTTGATTCTTTGATGCAACGTCTCAGCTCTTTTTTACTGACGTAAATACTAGATCTAGGCAAAAGTTCCATTAGTCCTGGCTTATTTTCTCGGTACTTCAGCGTCCATGTTGTATCATTTGAATCACATTCGGCTGGCAAAGACAGCATTCCACTTTGTTTTGATGCATCGTTGATACTAACGGCGTCACGATTGTCTCCAGATAGTGTTCTTTGAGTCACTTGTGAAACTTGCGATGTCTCGTTTTCGGGTAGAGGCGTAGGGATCTGGCAAAGCGCTAACGAATTGAATTTATTCACTTTTTCTAACAATGTTTCATATTTTTGAGAACATTCGAGCATAGAATTTCCTAAACAGTTAAAAATGTCACGTGTATAAGATAATTTATCTCTTATTTTAGTTAAAACATTATATACATCCAGCATTTCCTGCTTAATAGTAGTAATGGACTGATCTTGCATCGGCACATTTTTTACATTTGTCAAATTTGTTCGATTATTTTCTAAAACTACTTTATTTTCTGATTCAATTTCATGTTCCATTGTAGTGTCAAGATATGAAGATATCTCTTGATAAGGTGACCCTGTATCTTCTCCGAATGATTCATTTGTCTGACACGCGCTGTCCGCTGTCGTACTGCAGCTTTGGTTTACAACTGATTCAGTGATCTCGTGAGAGTATTGGTCAATGTTCATTATCAATTCCGTTTCATTAGCTTGATCAATCAGATTTCTTTTCCTACTAAAATGTTGGTCAACATATTTCATTTCAACTGAGGTCGATTGGTCAGCTAACGGTATTTCTTGTGTCTTGGAGTCTTGCATAGTAGCTTGTGGCTTCGTCAGATTTCCAGGGACAACTGCCTGAATCATTGTACTATATTCGGTAGAACTTTTATCTCTTCTCTGTAAACCAAGTTCACTAAGTATAATGTTCTTTTGGACTTCTAAAAACGCTGGATCTGACATCCTTGGCGTATAGAGTGATCGTAGTCTTTTAGTATCTTCATGAATCTCAGGAGTACGCGATTTGAATTGTGTCTTGAGAAAGTGGTCATTTTGTGTGCTTGCTATACGAAGATTTGGTCGATCTTGTCTCTGTTTTTGAAGTTGAAAATTATGATTTGATAAATTGTATGCAGCGAGTTGGATATTCATTTCATTTTGAACATTAGGCTGGTTCATTGTGTGACCTCCGTAGAGCTGCTTCATCTGTTCATTCCTTATCCCTTCTTGAGCGTAACCTCTATTGACGGGTAGGTATCGATTTGCATTTGGTGGAAGAAATTGAATAGGCTGGCTTATTGTGTTTGGTTGACTGGGTTCACAAAAACCTCCATTTATCATAGAATTTGGATTACAAATCCTCTGACTCACTGTTGGAACGATAGTTTTTCCTCCAAACATTTCTTGGCTGTGTGTAAATTGCCGCAAATGGTTTTCTTGAACTGGTATAAATTGTTGGTTTTGTGATAACCCAATACGAGTGTCATAGTGACGAGATAAATTTAAGAGATTCTGTGAAGCTGATGTGTTCATCATACCGTAGAAATCTGGAACGTTATGATTATTACATTTTCCTGCCGAATAACATCCCACGTTATTTACCATAGAGTCCTGATTTTGTGCAGCCAGTGAAGTTTGCATCGTAACCAAATCATTGTTTAAGTTGGGTTTATTCATCATTGAGTTCGATGGATATTGTTGAGAAGAAAGATTGTTTTTAATATTTTCAAGATAAGTTTTCTTGTTAACAAAATATTGTGGATTCTCCACTGCTGAAGATTGTTTTATAATATGAGAACGGAACCTTACGTTATTGCGATTCACTTCAGATATTTTTTTCCCAAAGATATTTTGCGTAGGAAGTTTTGAATTTATAGAGTTAAAGACTGGCAACTCTGATGATTGCAAGGGTTCAGTAAATGACGGCAAGACGGCTGTAATGGGAATCTGTAGTGCTGTAAATACGGTCGTTGGTATAGTCAAAATCTGCGGAAGATCAGGTTTTTGTATATCAGTAGGTACTTCAGCATGACATGCGGATGGAATTGATGTCTTGTTGACCGGTTTGAGCTGAGGATCCTGTTCCTGGACGATTGAAATAGTTTCAATAGATAGTTTTTTTTCTAGATTATGATCAGGCATACAGTTTAGACAACCGTCAATATCTTTATTAGATTGGTCTAGATCTATTACTAGTGTTTGTTCCTCGTCGTTTTCATCAGATAAATGTTGTTGTTCAGTAGAAAGCTTCGGTAAAGGTTGTTGTTCAACTGCAAGATTTCGTAAAGAGAGTTTCTCAGTCCGAAGCTTTGTTAAATTTGTCGCGATTATTTTTGTATCCGATTGATCTTCCTTGTTAACTTCGGATTTTGTACTTTGTTCAGTGTTCGTCGCGCTGTTAAAAGCGGAACTAGTCTGTGTCAGTTCATTCTCTATTAATTCATTGTCCGTAATGATTATTGATTGGGTTTGCCTTGAGCACTCAGATGATATAATTGGACTATCAGTAACGATACCAGGTTCAACGTTTCCATTTGATTTTAAGCACTTGTTTGCCAGTAAGAGATTTCGAGAATATCCTTTTTTTTTCGAGGGTTTGACTGACAACTGAGGTTTATCTGAATGGGTATTTGACCAGAAACGTGTGGTGGTACTCTGTAGTTTGTTATCCAATACACGTTCTAGTTGAGTACCTAAAATAAAAATCTTTAGTTAATCTTCAAGAAATTAGTTCTGTAGCAGACATATTTACATAGTAGTCGACGTTTTATCAATGCCATACCTTTTGTTCCTAATTTTTTAATATTAGACCTGTGACCATTTTTCAACGCAATCCAGCATTCGGCATCATTGTAATCATCTTAAAAAAATATTTAATGTTTTACTCGTTTCAGATTAATTTTGTATGTTCACCTTGCAATATATACACTAAATATCCACTATTGCTATTAACTTATTTACCTGCTCGGTATTTAATGAGAATCTTGTAAAACTTCCATCTTTTGTTACATTCTTCTCTTCTTTTAACGCGTTCTTGCGTAACGCAAAGATCTTCGTTTTTCGGGTAAGTAACATAAGTTTTTGGGAATTTGTGTAGAACTAGCCAATTATGGGGAACAACTACGAAGTCATCAATACCTTCATGAGGAAATTCTATAAACTGAACTACATAAAATATTTTTTTTTTGTCTTGTATGAACATACTTATCTAGAAAAAAAAATTAAAAAATAAATAAAAAGCTAATCACACGTTTTATTTTATCTATAAATAATATTATTCAAGTGGCCTGAACCCTACAGCACACGACGTTGTAGCCTAAGCGTATAGTTACGACGCTACGCGCACGAGACCTGTAGGACGAGCACGAAAATCTTTCGAAGTTGAATACTTATCGTTATTGAGGATGTTTCCGTCATGTGGTGGTCCGTCATGACGTCACGTCGGTGGGTGTTATCACATCGTTCCTACTGTACGCAAAAGTTACTAATTTTGCTAGCATAGATTATTCTAATCTCAATAGTAATCGTCATAGTCAAAATTTTAAACGAATAAACAAATATTGTGTGCAACGTTGTTTCGATGTAAAGTGGTTAAGATGTAAAAAAAAAAAATACTAGAAAATTGTACCACTTGTGTTATTCATTCAGTAGATTCAGATCATGTATTGATAATATTTTCAAAAACTCTGTGCCAAGACACAAATCTATAATTAACATGTTAACTTCAGATAATTGTGGAATGTGAATAAAATTAATACAAGGAAAAAATTGCATGTATACCGAAGACAACTAGTTGTGTACAAAAGTTTATAGGTAATGAAATGGCACAATTGAAGTACTTCAAAAATATTAATAGTGCACATACATTTTTCAGTGTTATTAAAAATTAGTTCCATGCTACAAATGTAGCAAAATAAATATTTAAGGGAGTTTCTTGTTATTTAATGACTGGGCGACTGTTGGAATATATAGATATAAGCAAAGGTTATATGAACTTTATAGTGAAAAAACATTTAACCATGAAGAATCGCTTTAATTTTAGTGAACTCCACCGGTTCACTAAAATTAGTGCCTAATATATTTCAGGTTAAAAAATGAAGCTTGTTCCTTCTTATTTTGAATAAAATAGATTGACTTTGACTTTATTGAATTAATGTAAATATCGCTGGCTGAACTGTCGAAACTTTCTTCATCTTACATTTGTAAGGATGTATATGTATATGAAAAAGTTTAAGAAAAAAAATGATTAGGTCGTGAATTATGCAAAATCTAAGCCTATAGCGTAGTAATAGACTAGGGACAAAAGCTTACAAAAATAAAAAATATACACATTCAAGTTATGATTGAATGACATAATTTTAACTAAAAACATGGCGTGTTGAGTGGAAGAATGATAAATAATAAGTTAACCCTACAGATACATACTCGTATATGACGCTCAATTTTAAAATAGATGTTTCAAAAGTATATCTCGAGAGTTAATTGTTGGTCGAATAATAAAAAAGCACGTAAGTGGGTGAATTAATAAGCTACATAGATAAGCTTCATAAATTATTTATATTGTAAACATAAAAGTATTTTTTAATTACTTGTCAAATCTCTTGTATATAAGTGTGACGTGGATGACCATAAACTATCAACGAATGGTAAATCACTGTTATCTTTTACACAGCTAAAACATAGACAAACTTAGCCTTGGCTTCGCGTCTTCAACGTCAAGTAGATTTGTTCAGAAACCACAACATGTGTGTGCATTGTAAATAAAAAAAATCAAAAATATCTTGTATTGTTATTCGTATTTCTATCGTAATTTCAAAATACGTAGATCATTTCAAGCGTATTTAGAAATTTAAATTCCGATAAATAAACATGTTAATCAAATGTTATAAAAAAACATGCAACAATTTATTTAAATTCAAATAAAAATAATGTAAGTTAACTTTTTACGTTTCTATTGTGTTCGATTTACGATACGCTTACGCTACGACACAGTGTGCGATGACGCATAATAATAAACTTTTGACAGTTTTACATATGTAGTTGCTATTGCCGTATTTGTATAGCAAAATTAATCCAAGGACACAGTAATAAACACTAACATATACCTAGACTTCCTTAAAACAAAAATGAAACTTTTGCTACAGATATAATTCTTATCATTAAAATACTTACTCGGTATATAGAAAACTGAATCGAAATACAAAAAAAGTTTTGGCAAGTCCACTGTCGAGCAAAATTTTAACTATTTCAATTTAGTTTCACGTTGGTACAATTGATCTCTGCTCTTCTGTTCAGCACTTCTCGATTGGTCTGAGTAGGTATGTATCGTTCAACAAAATTCAATATTATTATAACAACTGTTGTCCTTCAATAGGCGAAGTGTCATTAATAATGTATACTTATTTTAATGTAAACTTTGACATTTGATACACAAAAACCGTCCTGTCTCGAGAACAGCTTTACTTTAAATGGCAGTACCGAATACAAGAAGTCTATTTTCGCTAATATATATTATCGCTATATATTATCGCTATTTTTTTACGGTATAATATATAACTTTACTATATTCACTTTGCAGAAAACACTGTAAACAATTGTTATATTCCAGTTTATCATTATTGTACAAAAAAAAACATGCGTGCGTACAAAGTACACATGTCAGAAGTGAAACTTCTTTGGCGAACTAATTTATAAATCTTGTTTATATTTATACAAATCTAAAACTTTAAATTTCCAAGATTAAGAGGAAGGGAAAAAGGAAGATAGGTTAGGAATTTAATTGTCATTAAAAATACCTAATCCAATTTAAATATATACAAAATTTTTGTAAATTAATGATAACTCTAGAAATTCCAATTTTTAAATTAAAATTTCGTCGAAAGAATTTATGAAATATTGTTATTAGTATTTTATGCACAATGATTTATTGAAATCTCAAATGACGAATTGTAAATAAAAATGCCACGTGTTTTTTGTCAATATTAGAAATTATTAATTAAGTTTTGTTTTTGAATTCAAAATTTAGAAAAGCGAATTTATGAAATATTTTTATTTTATGGTAAATGATTTATTAAATTATCAAATGACGAGTGGCAAGTTGAAATACAACATGTTATTTGTAAATATTAAAACTACCTAACCTTCAAACCAATTATCATAAAAAATTGTAAATAAACAAAAAGATAACAGATATATTACTTACTTCGAATAATTGCTTGATACAGGACAACTTACAAATTTATTCACAAAGTTTTTTCACAAAGTTTTTCACAAAGTTTTTATTTATAAAATTCACTTACTGTTTATTCACTGTAGAAGTGTCTAATAATATTGTAAATATTACGCTATGCGACAGAAATGCCATCTAAAGTTCTAATAATTAACTAGTAAACGAATACACAACCAATAGGGCGTGTATTCTTTCTCGATATCCCGTATTCTCTCTCTCTTGTTCAATCTTTCTCACTATAGCTCTCTCCCACCTCACACTCCATAGCACTATGCGTGATACGACGTTCGCTCTGTCTCACTTTTTCTCTCAATCTTTCTCACTCGCTTGCTCCCTACTCTCACTCCACGGCTAGTTGCTCATGCTACGTTCGCCCTGTCTTACTCTCTCTCAATCGGTCTCGATCACTCTCTCTCTTTTCCGACACTTCCGTTGCATACCGGCGTGACGTTTCATCTGTAAAAATTTTACCCTCATGCGCCTAAAGAAGTTTCACTTCAAAAAAGTTAATACATAATAAAACATATTCATAGCAAGTTCCCGATAACTTTAGGTTGCAATGAGAACGAGAAAATACCCGAAAATAACCAAATGCTTGAATAAATTTGAGGTAAAGAGCTTACACCACCATTGTGATGGTATTTGAAAATATTGAAAAACACGCTACCCTAGTGATTACTACTTGCTCGATTATATATATATATATATATATATATATATATATATATATATATATATATATATATATATATATATATATATATATATATACATATATATATATATATATATATATATATATATATATATATATATATATATATATATATATATATATATATATATATATATATTTATATATATATATATATATATATATATATATATATATATATATATATATATATATATATATATATATATATATATATATAATCGAGCGAGCAATAATATATATATATCTACTCTCAGGAACTACCAATATGAATTGAAGAAATATTTCTAATTTGGATAAATCCATTTACTTAGTAAGCTAATAACCTACAGACAACACTACATTACGTTAATCAACTCTACATTATCACTTAAACACGTAAGACAAAGCTTTACTTATTATATCTATAACCCAAAGCAAAGCCAAATATATCATAGTATGTACCATATTTTACTTCCAATTTCATAATTATACAACTTAAAATAACTTGTGCCTAATCAAAATATATATTTTTTGTCATTTTTAAAAGCTTTTATTTTCATGTAAAAACATTTATTTTGGTACTTTACTCGATGCTTACATTTTTATCGTTAAGGCATATTTCTTTAAAAATAATCGAATAATGTTGTTGTGAATGGTTTTTCAAATTCGTTATTTCCGTTTCAATAATGTACTATAGCTATACTATATCTGATTTTTCAAAGAAGAGAAATAGTTTCATTCGTTCAATTCATGGAATGCAATTTAGGTCTATAAGCTTATGATTAATATATTGACAAAGAAAGACAAGAAATGTCTAGATTTGTTAAACAAGGAAATAGAAGTGTGAAATTAAATAAATTTGTTCAGTTACCAGGATATCTAAAATATAGATAATACATTATGTTTATAACTAACTAACTACTAAATAACTAACCGATCAAAAGTCTACCCATTGTCATACAAATGTTTAGTAGATTAAAATTTACTAAGAAACTAAGTGACTAATATAGTAGAGTTATTGAACTTACCAGTCTCAATTTCATACCGATCCATTCGCTATGGCTGACGTCATTGCAATAAATGTCGAAATTTGTGTAATAGCTCAGTGATGCTCATAGTAATTGAAAAACAGTGATAAGGGGTATTTCCAGAGTTATCATTATGTTTTAAGTTCAGAGTCTATCACAGATATTTTGCTTAGAAAAATGTATAATAACTCATGTACACCAGGATTTCCCAAAATTTTTCGACATACTCATGAAGAGAATGCTGTTGGGCCTAGATTCGGTATTTTAAACAAATATTTTATTGGCTTTTTTTCGTTAATTAATTTTAATTGTATTTAATACTTCATTATTACCTTCTAGGTTCGGAAAATTCAGCTTGCTTTAGAAAATTCTGCGGCAGGTATCAGGTCGAATAGTTCCCCACATTTTGGTAGATAACGCATAACGTGGAAACTGTCTCTACGGCAACGCTTTTATTTTTTATAAAAAAAATTATAACAACTAAACATTTTGAAAATTGTTGTTGTTGAGTTGGGTTTTTTCTTACATAAAAGATAATAATCGATTACATAATATGCTACGTCTCATTATTAGAAACTTAAAGCTTCATCTTGCGACGTTGTTGTTTGTCACATTATATTTTATGTAAGTATTCTATTTTTTATAAAGTTTACAACTCTATTTCAGTCTTCATAAATCACACACAGCTGTAGCATGTACATTTGTTGGTAAATGTGGTTTGGGTTTTTTGCCCAACGATTTTTTAACCCATATGGAGAACGATTTATCCTTAAACCAAAATATTATTACGTAACATCAAACGAATCGAGTAAATTAGGTATATTAGACTTATTTGAATCATCAATTTGAATATTATCAGTAACCAGTGAAACTGGTATCTGTTATCTTTAGAGAGTCTTGACATCACATTTTTCCCTTATTTATTACATCGCTGCGTGACGTTTTCTACGGTAACTTCTGATGTTGCCTCCACTTCGTTATTATTCTGTTACTTAAACGCATTAGTATTTCTGTTACTTAAACGCTTCTTCAAGCGACTGTGTTCGCCGTCACGATGACTAACAGCTTTGTTGCATTAGGTGAGTGCAGAGTGTGTGCCCCATTTAATAATTTAACGAAAGAGGAAGAGGAGGAAGACAATTAATTTACTTAAATAACAGTAAATTATTTGAAATTATAAATAGATAGACTCTGTATAGCACACATAAATTAATAAAAATTAAACTATATAAATAAATAGAGACATAGATAGTATACAAAGGCGACCTTATCACTAATAGTGATGTCTTACAGGTATCTTAAGAAAAAAGCATTCAAGTGTATAGGATATATTCGTAGTTCATAAAAAACGAAGATAAAAAAAAACAAATAAAATACAATAAATTTGAAATATACATAAAATACAGGTATTCATAACATAATATGTAAATTAAATATATAATAATATTACATATTTTATATACAAATACAAAATAATATAAAAGTTATATTTTTTTTACTGGGCCAAATAATAACGAATTTTTTGAGCAATTTTGGATGGCGAATATAATAAAATTTATTAGGGATAAATATTTTGAAAAAGATGAACTATTTTGGAAACTGGAGGAATTATTATGGCTTTTATATTTTATGTAATATCGCCAGCAAAAACTTCGTAAAATACATTTGGTAAAGCTTATTTGATTTGTTCGAAAGTTTGTCCGACTATCATTCATAGTGTCAAGGAACCGCCAAATTTTTCCTGGGTCTCTGCACAGTTTTTATATTCATTACCCAAACGCTTATATTTGGCCAAATTGACGTCAAATGGAATGCATTTGTACTTATCTTTAGCGTTGTTAAATCTAGTCAGTATTGCCCTAAATTCTCGTATTTCAGGGTCATTAGTCAGTATGGGAGTCCCACAGGGATCTATTCTTGGTCCTTTCCTCTTTTTAATACATATAAATGACTTACCACATTTAGTTGGAAGGAGCCATGAGATAGTATTGTTTGCTGATAATATTTCAATAATTTGACAGATTATTTTGAAGACAATAAAATATAATTAACGATGTAAACAATGCGCTCTCGAAAGAAGTACATTGGTTTAGTGCTAACAACCTTCTATTAAATAGGACAAAAATAAAATGTTTCATTTCTCGAACACTCAACACGAAAATTGTTAAAGCTACTATTGAATAGTGAGACCGCAGATCCTGTTGATTCTACGGCATTTCTCGGTGTCACTCTAAATTACAGTGGGGGTCTCATATTGGTGAATTGGCGAATAGACTGAGCTCAGCAGCTTTTGCGGTTAAGAAAATTAGATCGTAAGCTGATGTAGAAACGGCTCGCCTTGTTTACTTTAGCTACTTTCATAGTATTAAGTCTTATGGCATTATACTTTGGGGTAATGCAGCCGCGATCAGTACAGTTTTTTTTTGTCCTGCAGAAGTGAGCTGTTCGCTCAATCTATAATATTGACAGTTGCGTCTCAATATATCCTCGATAATGTTTGTGTATGTAAAAAAAAAATATTAACGATTTTACTAAAATTGGCGATGTACACAATATTAATACTAGAAATAGGTTGAAACTTACCGCGCATGTAACTCAATTGCATCGAGTTCGCAATTACCAATGTTTCTTAACGATATTGTTAAAACACAATCAGTTTCAATCTACAAGCAGTTTATGGCATTATACTTTGGGGTAATGCAGCCGCGATCAGTACAGTTTTTGTCCTGGAGATTGTTGATTAACATCAGCAAGACCAAATTTATGTTTATTTACAAAAATCCAGATCTAAAACCAACAATAACTGTGTTCGGCAGTACAAATATCTCGGCGCTTGCCTGAACGCATGGGATTCCGGCCAAGAAATTTGAACCCGGTTAAAAGTTGCTCGTGCTTCGTTTAACAAAATGAGCATAGTTTTTTGCTGCCGACGTTTATACATAAAGCTCGGAATAAAAATTCTCCAATGTTACATCTGCCCTATTATTCTTTATGGATGTGAGGCATGAACCTTAAAACAAGACTGTCAACATGCCCCGAATAATGATGCAAGCCATCAAAAAGCGGAAAATATAATACTCAGGCCATATTTTCAGTTACACATACAGTACAGTACAGTAGTAGTATACAAATACAGTTTTCTGCAGCTTATAGATGGGTCGTGGTTGAATAATATCAGGGAATGGACCGGTATCAAATTCAGCCGACCGACCTTCAGGATTGAAGAGGCACACAAAAAAGAAGAACATAAATTAAATTTATGGATATTAGCTTTAACATCAATAGGCACCACAAGTAATTATTTTATAATTTTTTTATTTAGTTTGCTTATTAACCTGTGGTTTACAAGTTAGTATGGACAAGCAGGAATTTGAGTATTACACTTTCCATGATTACCTTACGTGAATAATCCGGTAGACTTCTATATATCCCTATAATATTGAAGATTTTTTGTCATAAAAACTTACTAGTAGTTTTGAAGAATTATGTCTACTGTCATCATCAGCTCCTTCAAACCATTATATTATTTATTGTACTACAAATATATGGGTAAAAATGTTAAACACATTACACAAAGATGGACTTATCCCTACGAGAGATCTCTTCATTCGTACATAAAAAAATATATTTTATACATGTCTAACATAGTAATATCTCCTCCTTTTTTGAAATCAGGCAAAAATGCTTTGCGATTAATACTTAAAAATATAATTTTACTATTATTCCATTCGCAATATTGATAAGTAAATTACAGGCGGAATATTTATTTTATAATATATTAATGCTTCCGTCTGATAGGCGGCCGTGCGCGATAAAATGATGACTAGGCAAACATCGGGGCATGATTAAACTTTTTTATAAGTAATATTCGTTCACTTTCACCCTAAAACTGCAGCCCTCGTAACTAGTATATTATGCCAAAATATATAATCGATTACGTCATCTACATATCACTGTTGCAAGAAAAATGCAGCTCCGTTTTGCGACGTCAAACCAAAGTCCAAATTATTTCCTTGACAAAAATAACTATAACGAATTGTAGCTTTCGTACACCAGCGCATTTTTTACGACGTATCAGCGACATCTTTCGGTTGTCTATCGAACTATTTCATTTTAAATAGAAACAAAGATGAATCGAAATAGTTCGACTAATATCCACGGTTTTAAGCTATATAATTAACTAACTGTTGCTAATCTAGAATCCGGCCTATTCGAAGGCGGCCAGCCGAAGTCCGAAGCCCGCTAAGCAGCCACGTAGTGCTTAATACTTCTCAGGGACAGAGTACCCTCTTCCCTCCCCACCCGACACTGCCAAGGCCAACAGATTTAACCACTAAAAAGTACCCAGAATAATGTTCGTAATTAATAATTTTTAAATACACGAATATATGCCGAAATCTATTCAAAGATTGTTTCTTACATTATGTTTTTTTTAAGTTCCTCGTTTTTTCAAAAACATTTTTTAAATAGACTTAAAGCACACATATATACCTAAATGTAAGTAAATGTGTCTTTTTGGCAATATGGTCTTAAACCAGATATTGTGTCGAGCGGGTAAAAATACTAGAAATAAACTAGGCAGTGATGAAAATTTAAGTTTAGTTAACTTAAGAACTGCTGAAGAAACAGACGTACCTCACCTTGAATACCAAGCATATGTCTTATGATAAGAAATATTGTATACCAATATATTAATATCTAAGACCGATTTATATTGTTTTTGTTTTTTTCACTAACAGTTAAACACTTTTGCCTTATTTTTTACACTTCTACGTTGACTTTTTCTATGGTAATTCTTGATGTAACCTTCACTTCCTCTTGACATTTCTGGTATCGCCTTCCTCTATCTTATATATTCCCCGTGTGTCCCGCTTTTGTGAATTAACAACTAGCCTCTTGCTCACTTCAGTATAATTATATCTACTTACAGAAAGGGTCCTCTGAATTTTAGATTACTCCTAGAAATGCAATATCCAATAGCGTATACGACAGTATCAGACTATTCATGTAACCATAATTAACAACTTTTTATTATTTAACATTATTAGGTTTTGTTTAAAAAAAAATTAAAGAATTTTCTTTAACAATTTTTCATAAAAGGAACGATCTTTTTATGTATAAAGCCTTAAAATTGTCTATAGCTGTATATAATCTGTTTGTAAATAGTAACTACATAATTTTAAATGATTAAAGTCTATCGAATGTTTTCATATTGGCTAAATTTTGAACATTAGTGATATTGACAAATTGTAGGTAGAGTGATTTTTGGATATGTTGTTGTAAGTAGTAAAACTAAGATGGGCTACACGTTATGATAAAGTATCATTTATTTTAAACTTATACCAAGGTTTGAAGTCTAGACATATTGTTACTAGAAACACAATCTTTTCCATTTTCAGACAGTGATATTTGATTATAACTTTTTAATAAACGGATGTCTTTAGGTGTTTTCTAAGAATATGAGAATGTTATGATTACTTTACAGATAATTAATCAAAAAGTCAAATTATGACTAGCTGCATATAACTATTAAAAAAACTATATTATTTTTACAACGATTTAATTATTGCTAAGTCCTTTTTATGATTTAAGAAAAATAAAATTATAAATCCTATTCATATATGCCTGAATAATCACATTGGCATAAATTTTATTAAAATTAATGCTTTCATATTAATTTGAAGAGGCGCCACCAGGCGGTCACAAACAGACTCTGTATATAAAAGCTTCCAATTACGGTCAAGCTTTTAATAACAGCATTTTACCGGAAATAAAACGGATATTTATTTATTTTAATCCACCAGTAGTAATTACAATAAAAAAAATACTTACCTAACCGGAAGCTTTTTATTTTAATTTCTACCTGGTGTTTATTGCGACAATGACGTGCGCCAGATGGCGCTTTCAGACTTTCAGTCAAATCGACGGATAAGGAAATGCTCTCTCAATATAAAAGCTTCCAGTTAGGTAAATATTTTAATATGCATTTTATTTCAGGTAAAACGCTGCTTTTAATTAATAACGGACGGACAATATTTTCTTTCATTTATTAAGTAAACAATATGAGGATGAGCGTATTGGGTAATTAACACTCACATTTCCAATTTACGTAAAACACCAAAATATTTTATGTGAATTTAATATATTTTAAAAAATTCTTCTCTTAAATCGGTTGATTACCGGTTGAGTGTATTTCGCAAGTTAATTAATGTTTTAATTATATTTGTGTAGTTATGTGGTATAGTTTGTGATATATTTAAATTAGCTATAATCATGAGTAAGCACACTATTACTATTAAAATAATATTCAAGCAAAGTTATACTTTTTCTGGTAAAGTGCAAAGTTATATGAAGGACAGAATATTTTTACGCATTTTATGTGACCTTTATTACATATACATAGTAGTTAAAATTATTACTATTAGCTGTATTTTAGTTAGTACGGTTTACACCTTTATAGATTAATAAAAATATCGAGTAGTACTTACACAACGAATGTTCCAATTTCATGATTCTAACTATAATTAAATTAACAAACTTAAATTTGCGTGGGTGTACAGTCAATTTGTATGAAACATACTATATATATATATATATATATATATATATATATATATATATATATATATATATATATATATATATATATATATATATATATATATATATATATATATATATATATTTATATATATAATAGTTATTTGTACATGAAATAAGTACAAATTATGAAAGCTGACAATGCTAATTTTTATTTAAAATGAATAACAGCTATAAATTTATAATGATTTTTTCTGTAATATATATAAATGTCCAATTTTTGAATCTTTTCCTATATTTGTGCTGTAAGTTCTAATATATTGCCAAATTTCGTAATTCTAGGTCAACAGTACTAAGTACAGTAAGGTTTTGATTACTCAGTGAATTAAATAAAAAATGCGTACCGCGCTCGTATAGTTTGATGGCGTTAACTTAATAGTGTTTTATTTTTTGTGGTCCAAGAGACTATTGAGCTGGATGTTTAATGATATTTTCAGCTTGATACCTCCAAATGAACATGAGAAAAATGGTTTTGACGTACATCATCAGAGTCATACAAGGATTCCGTTTTTTCCTTTTGAGATACGGAATCCTAAAAAAATGAGAATCGAATGTGTCCGGTCTTAACTGCGCCATTATAGCCTCAACTAACCGATTTGAATAATTTAACAACAACAGCCTCTCGATTTCGATGAAATATCTACTTTATATTATGATGAATAAATGATTATTAGAAATTTATCGTGTAACAGTTTATTCAAAAGCGTCACGGGGTCAAAAGTTAAAACATCTATCACAAATTTAATTTAATGTAAAAAAAACAAAACTATGGATTTATCACCACGATTGAGGAGGCAATGTTCATTTTATTTTAAAGGAGATGGAAGAAGGAGATAGAAATCTGTGGCAGATTCATCAGTATTCTAAGAAGGCTTGAGCCTAGGTCGGTAGATATTTGGCGGTAAATTTGGGGATCGCTTTTTTTGTTACTTCCTTCATAGATATTAAAAAATATTCTGCGACGTTTATTTTAAATTTTATATGTAGGAAATAAAGTCTTACACAAATAAGCAAACGTTCAATTTCAACGTAATTTTTGAACTGTCAAAATAATCTAGGAACTAAACTGATGAAAATTCGCCACTGATCCTTGAAATTATAAATCGATCCATCAATCAAGATTCCAATTAAATTAAGATTTTGCCGCTATATATCCTAATATAGGAAAATATTACAAAAATGAAGACGAGCAAAATTTCAATTTTCAGGTTCCAGCTTATAATATAGCTTTATGAGTCCAAAGCCGTGACGCCAATTCATTAAGTAGTAATTCCCACTTTATTAAAATTTCGCAGCGGGACGTCGGTTCATTAAGTAATGGAATAATGAATGCGTTGTTTGACTTTCGCCACGTTACAACAAATTATTTTAATATAGGTAGTGGAACATAATATAATAATACACTGTCCGCTTTTGGTTTTGGTAATATAGAATAAAAGGAAGCAGAATCTTGTTTAAAATTTGAATATTATTTTAGCTAACTATGGTAGGATTAAATAGCACGTAAAGGTTTCCATTATTCGTTTGAATTGATTGAAACATTAAGAAATAATATTTACATGCTGTTATTCTTAAGCAGGCTTTCCGCCTTTTGCTGTTAAAACTTTTGTTATCATCGGATACATAATTCCAAGTATTATCTTAATATATATATTGAATATCTTGAATATATACATATATATATATATATATATATATATATATATATATATATATATATATATATATATATATATATATATATATATATATATATATATATATATATATATAATAGGTATAGGAATAGGCATATAGAGCTATATGGTGATCTAGTCGATCTCGGAAGAATAATATAGGAGTTTTTTTTAAATCAGGTTAGGAAAAGTAAGTGGTTGCGTTTTGTTACTTATCATGACATATCAGTGTCGGGTCTACTCATTTTGCTTATTGTTTTATTTGAACAATTTAAAATTATTTTTGAATTACAAGCTTTTTTCTCCATAAAAAAAAGTTGGGCAGCTAATTCGTGGTGACGAAGAATATTAAAATTACTTAGATCGTTGAACATACAAATGATAACGACAATAAGTAGGGAAAATCACGACCTCTATCTGTAAGACATCAAATAAGTGTCATACATAAGAAATTTTTTAAATTTCTTTGAAGTTGCAAGTAATGGGTCAAATTTACCGCCCCATTACCTTGCCTTAGGCCTGACCATACCATCATTCTGCTAGTGAATCTGTGATATACGACTACAATGACCTATTAAAATTGTCTAAAATTAATGAATGCCTCAGATTTGAGCACAAACAACGCAAGTGATTCTACAGGATATTATTCTTTAAAATAAAATATTTAGAAACGTATATTATTTATTTTTATGATGGTTCACTCAATCAGTATTCAGTGCTCAAAATTGAATGTATATAATATAGGAATCAGTTTCAGATTGTATTATCAACAATGAGAATTTACAAACACCTATTAAACAACATATCCGAAATACAAATAAAATGTCCGATAAATATAAATTGATATAAATAAATAAAATATAAATAAAACGCTAATGAATATAGTTAATTATATATTATATAATTCTCACGTTAAAAAACCTCGTTTCGTCGGTTCATTAAATAATGGAATAATGAATGCATTGTTTGACTTCCCAGCCAACAAACTTCCGGCGAGATTTCTATTGTCTCGACAAATTTCACACTTTACTTTCATTTTGTTTTTAGTGTTGCGAATTTCATGATTTTAATTACATATACGAGTAAATAATATGTACTGATAGTGAGTGCCCTTTAAGGATAGTGTTGCCAGTTATTAATTTTGCCTTATTTTCTTATTTAATATTCACTTAGTAGTTCTGGGATTCATTAATGACTAAATTAGAGCTCAATGGTAAAAAGTAAGTAATTGGTCATAAAATTATCTAAAAAATAAAAAAATAAAATGAATATTAAAATTGTTAATTAATATGTAAGTACATTTTTTGATAATAAATACTTCATTTACATTTCTTTGACGAAAGAACTAATCCAATAATATATTTACATTTTGATTTACATTACACGCTGTGACACAGAGTAAACCTAGTGTCAAATACTCTGTTCCCCGCTTTCCATCTTTGGAGACATTGCGTGTTGAGTGGCGGACATAACAAAACATCACGCTTTGTCTTATTACCAAAGCAAAGAAAATCTAAATAATTCATTCTACCCGAGTGAGAATCGAACCCACAAACCGTTGCGTTTACAGGCAGGCGCTGTGCCTCAGCGCCACGACGGTCCTGGATTGTAACTTATTTATTTAGCAAAATTTATTTACTTTATTAGCCTTTGTTATTTTATAATATGCGCATATGTTGACAATACAATAAAAAAGTCTTAAGGCGTTATTTTCAAGTTGGTAAACGTGTTATATGTAAAGAGGTCAGGGCCAGCCAAGTGTTTGTAGAGATATATGTGGAGATCTGCAGGCCAATGGTTGAAACATCTAGGATGGCATGAGGAAATAAATTAATATTTTTACTAAGAATTTGTGTAAAGCTTTTATTACTGTTTTATTTTTATATGCAGTTAATGGCTTAAACCCCGAGACACAAACATGAATGTCACTTATTTATTAAATAAATTTTGAAAATATATTAAAATAAATTAATTGATTTGATTTGATTTTGACTTAGAAATAAGGATTTTGAGACAATAGAATATTTTTATTTAGTAATAAGTATATGTTACTGTAAAAAGCTATAAATTGGTAAATCACATCGGTAGGATTTTATTTATACATATATTTATTATATTTATAAAATAAGTCCGGCTTCAACACTAACCCAGTTGCACCGTTGCATTCGTTGGGAAACAACTCTTCAGATATAGGAAGTAACGTTCTATAACCAAAAAAGTAACCTCGTATGTTCAAATATGTAATGTAATATTCTTTAATAGAAAATTATAATGAGGTGATGAGGATAGTGGGCAACGGAGTGTCTTAACACTATGTTCCCTCTGCCTATGCAATGCTATATGCGGGATACAGCGTGAAAAACAAAAAAGATAATCGTATAATACAAGGTAATCGTAAAATAGAATATAACTAATCGATTTCTATATATTAAATAACATTGAAAACCAATATCGCTGTTCTATTGTAATATGAACTTTGCCATTTTCTACATTAAACGGTATTTGAGTTTCAAACACCAAAGTTGAAAAAGCGAACGATATTATTGAGTCTAGACAATAAAATATTAATGTCCTATTAAAATATTTTATATTCAGTCCGCGTTGTCTGGCTCTATACCTACAATCGAGTGCGATAACCTTCAATCTTTATTATTATTCTGACAGATATTCGAGACTTGAACTATTTGATTTAGATCGTACTATATTTTTTTATGCATGCATCACAATTTATTGTTGATACCTAGTGATAAGGGTTACTTCTATTTAAATTCATTGTACACTGGATCTTTTAATTAGATCGAGAAGGAGAAATATGTAAGTATAGGTATATGTATAGCATATGGTTTTATATGCCCAGTGCCTAATAAAAAGCGACAGACGTGATTTGTTTAAACAATTTAGAAATAGATTAATAGTCAATTTATATATTTATAATTATTGCTTACTCGTATTATGAATCAATGGTAAAAAGATGCGGGAGACCTCGATTGACCTTCGAGAATACAGTGTCGAATTTCTTTTTACGTGACCTTCCCTGGAGGAAGCATGAGAACCCCCTGGATGGGCATGTAGGAACAGGCTGGTGACGGTGGAAGTGGCGAATGAGGTTCCGCAGCGTTTGACGTTCCCTTCTCTGTGTCCCATTTTTTTAAAATATATTCCAAGACATTAATATAATTTAATCTTATGATAACATGACATAATATTAATGTTTTACAATACTGCTAAACATGTATAACATCAATGTGCTCATTGTAATTATCAAGAAAAAAATCAGCATATCTTGGTACAAATGAATTGTTTTTTGTTATAATTTAGTATTTAAGCAGGTAATTGAATAACGACAGAAGAAGAAAGAAGCCGCCTAATTTTTTTCCAGCGAAAAATAAAATACTTTATACCGAACCTGGCCAAACTCTTCATCTCGGCCAGTTCAGTTGCCTTAGACCGGAAATAGTATTCCTACAATGCCTACAGAGACCTACAGTTTCACAGAATAGCTGTTGACATCCATTGTTGCGAAGACAATGCAGATGATTCTGTTTGTTTCATTTCATCGTTAGTAGTCACTCTAGTCCCTTTCATAGTTATTTTTGTTTTTAAACGGCTTTTTTGTGACACATAATTGTATATGCTGGTATGTTGACACACTGGCTCGAGGGTCTCTGAGCATTCAAGGAATTTTGACGTGACGTGACTATTGTTTATGTGTTTTGATGATCTCACGTGGATCTCAGTGGTAGATTTCTCTTGGTTTTGGTGTATAATGTAGAGAGATTCAAATTCATTACAATTTAATAGTATTCATAATGTAAATATATATCAGTCCTCGACGACGAAGTCAAAAACACAGTTTTTTTGAAAAGTCGTATTATAATTACTGCCTCCAATAATGCCTCCCTTTGTTTTTATTAACTGCTGTATATCGAATGTGGTGTGATTTGCATTTAAATATCAGTATATAAATCTGATTTACAATAAGTACTTTAGAATTGGTTGAAATATTACACAACACTAATATTTGCTGCTAGAATACCTGGCTACCTTTACCAAAAATGACTCACTAAAGCAGATAGACTGAATGAATTCAATGGAATTTATTAATAAATACTAACAAGTTTACCGAAATATACTCCGAGAATTTAGAGGATATTCTTGAAATGAGTCAAACACCTCATTAAAAGAAGTTTGCAAAATTAAAATTACCATGTCAAGAACATACCGCAATTAAATTTGCTCTCATCAAACGAAGCCCAAAAGGCGAATAAATTAAACGTCTATACTATATCTGTACTCTTCGGATTTTCCTTGATTTGGCAAATTAATGGGATTGAAGGGATTTTGTAATCATGTCGCGATTTACATATCGCCTTCTGTGTAAACCTAAACAACAAGGCATTTGTGGTGTTGGAAATCGAATGTCTATTATAAATCATATCTTTCCTTCTTATTTTACCTAATGAGTTGAGATTTATTCATTATGAATTATTAATGTTATCCTTATTTGAAATGTTGATTATTTTTAAAAATAAAAAAAAAACTTGATGTACCAGGTCTCTATGCAAAAAAGTAAAGGTTCATTGGAAATCTCAATACAGGATAGGCAGAAATAACGTAATATTAGGACGATTTCGTTTATTGGCCAAATTCGGGACATTGCACATTATGTGTACAAGTAATTGGCGGAACTCAACACCACATCTTAGTGTATCAAAGCGATTCATATGGTTATGAATCGCTTTGATACACTAGATGTGGTGTGAATTTACCGCAAGACGTTCACCCACTGCGCCATGAATATAAATATATTGAAATAACTCCAATCCAATCTCCATCTATCACATTTACGAATCAAAATTAATTAGAATTTAATTATACTTAGTCACCTAGACTTAGAATTATTTTAAATTTACATCCATTTTAGCCCCATCCTTTCAAACTCGATTTAAAACTTTAAACTAACATTTAAGCCTCTAACATTCGAACGTAATACTTACGAGGCAGATGCAGACCATTCACTGTCTAATGGGGTGTGTCGTCACCATGTTGACATTGTAAGGGTGAGTTTGCTACGAAATAGCGTATGCTACGTTTAAAGTTTGAATAAATATACCGATATGTCTTACGTTTAATAATAATATTATACAAATGCTTTATCTTTTGCCACGGTTATAGTATTAATAGAAATGTGTGTGTCAGACTATGGTCGTATTTTAAATCGCATTGTAATATGTATCAATATAAACATTTTCTTATATTAGTTAGCATTTCATTTTTAAAGAAGGTGTTCATTTACTCAAAAAAAAAATATAAAACCTTTATAGGATTACTCTGATATATATAGATAGTCAATATCACTTTTCTAAAAATCATGTGGTATCTATTTGATATTTATATCAAATATCTATCTAAGTCTATAGTCCGTTGAAGAGATTTTATTTTTATATAAATTCACCGCGAAATACTGTAAATAATGGTCACTTTGACTTAAAATAATGCTACTTACAGTACAAATAAAGAAAAAAAAAAGAAAATTGTAAATTTAACGATATATGAAAAATCAATACAAAGTTGCACCTATCTCATAAATTTAAATTTGTAAACTTACAACCATGAAATCGATACGGAACCCTCGGTGTAAAAATCCAACTCGCTCTAGATTATAAGTAATCTATATTATATAATATTACTTACTTATTAAATAAAATAAATAAATAAACAAAATAGCCTTTATTCAGATCTTGCAAACGAAAAGTTACATTTCAGAGCCTTAATAACTAAGATTTACAAACAATTTTTAACAATTCTTGAAATTTTTTTTTTGCAGATCTGTTTGCCAATCGGCAAAGGCCTCCTCAAAACGTTTCCATTCTATCCTGTTTTTAGCCACTCTGTTTCAGGTCGCTCCTGCCACTTGCTTGATGTCATCATCCCACCTCCTTTGTGGTCTGCCTCTCTTCCTTTTCCCTTCTCTGGGGTACCATCTGGTCACAATTTGGCTCCATTTATCATGTCCTCTTACCATATGCCCTGCCCATCTCCATTTCAGTCTTCTTATTTTAGACATAATGTTTTTCACATTTAGCATACTCCTTTCCATTGCTCGATGACATACTGCAAGCTTGTTTGTCATTTCCTGTGTTAGTGCCCATGATTGGCAGCTATATATAAGAACAGGTAATACACATGTATTAAATAATTTGCTCTTTATGTTTATGTGTAGTTGTTTGTCTTTCATAGCCTCTTTTAAGCCCAGTATCTCTTCCAGCCATTATTGATTCTTCTTTCTACTTCTCTGCGCATAGGTTTTCGTTGGGTTATGAGCTGCCCCAAATATATGTAATCGTCGGTATAGATAATTTCTGTTTTTTCTAGTTTAATAATTTTCTTGTCTCCCTTTGTCATCACTCTTATTTTATCGGGGTTAAGTTGTAGTCCCACATTCTGGCTTTCTGTATTTAATTCTTTTATCGTTTGACTTAAGTCTTCAGACGTTTTGGAGAACAGCACAATATCATCAGCAAATTTCAGATGCGTTAACGCTGCACCATCCTCATTGATTCCCAGATTGGTCCAATTAAGTTTTCTGAATATTGACTCTAGCACCGCTGAAAATAATTTTGGAGACAAGGGGTCTCCCTGTCTAACGCCTTTCTGAATTTTTATTGGAGCACTTGTCTTCTCCAGTTGGATTCTCCCTGTACTAAGGCTGTAAGCATTTTTTATCGAACGTATGTATTTGTGTTCTATTCCTTGTTCTTTTAGGGCGCCCCATATTTTAGCGTGTAGTAGAGACTAAACGCTTTGCTATAATCAATAAATGTGATATAATAAATAAGTTGGTATTCGTTGTACTTCTGTAGGATCTGACTACATGAATATGGTCAATCACCGAGTAACCTTTTCGGAATCCCGCGTGTTCGATGGGCTGTTTGTCGTCTAGTAATCTTTCGATCCGTTTCAAAATTATTTTAGCAAAAATCTTATATACGTTGGACATGAGGCTGATAGGACGATAGTTTCCAATGTCATGTTTATCTCCTTTTTTGCATTGCAGAATAATTTTTGAATGTGTCCATTGTTTTGGAATGATCTTAGTGTTTGTAACATCGTTAAATATATCTGTGAGTACAGGTATCAATACCTCTTTGCATTGTCTCAATATTTTATTTTCAATGCCATCTGGTCCTGCTGCTTTATCTTCCCTTTGAGTCTCTATAGCTTTCCTTACTTCATCATATACTCGAGTTATCATTCAGCTCGATTTCTTCTAGTGTAGTGTCGTTTTCGTAAAATATAAGTAAAGTATAATAAGATTCTGCTGTTTCCGATATATCTTGTCTGCGATGCTTCCACAGTCCGATAGCTTTCTTGATTTTTAAAATCCAGTCTATAGATTTTACTTAATTCCTTGTAAACTTTTTTGATTCCACCTGTTCTAATTATATAGCTTTCAATAGTTTTCATTCTATTTGTTTTCCTATCTTTCGTTATGAAGCATTTAATTTCTTTACTAATTTTCGTTAGCTGCTTTCTTCTATCTTGTGTATCTTTTGTGTTTATTAAGTCTTTTCTGTCTTCTAGTAGTTTAATAGTTTTCTCTGATAGTATTTTTTTTCTTCGTGTCTGTGTTTATTTCTGCTTTAACTTTTATCTGCTTTGTAATAATATCTTCTATATTGTTGTATTTTTCTTGTATTGGTAGCTGTTTCGTTTTTACATGGAAGTCTGAGAAGTTTTGTCTAAGTGTGGTGTAGCCATTTGTTCTATTTGTTTATTTTCTAGCTTTGTATTTCCTAAGTTTTGTCTTAGTCTGAGCTTTTTTGGTTGCTTTCCTCTCAATTCTGGTCGTATTAGTCTATGATTGGTATTGAAATTAACTCCAAAATTGGTGAAGCAGTTGTCTCTATTAGTTAGTATGAAATCGATTTCGTTTTTTGTTTTGCCACCAAGCGAGGTCCATATCCACATATTTTTCTTATTTTTCTTGTACATAGTATTTAGGATAGTTAGGCTATTTTCTAGTGCAAAGTTGGTAATTTTTTCTCCGTTTCTACTTCTTGGTTTCTCGCTGTATGTGAACTGTCCAATTACCCTGTCTTCTCCTAAGCGTTTTTCTCCTATTTGTCCATTATAATCTCCCATTACCACTAAGTTTTTATGGGTTTGTTCCAGAATAGCTTTGTTCAAATCCGCATAGAATGTATCTATTGTTTCTAAGGTTGATTGTTCAGTTGGTGAATATATTTGCACAATAGACCACCTATCTTTGTAACCTGGCAGTTTCAAATTCATAATCGCAATGCGTTCTGAGATTCCTATGAATTCTTCCACATATTGTGTAATGTGTTTTTTAATAATAAATCCAACTCCGTATAGGCCTGGTGTCTCCCCTATATGATACAGTAGGTACTATGGGTATGCGACAATCCTTTCTCCCATTCTTCTCACTTCACTCAGGCCTATTATATCCCACTTGATAAGTTTTAATGCAAATATTAATTCAATTAGAGATTCTTGATGTTTTAGAGAAAGAATATTCAAGGCCGCTGCCTTGAATTAAAATTTTAGTTTCCTGACATACTTCTTGATTTTTATCCTTTATAGTTGGAGGGTTGTGGTCTTTTTCCCCCACGAGGACCAATCGGCTTGGGGGAGTTTGATATTTTTTGGTTAATTTATTTTCTGATTCTTGGTTTGGTTGTGGATTCCATTTGCCGCTTTTTGGTTGCTATTGCTTTGATGAAGTTGCTGCACTCGAAAAGGAGTTGGATTCTGGCGCACATAATATCAAAAGCATTCGACCTGCTTGACTTGATTGAAGAAAAGGTTTGTTGGTTTTTTCGGTTTATTATTAGATATAGATGGTGATGCTGAAGATTCTCTTTTCCTTTTCTCTGGACTAATATTTTTTTGTTTTACAATTAGTTTATCATATTTGATATATGCTGTATTACCCTTTTCTCTCTCTTCATTTAATTGTGCTTGCAAGGCCTTTCTTTTTTCTAGCACCTCTTTCGAGTAGTCCTCAGTTATGTAGATGTCCTTGAGGTACTTTTTCTTTTTGAGTATTTCAATCTTTTTCCATTTGTTAACAAACGAGAATAGTACCGGTCTTGGTTTATTATCTTTTCTTTTTGTGTGTCCTATGCGACGAATTTTGTTCACATCATGATCTTCAATTTTGACATCAAGGTCAGTTTTGAGTTTATCTCTAAAATCTTTGATAAGGTCCATAATGGATGATTCATTTTCTTCCAAGCCAAAAACTAAAATATTGTTATATTGTTCTATTCAATTTCATTTTCCAATTTTTCCACTTTCCTTTTTTAATTCCTGTTTTCTTCTATCAAAGGCTCTAATTTTTCTTCCATCTTTTCCATAATGCAAGTTGTGATAGAAATCTTTAATTCAGCATTTTGATTCTGCATCTCTATTTTCATTCTGTCGAACAATATTTGAAATTGGGCTTCCATGATCTCTTCGTGAAATGGAACATATAGTAGAAATTCTAATAATTTTGTTGAACTGTGAGGCAACTGTCAATATGATTTTATTTTATTTTTTATTTTTTTTTATTATAATTTTTTTTATTATTTTTTTTGCCTTGTAATTATAGTGTGATATCTGCTACTATTTTCCGTCAATGTCTTATATTGGATTGAAACAATTATAAATTAAAATTTAAAATAAAGCAACAAATAAATGAAAAAAGAGCACTTGGTAGAATCGAACTCGGGTCGGCTGGAGCAGATCGTCTTTGATTCAGTACTACAATACTACTAGTCCAAGTGACTCTTAAGTCGAATGATTGCTATATATTTTCAGAGGACTTTGCTCCTCAAGACTGTACGAATATTATATTACACGAGTCTAGGAGCCAAAAGTTTTTGTAACACAACACTTATAACACTGATGTCTATTCACATTTGATTTTCTTAGAACAGTTTCTTTGTCACACACATCGCTGTTACGTCAAGGTTCATACGAGAGTTCTTTCTATTATAAACCATTAATTAAAGCTTGAAACAATGAGATTTCACTTGTACTCGAATTATAGTTTATGTAAATAGTATTGACACAATAATCAAGGCTTAAAACTATACTATTACTGTTTTTTAAGATTATTAAATACAGAGCTGACATCTAATACGTTTTACTTCTACCCACCTATTAACTTACTTATTAAAGTTGGTTTTTATTTCTATACCATACCATTAGACATCAGCAAATAAAGGGAATTTCAATAAAATATTTAAATCCTTCAGAATCCGTAACCATCGCAAACATTGACAAAGCCAAGACAAAGAAACTTAAACAAAATTATTTAAAAAAGTCTATTAAAAATAGAACCAGAACTACAGTAAAAGCTCATAATACATAATAATTAAGTTTAATTTAACTAACATTATTTACAAAAAAGAAGTTTAATAGTTCTAAAGTTCACAACAATGTACGCTGGTGATTGCCGGCCGCCGTACCGTAAAAATATTTCAAAGAACCCCACGCGCGCCGGTAAACAGAGAAAAATACGCAGCAAAATAATCATAAAGATAGTGAAGATGCACTGCACTTTGAAAACTTTCAATGCGTTCGCCACACTTTTATTTTTTATTTTTATAAGTCCAACTAACTGTATTGTTGGAAGGGATTTTTTTTTAAATTATGACAAACACGTTTGTATTTAAACTAGTTCCTATCCGTGGATTCGTTTCCATAGCGAAATGGAAATAAAAAAGAATTATTGACACATGACACATTTTAAGGCCCGATGTAGCTCTTGCTGCAGGTACAGATAAATCCGTGATAATCCGTAAAATCCCGTGATCCCATCATCATCTTTTTGAGTTACATTGAGTCCTTAGGGATGGTAAGAAACCATCGAAAATGAAGGTGAAAAAAGGTAATAATTAGTTAAAAAAAATATATTCCAACATTTTTACAAGTCGCCAAAATAATTCGTAAGGCTTCCTATATAATATTGCCAGCGACACGCTCGCGGCTTAGCCGCTTCTTTAAACTGAGTTGCGTTCGTTTCGTAATTTTGTATGACATCTTATTGCAAATCGATGTTCTCGGATTTACTCTAATATATTATACATATATATGATACTTTTTATTTTATAGTCAATATTTTGTATGACGTACTGATGTACCTACTTAACATCACCATGTATATTAGCCCCAATATTTACCTCTCACAATTGGAATATACATTCCAAATCACTCAAATTGATTTTTTTTTACTTTTTATCTACACCGCCTGTTTTATATAATTTGGCTTCACTGGCTTATAATCGACGTAATTTAAATGTGCCTAACATTTAAACAATCTAATTTTTTTGTTCATAATCCTTTTATAGGTGTATATGTACATGTACATGTACATGTATAGAAGCATATCTATTAAGTAAAATCAAAGCAGCAGATAATTAAAGTAAGCTTCAAAAAGACAAATGTATCGGAAAACACGAAGGAATGTTGCGAATATAAGAATTTTCTTTGTTTTCTCTTAGCTTTTTTATAAATATATCTGGATGTTTATTTGAATGTTGTTTTTATTGCTTGGGTTTGGATATATATATACGTATATATATATATATATATATATATATATATATATATAATATATATATATATATATATATATATATATATATATATATAAATATAAATATATATATATTATATATATATATATATATATATATATATATATATATATATATATATATATATATATATATATATATATATATATATATATAGATATATATATATATATATATATATATATATATATATAATATATATATATATATATATATATATATATATATATATATATATATATATATATATATATATATATATATAAACACGATAGCTTGAGCACCACAAGGCAGATTGAATTATTTACACTTCTTCCCTCTGACAAAACAATATGCAGTATTTAGTTACAACATTGCATACATTAAAAAACTAAATTTTGCATTGAAACTCACAAACATAGAGCAAAAAAAAAAATGATGACGTTATAAATTACAATCTATTGACTTGAAATAAAACTATCAACGGATTGGAAATAAAAACATCCGTGTAGTAAATTTTTATTTGCTCGGTACCCGAATATTGCTCCTCTACGGTATTGATTTATAAAACGTCATATTTGCTAAGCGATATATGAGGTGGTTTAATGTCAAGGTCCATTATAAGCGTCTGTGGGCTATTTTTTAAATTTTTTTATTTAAGTTAATTATTTTTTATCTATATTAATATGTATTGCTTCACGGTGTATCCCTGTTATATGCAAGGAAGGCAAAGGAAGTGCCAATTTTCGAGACATTGCGTTGGGTGGCGGAACTCAACGCCGGTTTTTGTTACGATAGCGAGAAAATGAAAATATTTCATTCGGAATCCAACCCACGACCATCTTATGTACAGTCAGACTCTGTGATGCTGCGCCAAGATGATCTCTGTCACTACCAGTCCGATTAGTATCTCATCGTGGACTGGTTAGCAGAATTCAACTGACGAAATATATTCTGTAGCGTTTCTATAAAAATCTTTTATAATTATATTATTGCTTACATTAAACAACTTGAATTTAAAGATACCAGATAATATGTATTAAAAAAATATTTTTTATTCATAGGTTGTAGAACAGGGCAGAACAAATTTAACAATTATTCAAAGATTAACTAGAATTTGTGCAAATTAGCGTTGAGATCAAGCCAAATGTGGGCTTAATTAGTAACAAATCAATATTATTAATAATTAAATCACGTAAATCTTGTTATAAAACAAAATATATGCCTTATATAAGGTATAATTACAGAACTAATCACAAATAAACTGTGAACCAATGAAAACCTGTATTAAAGGGACATCCCCGTATTTGCCAGATGTCAACATAGGATTAAAAATAAAATGTTAATGCCAGGATAATCAAATTTGAGAGCACGTTAGCACATGAGGTTTTATATCTTACATCTTTTAGTTTATAGAAGGCTGAAATTGCCAGTGAACTTTGGCTTTTATTTCATATATTATAAGGTGTTGCTGATACTTCAGTAGAATTCACTTAATTTTGAACTTTATATCTATATGGTGAAAGTTACATTTTACTACTGCCAGTGTATCAGGTCTGGTTTCGTATCTCTATTATTAAACAGATGGCTTAGAGGTTTCACAGCATGGGGTTTATTGTACGGGCAAAAAGAGGAAGCGCTCGTATTATGGATACCACGTGGATAGTAAATTTCTAGAGATAGGAAATCGCGGGATATGTATGGATTTGTAAATCTAATAGTCCAATGACGATGTCGTGGAGTATATAGGTAGTACAAACAATAATTGTTGAAGTATTATTTGAATATTGTCATGGCACATCTAAGTTATAGGTTGTAGGTTTAATTTTGATTTGAAAATTGCGTACATTAAGCTAGCTAATTGAGGCCATCGAGGCGCAGCGGCACAGCGTCTGCCTGTAAACGCGACGGTTGTGGGTTCGATTCCCACTCGGGGAGACTTAATTATTTTCATTTTCCTCGCTCTGCTAATAAGACAAACGTTGATGCGCTCCCACGCAATGTCTCGAAAAGCGAGAAGCGGAGTGTCTTAACATTAGATTTCCTCAGCCTACCCTGCGATAAGCGAGATACAGTATAAAGCTAAAAGAAATAAGATCGAATTTCTTACCTTTGTTAACCTTAGTCTAACATGTGGTGAACAGCCTTCCTTCATCCTTGACACAGACCTCTCCAATACCACATAACTGAATGAAATCAATGTTGCAATAGTTACCAGCCGCTTTAAGCCTAGCTAGAAATCCATACTACGCTTGCTGAGCTTGCACCTAGCGTCCTATACTACGCTTGCTTCGACTCGATCCCCAGTATAGGACAAATGTAACCGATCCACCTCTTGCTGATCCATTCAACAAGTAGTTCCTCTAAAGCATACAGAAATAATATAATGCAGTGATTTAACACTACGCTCTTTTGCCACATAGCCGCTGATAGTATCACGGCTATGAATTCAGTTATTAATTCTTTAAAAATCAATTCAGTATCTATAAATATAAATTGAATTATATTGGAAATTACAATTCACGTTGGTCAGAAATTTAAAATTTGTCCAAGTATTCACAAGAATTTGTATATTCTAAAAATTTCCAAGACCAGCGTCTTACTGAGAATAACATCGATCAAGTGAAGTATATACAAATTGCCTGAAAATTGCGGTTTCGTAATAATTTTTAAATTTCGCGTCAATTTATACAAACGTTTATATTTATTGTGGTATCTACGAAATTAAGTTTTCAATTTCTGCGTATCTCAAACTTATTTCTAAAATGATGTGCACAATGGTGCAGTGGGACTACCTCAGATTGTAAACGTGGTTGTTGTAGGGTCGATGCCCTCTGGGGGAAATTCATTATTTGCATGGTCTCACACTGGTAAGACTAAGTGGGAAGTAGAATCTCAATCTTAATAAATACACGCCTTAACTTAGATAAAAATAAAAGGATGTTAAAGTATATAGCCTTCTTCAATAAATAGAGTACTCAACACAAAAATATTTTTTTATTCGAACTATTACTTCCTTAATTAGCGCGTTCAAACAAACAAACTCTTAAGATTTATATTACTAGTATAGATATACATATATTAGTAAAGTATATACTTAATACGTATAGTAACCTTACACATTTTCGCCTTACAATCTATGGGTAGGTAAAATAAACCATCGATTTTGATACTGAGCCCGCCCGTAGCGCTTACGGTCCCAAGTGCTTACGGGTCATTCAAAATGATCGCATTATTCCGAACAGTTGTTAGAGCTTTGACTAGCGAATGAACAAAGCTGGTACAAATGACCGTCAGTTTCTTAATGCTGGAAATTGTACGTATTGGTATTTTGTATTTTACATTATTTGTTTACGAGTTTCGAGCACGTTTCGTACACGTATAATGTACGTACATTACACTTACAGTAAAAACATGGTTACTTTCATAAATTATATTTCTATATACAATTTAGGTTTAAGACAAAACGAGGGGTTGAGTTCTGCACGCAATGTCTCGAAATGTTGAAAGTTTAACATTAGGTACTGTCTGCCTATCCTGCTATATGCTACAGCTTTCAGTTGAATACGTAAGTGGCGTTATAATTTTTTAGGATTGAACTATATATATTAGTTTGTAATAGTTTATTTCTGTGATATACCTATAAATGTCCAAATTTCGGACATTTTTCCCTTAATTTAGACTCTTAGGTTACTTTCCTGCTAAATTTCATAGGTCTATGCTAACGGGAAGCATCCTTTGTTTCAATTACGGGGCGAATTTCATACAAAAAAACGTCAAAAATGAAATATAAACGCTCAAAAGATCTTTTAATTGCGTCGATTTATAAAAAAAAATCTGTTCTGCAAGATACTATAAATATGAATATGGATATTGATTTCAGCTCGATAACTCCATACGACTTTGAGAAACATCGTATTGACAGACTGACAGACGGGCAATAAAGTAATCTTATAACAATTTTTTTTTTGTATTTTAAAAGGTGTCATAATATTAAAGAATTCGTATACTTTTAATAATATAACATCAATTTTTATTAAAAATCAAATCAACCAGCATAGGTTTCTCAATAGGATTTAATGTCCCGTAATAGTTCTGAGCAAATTAACGAGCAACGACGATGACATAAATCGGCTGTAAGAGTAAAAATACGAGTATAGTGAACAAAGTGTGTGCGAAGAGGTGGACATGTTCAATTAAAAGGACAGCTATTAGAAAATTGCTTAACATGCCGTGACATTGCAGCTTATCTATGTGTTATTTTTATATTTTATTTTATAGTTAGATAAGATTATTCACTTAACCATTCTTTTGTTTGTCCTACTGAAATTTTTCTTAGCCTACTGTGTTAGCCACCACCAGCAGGCTGATGTAGTCGAAAGCGGTAGATTTTTGGGACACGAGCTGGTGAACCTTTGGAAGACAGTTTTTTTGATATCATACAAATAGATTCAGACTAGCTCACAAATATACTTGTCTATGATCTTAACGTTAGATTGTTACAATAATGTTGGAACTGACAATTGTAAGATAAGGAGAAAGCTGCAAAAACTTAAAATTATACCTTGGCAATGTGTAAATCCGCTACGGCGCTACTGATTCTGATTTTGACTTCAGTTATATAGGCTAGCTAGGTATGTGTGTCTTATTTAAAATTTTATCCTTGTGTGTATGTTTTTCTGGAATTAGTTATTTCATTTTTTTTTATTTATTTTTGTATATTGAGAAAATTACGGATTTGGAAAATGATTGTATACAGAAATATAAATTAATTGTCTAACTTAAGCCAATAAACCAAATGAATAAGAATCTATAACATTAAATAAATGATTTAGTTAATTTATATTTCGCTTAAAATAAAAAGCAATAAAAAAATAATTTAAATAATTGCATCGCAAATAAAGGTATAAAATATCCATTAAACTAAAGGCTGGAAAATTGAACCCGTTCGTAGTTTCCATTAGAGTAGAACGCATATAAATTGCTAAAAAAATATATATGAAAATCCCTTAATATTTCATCTGGAAAAGTGTTTAGATAAACTCTATACATATTTTCACTGAGCAACGCTAATATTTGTATTTTTTCGTATGAAAAAACTGCATTCATACCAGTAATAGCTACCGCTTTGTGTCACTTCAGTCAGAGGTATCTAGTGTGTAGAATATAACGAGTGTTCGAAATAAAGCGATCATCGCCAATTGGCCGTGAGCACTCGGTTGATTGAGCGCGGGATTATTGAAAGCCCGCGGAACTTAGCTTGTTACGTATGTTATATATGTATATATGTATGTTTGTTTGTACATACATATATAGGGAAGTAATGTAGCTAACTATTATTTTTGCTGAAGTAAAACTTAAATGAAGCTTAGAATCATTAATATCTTTTTAGAAAATAAGAACTACCTTGTTTTACTAATAAGTTAAAATATAATTTCTTAGAAAACCATTGTTGTTCATTACGAGGGTGATAATGTTAATGAAGCTAATGACACTGATTTTAAAATGAATTTGATATTTTTCTTATGGCGTGTAAATAGTAATTTTAAAATGTATTTACTTGTACATGCATAATGTAAATGGTACATAAGTTAGAATACATTTATTCTATTATACCACGCGGGCGAAGCGAAGCGAAGAGAATTGAACATACACAAATTGTGCTACTACGTTGTCCAATGCCAACAGAAGCGTGAAGAAAATGTGTTTATCACACTATACCTGCATTTCCTTTGCTTATCTAACAATCTCGTATATGAGACCGCCAGCAATTACTTGAATATTATAGGAAATAGGCCTGTATTATACACGGTGGGTATTCAATTATAGCTCTTATTTTGTTGAGTTATGAGTTAAATTCGATTATTTACTGCATTTTGGAGTAATATAAAGGGCTTTTTACACGTGTACCGTATATATGTATGTAATAACAAACATTGCTATACGTAGGTAATAGCTTACGTATCAGAAACGTACTATATATGGATTTTGATTCAATCAATCTAACTAACTAGTAAATACAAACATTATTTATAAATGATATACTTATATATTCTAATTGAGTGACGAAAAAATTTTCATTCAGTTGGTACAATGATATTCTAATCTAAGTACCTGCTGGACTAATTTGTACGTAACGTTTTTGTAAGCTATTAAGTCCCATAAATGTATAAAGTAAAGGTATATTTTACACTGACCATAATAGAAAAGCTACCGTCAGAGAGATAGCTAGCTACGAAGAAGATAAAGAAATAAAAACAATAATAAGAAATGTATAAACTTTATATAAATATAAAGCCAATAAATTTAAATTATTATTAGAATATTTACTTTTTATCTTGTATAGCTGGGTAGGTAAAGATAACCTAGTGTCAAGTTTTAAAATATGGTCAGACATTGCGAGTCTAGAGGAAATAATCATATTTCATTGTCTAGAGTGGAAACCGAATCCGCAACTCCCTCCATAGACACTGGGCCACAAAGACCTCTTAATTTTTTTTCTTACTTCTGAAAACTTCTCATCCAAAAGTTTCCACCTATTCTGAACTAAAATAATACACTTTTAAAAAGAACGTATGAAACCACCACTCCACAGTTACTGTAAGTGCGTAAATGATATTATATATCATGTGTTAACAGAATCTCAAATTTGATTATCCGGGCTTTAACGTTTTATTTTTTAATCCTATGACGAAGTGCGTGCGTTAATATAGCTATTTTCCATTTAAAATTTCCCATTTTGCAAATTAATATGGAAGTGGTCTTTAATAAATGGAAATTTTATACTCCCTTTCACCATGGTCCATACAGATTAATTTCAAACAAATTTTTGTGAGTAACTAGAGAACCGACGTAGGCTTTTTTTTGTACTAACATCATAATTTAGGATGATTACAAAACATTTATGAATATATTTTAGAGAGCATTTTCATGTTTGAATTTGTTTAATTTTTTTCATACGGTACATGGCAACACAGAGCGCGGCGTTAAGCTTCGCAATCTTTACAAAATTAGAGAAACATTTTCAGTCAATTTGTTTTATATCTAGATTCTATCTGTCAAATCTATTACGTTATGTAACGTTACGTCAAGTTTATAATATAATAATAACCAAATAATAAAATAAATACCAAATAATAACAATATAATAATAACCTCTTAAAATAAAATCATTCGAATAACTAAGTATCGATATCAATCAGTATTAAATATATAATTCCATTAATAAAAATTCGAAAATTGATACCTTTAGCAATTATGCGTGTCACTGCCTGTTGGCGATGCTTCGTTTTTTGTGCATCCGGATTTAATTATATTATTTATAACTATATTTACTGTTTTTTTGAATGCCATATATTTTTGGTTGATACTGTTGTTTTGTTTAGTTATTGAACCTAAAAAAATGCACGTTGCCATAGCAACGTATGCCCACTGTGCCCATACGATATTTTTTAAAAGAGGTCCAAAGCTTTTCCTTCACATTTCAATATACTCGTATAGTTAAATATGTCGCTATAGTAAACTTAGGTATACAACTATTAGCGTAGCGTGGACTCTAGACATGAAGAAATTAACTATTTTCCGTTCTTTTAACTTTTACTGAAATATCGCTATTTTGTTTTTGCTTTAAAATTGTGTTATGTCTTGTAAGGAAGTGATTTTTTCTATAAGGTTTCTCAAGGCCCTTAATCTAGCCTTTTAAGCAAAAATATTTATTTATATACATAGTTACAACTTATAAAAGTTAACAAAGTTATATTTGCAGGCGTATGCGTACATTTGGTATGAAATGATTTACAAATTTGTGATCAGAGATCAGATTTGTGAACAGTTTGTGATGGCTTATTTCATGTGATACTTATAAATTACCAATATACGGACCTTTTTCTATATTTGTACTATAAGCTCTCACTTTATGCGTTAAATAAAAATCAAAACTACACTGCTATGCCCATAAAAATAGAAAATCCTTTGAATACCTTCGGTTTTGGTATGCCATTGTGAATTATATCTGTATAATATTGCAGTAAAATGACTAGCCGTGTCAATTTCACGGGTGAGCGGCGTCAGCATATGGCACATCCGCACAATATGCTAGATATAAAGTTTGTATTAAGTGTTATAATAGGTTATGTTATATGTATATTTTTTCTTCATATATCTTGCGTGCTTTATTGGAGAATTTAGTGGTCTCTTTCCTCTGTTCTCTATTATATTCTTACTAGCTGACCTAGCTACCTTTCAAACGGTACAATTTGAACGCAATGCAAACTACTGCAAAGTACTGGAAGCGTCGAGTTTCCAAAAATAATGTCTTATTTAATATATGAGATTAATCATAAATTAATAATTTAAAGTGAAAAACTTAATTAAGGGTAAAGTTTTCAAACTTCTATGTGATCACTGTGATAATGCACAATGTAGAAAATATGAAATAGTATTTATATATTCAAGCTAGAAACAATTTATAAATAAAAGTTTTATAAGCCACTTGTATATACCAAAAAAAAGCTCTTTATACTTACATAACATCAGCCATGCAAAATTTATACTCGAGTAAAGATATAATTTGTCCGTACACATAAATTTTTGTATCGAAATGGTCCGGAATACGAAATTTAAGCATCGTAGAGCCCAAAGATCAGTATCTGTCGGTTTTTTACAACTTAATCACTCGCAGCGTTTTCCGGACAAATAAACGGCGGGAACGACGACATAAATCGGTTCGAACGGAAAATATAGCTTTGGCGGTACGAGGTGGAAGCAAGTGGACAAATGGAATTAAAAAGCATGAAAAAGCTCGCCTTTTTGATAACTGTTATTGGAATAGGGGTCTAAAATAATATGGTTATACTGGTCCAGTTTGTTTAATATTTAGAGCGTTTGTCAAAGCATATGGTGAGTTCTAGTGGAATTAAAATGGTCAATATTGAATATTAGTTTTGGTTGAACGTTTTTGTTTGAACTTATATATAACTCGTGGAGTGTGGACTGAGTAAATAAAACTTGTTTTAAGTAAAGAAATTGCTAGCTCTGTGACCGGTCCAATTTGTTTGTATAAAGCGTATTAATTTTTGGTTGATTTGAATTTGTTACATACGATTATTTAGATACAACGAACGAAAATAATGTAATATTTTTTTTTCTTATAAAACCTTTTTACATAGACGCACTGAGAACAAAGAGAATTAATATTACAAAACACGTTATAAAATATAAAAAATGAATACGTCAGTCTCTTTGAACATTGTAATATGTAAATGAACGTTACTTGTACTATGATAGCTTCATTCATTCGAAACACACATATACATATGTACATAAATATATCGGGAAAATCTGTCAAAAGCAAAATACTTCATTGGTTTTCTGATACATACATAACATTATGTACATACCTATGTAAATAGCTGTTTCATTTGTAACAAAAATAATATGCATGAACGAGAAAGGCTTACAAAAATAAAACGTTTTTGTATTACAAAAAAATACCCATATCTCTCCGCTTTTTTAAGCTTCACAATTCTAGTATATCTTGCATATGGCTGGAATGGAAAAGACTGTCTGCAAATGGAAATGTAAATAATCATTTGTTCGAGTGGAATCGAACATAAAGCCAAGAGGCTGTGCCACTGCGCCACTGCGCCACTGCGCTACGCTGGCCACATTCAAATTATACATTCTGTTTAAATTCCTGCACCATTATGGGATCAGACAGAAAGACAAACTGCTTATAAATATTGCCTCCGCAGAGTCCACATCGTCGTTTATCTTAATATTTGCTCTTTGGGGGGTCGGGCTTTTAGCGTTAAATTTTTATTCGTAGGTTTCTTTTCTTTTTAATTTATTGTGTGTTCGGGGCTACATAAAATGTGTTTTAACATAAATTGGTTACAACAGTTGGGCTATAACTTTTATCAGAATATAAAAAAAAATCAGGTTATAAATGAAGTAACAAATATAAATATATTAATAATTATGTATTATTAAACATGACTAGTATCTTATTAAGATAGTACAAAATTAAGTTTATTTTCTAGTAACGTGCAATATTTTAGTTACTCTATTACGTGTGCTATCAGTATTGTGTAAGCTTAAACTAAATTTACAAAATACCAAACTAACAATATCTGTCATATTACGAATATGAACTCATTTTAACGTATCTCCTACGACCGACAGGGGCTTGATACATTATTAAATTTAGTTGAGAAAATTTTATTTTGCTATTTTTATTTCATTATGAAATATTTCATATTTCTTGAAATATTCTTAAGTCTTTGACTAATTGATAGACAAAGATAGACATAAATGTCTCAAATAGAAAAAAAAAACAAAGAAATATCTTCACCCTTTTCCCAGCATAAAGCTGAGCAGACAGAGGGAACCTGGTGTTAAGACACTCTGTTCTCCATTCCGTATTGACTGGGGGAACTCAACACCACGCTGTGTTTTCTAAGAACTAGAGCAAGGAAATTAAATAATTCATTCCTCCAAATAGAAATCGAACCCAAAACCGTTGTGTTTACATTCAGACACCGCTGCGCCATGACAGAATCAAATTCTCAATTAGCAAAATTCTTTATTACCACAGAGTACCCGTATATACGTGGCCGCCGCCAGCGAAATGTGTGAACCATTAGACATCATCAGTTTACAAACACGTGCTGTTCTGTACAACGCCCGAGGCGGGCTACAAACGCTATGTATCGGGAAACGTGGGGAAATTACTGCAGTTAAGTAACAATCATTATTAAATAGTTTCATTTTTTTGCCATTTTTGTGGCAAGAAAAATGCTGGAAGACCTAAAAAAAGATGTAGGGGAAGATGTTTCTTACGATTTTTTTTATTTTTTGGGAGACTTCATACAATGTTCAAGGTCAGTTTAAAATATGCGTATATCTAACATATTGACTTTTTTTTTTTATATTGAAAACTTTCCTGTTTTATTAAATAATGTATTGGGTGTTACGTTCCGTAACTCACCATGCAATATTTTTTAAAATGGTAACACAGTAATAGTAATTTTATACATTATTATTGATTTATTTAGTATTTTATTATAACTACACTCAAAAAAGTATATAAAGAAAAAAAAAAGTGTAATGCAAATGTTTTTATTTATAAATTGAAAGTAGAATGATAAACGGAGTGTCGTAACACTAAATTCTCTCTGCCTAGCCTACTATGTCCCGTAGGTAAAAGTAAGTATAAAAATAAAAATTATAAGAACCTACAAGAGTTTTATTCACACCAACTAACAATTATTTGAATATTATTTATAAAATCTATTTTATTCATCATTGTTATAACTTCTCGTTTAAAACTTCTTTGGGCGAAGTTGTTTTTAATTTACTTTTGAAGTTACTAATAAAAGAAGGCACAGTATAAAAGGAGAAATTATTAAGCTTAACCCTTTGTTGGAATATTTTCGGCGAAGTAAATATTTTTTCAGTACCACAAATGGACTGTAATCGTCATTGTTACTGGTCTGCAAGTGTTTTTTTTTTATCAACGCAATATATTTTTAAGTACGCTTGCTTCGTTTAAATTAGGATTCGAAATTATATTCACTTTTTAACTAATTATTTCACTTTCTAACAACTTACACATTAACATAACCGGAAGATAGAGAGGACTTATTGTTAAGAGATTTAATTTTTTACTCTACATCCAAATTTGAATTAACTATAATTATGAAAATATTGCATCTAGGCTGAAAAATAAAAACAGTTTTTTTATATTTCACGCATATCCCATAATTAATAAATGTCTGGTATAGATATTTATGTTAAGGTTTTTCTAATTTACTTTCCTAATCACACCAGGAAACCTTTTTATGAGAATAATCATAAAATCATAACCAGACCATTGCTTAGCTACTCCAAGAAGGATTTTAAATATATCGCTTAATATTTCAAATAAATAAATAGCTTCACGTTATATCTTGCATATAGCAGGGTAGGCAGAGGGGACCTAGTGTTAAGACACTCTGTTTTCCACTTTCCGCCTATTTTTGGAGCCATTGCGTTTTGGTTGGCGTAACTCGACGTCGCGCTTCGCCTTGTTACCAGAGTCAGGAAAATTATGATAATTCATAATCTCCGAGTGGGAATTGAACCCACAACCGCCGTGCTTACAGTCAGACGCTGTACCACGCGCTATTTTTATATTAAGTAAATACTTTTACAGTAATTTTGTACTATATAAGCCTTATATAATATATATAAAAACTTATAATCCAAAGAGACCTCAACTTCAATACTACCACACAATGGGCTTTATAATAACAATGAAGAAAATTAAAACTTCACTGTCTTTGTACAAACATCTAAGACTGCTGTTTTCTGTAGCGAATTGTTGAGCATGTTTTGGTTAGAACAAGAAGGCTATGAATATGAAAGCATGTATCGGGTGCGCTTACCTCACCGTTCAGGTGAGATACACCATACCGTCTATATGGTGAGGACATTGTAAACTATTTTCAAAGTTTTTGACACTTGATTTATTTGTCATTTTTTTAGGTACATGTATTTCTTAATAGGGGGGGGGGGGGGGGCTAAGGCAAAGATAACCTAATGTCAAGATACTTCGTTCCCTAATTACATTAATATTGAAACAATATCGGAACTCAACGCCGTGCTATACAAACAAATCGCATTAAACGGTAATTAAAGGATCATCGTCATCTTTATTGTATGTCGGGAAACCATGGACAATAGGACAAGTGGTAAATTATAACTGGCTTACCATTTCATAGCGTTGTAAAGTTATTTAATTTTCCATTTGATTGTGAGCCGTGGTTGCCCTACATCCAGTACAACGCTCTGTGCAGTAGTTGTAAATTATTAATGACAGCCATTCTATGAATCCGATTCCCTTTACCCATATATTTCTTCTTTTGTATTTAGAAATGTTGCAGTGTAACGGTAATATATGTTTGTTTTTAATTTTCATTCTGTGGTAGATAGAGGGAACATAGTGTTGTTGAATGCCATAGATAAATAGTATGAAAAGGTGGCACGTAGAAACCAAGCTGATTGGGAATCCTACCCACATCAATGTGGTACTAAATGATGGTATGTGGTATTGGCTAGTAAATTAATTGTCCAGTGGCGACTGATCCGGAAAAATCGTATATACATTGTATTTAAAAAATTGGTAGAGTCGCAGATAGGTCAATGGCCTTGAGGTAAAGGGTCTGTGCACTAGATCGTTGAAAGCCGTGAAACTGTGGCACCCAAAAAACACTTAGGAAACATATTTCCACAACCTGGACGTAAGTACGTAATAATATCTAAATGGTATAGATGCCATTGAATTAATATTTGAAAAATTTTTATGGTAAACTTTTGTGGTCAAATTATAGTTTAAATTGTACAAATATGTGAATACACTGGATACATAACAAAACAAATATAATTAATCACGCCCGCCGAACCTGACCGCCGTGTCAGCCACATGACAGATTTTATTTATAAATTGAAAATTCTAAATGGCCTGAATCAAACCACAAAATGTTTATTAAGTAGTGTTTTTTTTATTGTGTACTTAGGAATTATTAGTGATTCTAAATTTAGAAAACCAAATACATTTTGAAGATGATGTCTTGATTTTTTAACGCTTTATTTTTTAAAATAAAAAGAATGTAATATTCAAATGATTATTTTAATAAGATATCTAAATTTGTGTCAAATATGCCAAAGCCAATCTTAATTTGATCTCTTGACATAAAAGTAAAGGCTTTTAAAATGTGTGTGTGGGTGTTAGCTTGTACGCAACAACCTTCACAGAAGCTGTCTTGTGCGTCATAATGTAACATCACTATCCTTGATTTGCAATTTCTTAAGACAAAGAGAAAATTTAAGAGGGAAAAGCATTAAAAATAGATTTTTCCTGATCTGAGACTCTAACATGTATTATGCGAAGACGAAGTACCATTAATATACTATAATATAATATTATAACTTTTAGGTATAATTCGTATATTTTTCAAAATATTTCAGCTAAGGTCCACATGAGAAAGATAAAGTGTCTAGTTAATAAATAACGATCGATCGATGGTTCAGTATAAAACAATATTGATTAATCTTTCGTTTCCCCGATGCCCGCCAGCTGACAGATAATGAATGGCCCGACTGGACAGATTAAAAACGTTAGTTCAATGTTTTTACGCCTTTTCTGGTGCGTGTTTTTTTTTTATTAAAAAACCTGATGAAAATGTTTGAAATATGAATATTTTTACAAACTTTATAACATTAGGTATATTAAATTGACAAGATCACCTCAAAATGTAGATAATGGGTATCCTTTGTCTGTTTAATCGATGCATAAAACTACCTTGATAAATCTTATAATTTTTTTTACCAGTACATTATATAAATTTGACGCACAAAATCAAAACTAAATTTAAAATATTTTGATTATTGATTTATTGCCAATATAGATCCAAATAATATAAAAGAAAGGAAATCTGGCTCTGAACTTAATTTTAATAATTCCTTTACCAAATACAAATTAATTAGAATGAGCCATTCATTTTGATGATCATGCAATGTAATATAATGGGTACGTTTGCAGTCAACAGCAGGCGTGCGGTTTCGGCGGGAAATCAAGATGGCGGGCAATTGCCGACGCAATTGTCAACATGCTCCTATTGTAGCTAGTTAAAACTGTATTTATACTCGTTTATATTATATTACTTACAAAGGTGATACTAGCTTAATTTTAAGTTTATAGTATTTTTTCGTAAAAAATGGTGCCTACAAGCAAATTATATTTGGATACAGGTACTGTAAGGAGGTAATTCGTGTTTTCTTTTTAAATTTATTAATTATTGTCTCTACCGTCGGGTTGGTACGGAACCAATTTCTAATTGTATGTCGATGTGAAGTACTTATAAAAGTTGGCAAATTTAAATTTTCGGTCATATTATGAACTCATTTTATATGAAATGAACTATGGATATAAGTTAGTAATGGCTTTTTCTGTGATATTCCTATATATTCCCGGATTTTTCCCTGATTTGCACTGTAAAATGTTGTTCTATAGGTTAACTTATGGGTCAAATTATAGTTCAATGGGAAGTGCCCTAAATGTTTTAATTGTTATTATTAAGGCATGCATTAAGGCTTATATCTTTTGATCGTGTTGACTTAGAAGTTTAGATTTTTCTGTGCTGTAAGTAACTGTATATTTGCATATTTTATGTTAATTTCATTTTGTTACCTCTACGCGATCTTGATAAAAATGGTCTTAACAGCACACATACGGAGAACAAACAGATATGACTTCCGTTTTATTCTTTTTGATGAAAGGAGCTTTAGGCTCTATTCTAGAAGTACTATAAAAACTATAAAACATATCTTTCGCATTATATAGAAGGCATTATAATTAAAATAATGTAAATGTATATAGAATATAAATGTATATATGTAATTAATCGTTGTTATGTACAAAAAAACATGAAAGAATTTGCAAATAAATTGATCAAGACATAGATATACTACTTTTTTTATACAACGTAAGAAAGCTTATATATATATATATATATATATATATATATATATATATATATATATATATATATATATATATATATATATATATATATATACATATATACTATTAAAATTCTATACATTTATAATAAGGATATATTTATCCTTTTTCACTTCACGAATCTACTATTCCCCAAAAAACGTTCCATCAGTAGCGAAAAAAAAAGATAGATAGTCCGTTAGTCTGCATTCGTACGTTTAATTCAGTTGGGCTCGGTATATGATTGAGTACTCAACCGTCTGTCGTGTTTGAAATCAAAAATCACTCAGTCGGACAAATCTCACTGTCTGTTACAGGAATTTCAAAACATCCAAAATAGACATTGCATACCTTTTGTTCTTACTTATGTCCAACGTACTTTTATTATTTTATATCTATATATATATATATATATATATATATATATATATATATATATATATATATATATATATATATATATATATATATATATATATATATATATATATATATATATATATATATATATATATATATATATATATATATATATATATATATATATATATATATATATATATATATATATATATATATATATATATATATATATATATATATATATATATATATATATATATATATATATATATACATATAAATAATAAAAGTACGTTGGACATAAGTAGAACAAAAGGTATGCAATGTCTATTTTGGATATATATATCTTGGATATATATATATCTTCTTCTTCTTCCTGGCATTAGTCCCGGCTTTTGCCAGGGTCTGCCTTCCGACTAAGACCAATCGGTCCATATGAGTGGCGAAGTGGTTTTTTGTGGAGCGATTGCCATCTGACCTCCAAACCCATTACTGGGAGAAACCAAGAAAGGAAAGGAATAGGGAATAAGAGGGAGAAAGACTTGGAATATAGGGGAGGGACACCACTTACATGGATTGGATCGGGTTATGAAAGTGGTGGCTCGAGGTCCCGGGGTCGCGTACCCGTATGCCGGAAACCAAATATCGGACAGATAATTGGCTGGACACCCTCTGAGATGTTATATATATATATATATATATATATATATATATATATATATATATATATATATATATATATATATATATATATATATATATATATATATATATATATATATATATATAAGACATAATCGTGGGTTCAAAAGTGGATTATTTTAATTTCTCTGCTCTAGTAGAATCTCAACGTTAGATATATATATATATATATATATATATATATATATATATATATATATATATATATATATATATATATATATATATATATATATATATATATATATATATATATATATATATATATATATATATATATATATATATATATATATATATATATATATATATAAGACATAATCGTGGGTTCAAAAGTGGATTATTTTAATTTCTCTGCTCTAGTAGAATCTCAACGTTAGATTTTCTCTGTCTACCCTGTTACATGCATCTTGCATACTGCACAGTGGGATGCTGAAAAATTCCTTTTCCGAACCATAGTGATGTAATATTTTGCTTTCCACTATAGGAATGTTTAGTATTGAGCAAAGGTCAATTTTGTATACAACATATTGACAGATGCTCTTATTATTTTTAAATTAATATAATATTCATACTAAGAATAGAATAATAATATGTTATTCTATAATATTCTAGAACTTTAAAAATATCTTGACAGATATAAATTAAACAACTATGTATTTTGATCTGTTTTCCAATATTTTTATGAAATATAAGAAAAAAAAGGCACGAAATACTGTAACTTCACGAAACATTGATTTCTTTATGTAATACTCAGTATTGCTGAGTTTGAGAAAAAATATCCTCTCATTCTTTAGGGGAAGATCTTCACAAAAATGTCAGAAATTAAGTGGCTAGAAATGAAACTATGAATTTCTGTAAACTTAAACAATTATATTAAGATGCTTTTCGATACCATTATGTAGTTGACGGCGACTTCACATAACTAGCTAACTGATTTGAACCTCGCGAACCTCACATGTTCTGGTGGAATTTGCCAAGGTACATACAGTAGTACTACTTTATAATATTACATATACACTGTAAAGAGTTCTTCTACTTCTATTCTTGAAGTCTACAATTGTGGCACAAGTCCTAGGCATAGGTCCGAGTTTCTCATCCTGCATCACGATTGCCTGGTGTCCGCGCAGTGGATTCACGGAGTGTTGAGCGATTTTTTTTTTTTTTTTTTTTGGTGGGACTTTTTTGTGTATGGACTAGGTACAGTGTGTTTGGGTAGTCAATCGAGATGGATGCACCTCACGGGTGCGGGATGGTGCCTCACGGGATCTTAATCTATACAAATATTCCGTCATAAACCTCGTTTAGAACGTATGTCACGTCTAGTGGACATCTGTAGGATCTTGAGAGCTCTAGACTGTTAGGCATCACGAGATTTGGGCCGATATAACTCAACTCATAACTCAAAGATTTTGTCTGTCAATGAAAGGGAGCTGATTATTGCTCCCGATCAGCGTGAGTGCTTTGGCCCGTTTCAGTTTTGACACGGGCCAAAGCACTCACGCTTATCGGGAAGTGGTCGAATGGTTCATCAAGGCTTCATCTACTATCATCCTGTTTGGCCTATCTTTGATACCATTTACGGGGCTTGAAGCAATAGTTCGCACTTTGCTCTTAGAATCCTTTTCGCAACTGAAGGAGATCTCGGAGGAGGAGGTCCTCGGCTGCCTCGGTGGTCGTAGTTGCGATCAGGTCACTGTCGGGGTTGTTTACTGGTTGTTTACTACACAGGTTGATTTCCCGCAGCCAGGAACTCCGTTTACCCATTTGATTATGGGTGCCTCCCATGCGCTGCTGAGATCGGTTGTACTGCTGGATGGCCGGACGGTTTGTTCCACATTCAGAATTTAATTTTCGAGCGAGACCTCAGTACAGCGGAGTGTTGAGCGGTTTGTTCTTTTGTGGATTAAGATTGTTTTTATTATTTATCTATGTGTAATGTGTTAAGTGTAGTGTGATTAATTGTGAGCTATTACTGTGCTACATCATTGTGTAGTATCAAGAAATATGCTTAATTTTCCAAGCCCGATCACCCACGTCTACGATAATTTAATTGAAATATGGATTTCAATGCCAAAGCGGAAGGATATTTCCATTCTGTTGTTATATAAAGCAATTCCAAGAAACTTCTTTAAAAGGTCTAAACAAATATTGATCAGCAACTTTAAAACCAATACAACAGCAACTCTCTCAATAATTAACGACTACACGGGGTAAACACTCGCCGGGGTGGGGTTGAAAAATTAATCAGTTCGTAACTGCGCTAACTTCGATCAAAGCGAACAATCCTTTGTGAGCGTTTACTTCAAAAATTCTTTACCTGTTTATGATTACGCGGCAAGAACTTTCAGTCTATTTACATTAGTTAATGCATATTATTTTTGCTTTGGGCCTAAATTTTGTATCAATTATTTAAGTTATATCTTAAAACAATTTGATTTATAAACTAATAGTCTTATGTATAAAGAAATAAAGTTTGTTATAAATTAGTTTTGGGGCTCTTTAGTAAGTATATGAATTTCAAAGCTTTACGAAATATAGAGTTTAAGTGCTTGTCAAAAATTGTTGCAAATTTTTGGATAGTTTCTTTGAATAGGTTTCGTGTAGCTATAGGGTATCTGACGTGCTTATATGATTATTAATTAAATCTACCTCAAATAAAAAGAAATATCGGTCAAGTGCGAGTGCGACTTATCAAATTTGATATTTTTTCCTTTATACATATTGTAAGTTTTAAGTCTAGGTCAATAAATTACAACTAATAAGAGTCGACAATCTTAAGTTTGCGACGAAACGCATACGACCGTATGTATTTTGCATACGACCGTATGCATTTAGTATAAAATGAACTACAGTATAAGTTTGTAATGGTATATCTCTGGGATATATCTATGAATTTAAATTTTTTGGGATGGCTCATTGCCAAACATAACTCTATGATGACGGAAAGTACCCTTTTTGATTATGCGACGATTTTCATATAAAATGCCAAAATATTAAGCATACACGTTGATATCATTTGATTGCGTTGACTTAGTTTGAATTAACATGTATATTGATATCAATTTCAGCATGGTTTTTCGCCTGATTTTAAGACGGACAGGCAGACAGACAGACGGATAACAGAGTGATCATATAAAGGTTACGTTTTCCTAATGATAACAACTTAAAACGATCTGGGTTTTGGTCGTTGTCATATAATGTTTTATATGTCCAATTTTTATTATACATTAAGAAATAAATTGAAATTATATCATACATATAACTTTAAAGATATATACACTGTTCTATTACATTTATAATGAAACGCTAGATAGTTTTATTATCATCATATCCAATCCAAACTACTAATGGAACAAGTATTAAATCCGCTTATCGGATTCAAATTCCCCTACGTTAGATTTTTATGATATTTCTATTTCATTTTATAATGGTCATTTTAATTATCATGTTATAATAATTTCAAATTTGGCCTACATATATTTTCTATATAACCTATTTGATTGTAATATCGGATTGTATTTTTTTTATAAAGCTATGTTAAATATATGTTACATGCACATATAACGTGTAAATCGATATTGTTATAATTGTCTGGACATTTTCTTTGGAGAAAGACCTCCGAATGCTCAAGGAAAGGGTGGCTGGACATCATTACGCAGGACATAAGAGCTAGAGGGCCAACTAACCACCAAGAATGCTTAAGTGGGAACGTAGGCCCTGGCAATAAACGCCAAAGTAAATGAAATGTAGAACGATACTTTAATCTTCACGCTAATGTCCAGACACTCCACTTTCAACCTTCCATCCAACGCAGAACTCAACACTGTACTTTATCTTATTAGAGTAAGGAAATGAGAATAGAACCATCACGATTATAAACCGTAAATCGATAAATATAAAATATAGATTCTAAATATATACATATTTACAACTTCCATAAAATTATTCTCATCAAAATATAACTTTAACAAAGAACAAGATCGTTAAATTATACTTTGAAGAAGGTCTTCAACTCCTTATGTTGGAGTATCATTTAGAATTTACCTGGTTCATATTCACAAATACCTTTTACTTATAACTTAGTAAGGTATCATATTATAACAGTTGATATTAATATATATATATATATATATATATATATATATATATATATATATATATATATATATATATATATATATATACATATATATATATATATATATATATATATATATATATATATATATATATATATATATATATATATATATATATATATATATATATATATATATATATATATATATATATATATATATATATATATATATATATATAGAGGTTCTTATATTGCGTAACTTTATCCCTTGCCTACTGTTCTATCCCCTACATATATTTTCTATATAACATAACTTTTGTTAAGACTTTATGCTTAACTGGCACGCTTAGAACAAAATCAGAAAAATCTTAAAAAATCAGCGTCAAATATAGAATGGAACCTCGCTCCCGACATTCAAGATTTTTGAATAATCTCTATAACAGTCGTGGCAAAGCGTCTGATTGTAAACGTAGTAGTCCTAGGTTCGATTCCCAATCGGGGAAATAAATTTAATAAAAAATGATCTCGCTCTGGTAACCAGACAAATCGTGACGTCAACTGAACTTCTGTCACTGAACACGAAATATCTCAAAAATTGGACAGAAAGTGAGAAACGGAGTGTCTTAATACTATGTTCCCTGTGTCTACCGTACTATATGCGGGAAATTGCGTTAAACTACTCATTCTCTCTATAACAATTCATATATTTGTCCACCCTGAATTGACAAACTATTCTTAACCTTACTAGAAATACCACAATACCTCGTCTCACGTCTATTTAAACTTGAATGAAAGTACTTTAGCATTTCAAGACTGTTGAGCTGAAACTTTAAATGGTTTGCTCTACACCTGTACTTGAGTTTCAAAGAGACCGTACACCTTCGATTGTTTGTTTATACCTGATAAATATCACCTATTGAAGAGTTGATATAAAGTTTTGTTGTACTTTATATAACTATTTTTAAAATAAAAAAAGAACTCTTGAAAAAGCTATAATATTAATAATGTCAACAATAAATAAACATAATAATTTCAATAAATTTATTTGTAAGCCCAAAATAGTATTATATTAATATTTTACCACAATTATAATTTGTAAAGTATTTATTCTAGTATTGTTTTTATGTCCTATAACAATAAACAAATTGAATAAAATACAACCCAATTGTGCAATAACCTTTCAATATATTGGAAAAAAAGTGTAAAAATTTTGCATTTGCGATTCACTAGTCATTTCGCTGTGAAAGTTGATTAAAGTTCCATCTCCACTTCAATAGAGCAAGGAAGCCGCGTCAGCGTCAAAGGGAAGCGTAATAGCGTTATTGGTGCGGCTTGAGATAAAGGAACTCAATCACGGACGCGACTTAGCCGCTGATCGAAAATGTCCCAGGATATAGATGCTGTGTAGAAAGTAAATTTAAAACGTACAGTTACTTTAACACTGACTCTTGAAGTGTGCTATGGGAATGCATTGCATTGTTTTCTTAATAAAAAAGTATAGTTCTTTAAATATATATATATATATATATATATATATATATATATATATATATATATATATATATATATATATATATATATATATATATATATATATATATATATATATATATATATATGTATATTTCCTAACCCTCAAAGGTTCTATGGAGGAAACCGCAGCATTAGCAAAAAAAATTATTTTGTGTTCTTTTTTCCTTTGTTTAAAAAATAAATTGTGTACAATAAAGTGTAAATAAATAAATAATAAGCCATTGTAGCAATAGAGCCTGGAAAGATGTAATGAAATATTATCTTCAGTGGTATTATAACTTCCGCTCGTTGAATACGCTTCATCATATTTAAGTGAAGTGTATTTACTATAGATAGTTGAAAGTAATGACATAGCTTAGTCATTCAAGTTGATACAACTGCTATAGGCAGTGTTTAAGTGCTTCAGTTAAGTCACTTAAATTTGAAATATAAAATGTGATTTTGGAGGCACTTAAAAGTTTTAGGTTCGTAATTTAGTAGTAGGGTTTGGATGTTAATCAACTTGCCGCTTGCTAAGCGACGTGTAATAGTAACTGATATATATTTTCCAAATTTCTGGTTATATTTGATTGATATTCAGCTTAAGGAAATAAAGAAAGGTAAATACATTTATATTTTCTATACATTTACGGTTTCTTTTATTCTTTATTCTTTATATTTCTGTACATTTATTTTACGGTCATTTACAGTCGGTCTAGTCCACAAATTTAAAGTGGCCCAACGTGCTATGGAGCGAGCTATGCTCGAAGTCTCTTTAAAGGATAAAATCCGAAACGAGGTTATCCGGAAAAGAACCAGAGTTACTGACATCGCTCGCAGGATAAGTACGCTGAAGTGGCAGTGGGCTGGACACATCTGTCGAAGAACCGATGGCCGCTGGAGCAGACGAGTTCTAGAGTGGAGACCGCGAATTGGCAAACGGAGTGTAGGGCGCCCTCCAGCTCGATGGACCGACGACCTAAAAAAGGTAGCCGGCTCTGACTGGATGCGGAAGGCGGAGGATCGGGATCTCTGGCGCACCCTAGGGGAGGCCTATGTCCAGCAGTGGACAGTAATAGGCTGATTTGATGATGATGATGATGATACATTTACGATCATAGTTTCCACATACCTAAATAAATTATAATAACTATAGGGCCCGATGACACTATACAAAAGTTATAGTGTTATACATATGGTAGTGTGTGTAATGTATTCATTATTGTTTATTGAAGTGCTGTATAAGTATAATTATTGAAAAATATTAGCGTGTTGCACTTCTCCTACACATAAACTATAAGTGTAGGAGAAGTGCATTTCGAAGTGCAAGTGTATTTCATAAAAAGGAGTTCAAAGTTTATGCTTTATATATAAATAAGTGTCATCATAAAGCGCCATTATGACGCGAGGTCTCAAATTCGGAAAGTATACAGAAAGAGGAGAACAGTGTGTCCTGACACTGGAACCTCTCTGTCTACTATGCTAACTGCGGCATATTATTAATTACTATGTTCACTATTATTCTACCTCTATAATAGGCATTGTTTTATTTTATTATATTTAAATTTTGTATTTTGTAAATGGAAAGCTAATAGATACCGTATTGTGGTTTCAGCCATAATCTATAATTAGTTTAAAAACAATGTACGCAACACATGTACGACATGATAATGGCTACTTCCGGTTTTGGTGTTCACAAAATTATCATTTTTGATAGTGTGAATTTTAACCCAATATAATATGCATGTATTTTATATATAAACCTTCCTCTTCAAGCTCTCTGTCTGTCAGTTGAAATTGTTATTGAATCCGAATTTTGAAATATCAGTCGAAAGTAATAATAAATTAATTTATTATTACATTCGACTGATAAAGAAGATATTTTTTTTGAAATTTCATTCTATATTCGCATTAAAAATGTAACACAACATTTCTCAATTTAATTTGTTATAGATTATAGCAATATTTCAGTTAATGGAAATAGATCCTATGGCTTAATTTACATCAGAGTCTACATTGCCACTGTAATGATAATATATACAGGTATTTTTTTGTTGAGAAGTCAAAAAGCAAATTCGATTATCTCTTTTAAACCCACCTACTACTGGCCTGGCGACGGCGTACCTCAAATTATTATTTCGCTCCGGAGTTTTAAAACTGTGATATTGCGATATTTTGTATAACGAAATTGTGTTGATTTTTATTGCGATATATTGAAAGAAATATTGCAATATGTAATGTTAGAAAAAATTTATTATCATAAAATTATATATTATCGCGAATTTCTTTACAAGTTTTTTAAGCATTACTGCCGGGAACATTGAGCTTTAGAGCCGGGAAATGGAATAAAATAATAGCTCGAGTAGAGAACAACCCACAATCAGCCACCATGGCATCCATTTGCTACATATGTAACTTTAAATTTTAAATTTACGAAGAATTATGTTAGTAATGTATAATCAGAATTGTGTCACATTAAGTAAATAATAGCGTATTTTCTAAAATGTATGTATGAATTTCGGAATAATTAAAAAAATATATTTGCAATTTTATTTCCTTAATGTTTTAGTTAAACTTTGTCTCTTGCTGACCACTTTTACATTTAAAGTAATACCGCTTTCGGAGTTCGTTTACATAATATTCGGCAATATAATTAACTGAACGCGGCTGTTGTAGGGTGAAAGCCACATATATATATATATATATATATATATATATATATATATATATATATATATATATATATATATATATATATATATATATATATATATATATATATATATATATATATATATATATATATATATATATATATATATATATATATATATATATATACATATATATTGCGACTATCTCCTTTTATCTATAGATTAAATAGAAGATCCAGTGTGTCAGCATCATTTCAAAATTTTCTTTCTTTCTTAAAATTGTAAACATGACGTTCTTTTCTTTAGCTTCACGCTATATCCCGCACATAGATGGAACTTATTGTAAAGACTCTGGTTTTTGGAGACATTGCCTGATAGTTAGACTTTACCAAGCAAAAAATAATCTATATTCTGCAAAAATATGTTATTACAATATGCGAAGCGAAAGCGACCGCTAGGACCGGGGGAGGTAATCGTAAGAAGCCTCTCATAATATTTGGTTAACAAACAATACCCTACTTTGACTTGCCTTATGTCTCCGCCCTCTTGACCTGAAAAGGAACTTTGAAGATTCCATGCCCGAGGCGAGAAGCGGTCATTGTACGGCTATCTGGTTTTGTCGGGAAATTGAAATGTCTTGTACAAGGTATATGAAAAATGCTATGTAGAAGTGTTATCTGTCAAATTTCGAAGATTAAAATTTTATTACAAGTGGCCTGTAAGTAATATTTATATAGCTTTACTGGTTGTTTTACGAAAGATTGGCTTGAATTATTAATAAAGCGGAATAAATAGTTGTATTTTATTGGATACAATTGTGAATGTGGAAAAATATGTACAGTTGGTAATTATATAGGCAGAGTAATTGAACAAGAAAGTAGGTATATCCAGAAACAACACAAATTTGCAATGTGAGGTTGTCATCACATCACCATCAATTTCACCCAAGGCAATTCAGGTTAGCTTACCGGGCCCAACCACGTGCGGATGCTATGCTTATAATTTATAAATAGCTATGTTTATAATATATATATATGTCATGTGAAATAAAAAAATAATAAAGCTTACGGTTACATGCATTCCAGCATGTCCCATCTCATTTTCACATATATGTATTAATTTCAGTTAATTGATTTTAAATCAATGATCCTATTTTTTAATATACCTTTTGTGAGATTGATTTTTGTCAAATAGCTTGTTAGTACTAACAAATGTGTTTAAAGCTCTGGCTATTCGCATATCATTAATTAAAGAATCTCCTTTATAGTGTCAAGTCATTTCTTGAAAGTCAAAAATCGTAAACCCGCAATCCTTTGCGTAGTACTTTCTTACAAATAATGTAAAAAAAAGCTTTACTTCCTTCCAAATATAGACTGCGTGTAAATTGATATAGATCATTATAACGAAACAAAAATATTACAAAAACTTGTACCTAATGAATGTCGAAATTATTTAATATTATAATTGGCTATCATGAACAATTTTAAAAGGAATCTGTAGGCGATATCATGTTAATACAATTTACTCTAACATCCTTTATGAAAACCATCTCATCATACAAAATAAAAGCGGATCCAGCGACGATACCTGTCAGAAAGGAATGTGAGAAGGGTGGATCAAATAATATTTATATTCTCTTATGTAATATAAATAATTATTATATTTATTAATCTTTTTAAATAACATTAAAGCTATGGCTTACGGCTGAAATTTAATATCATTTTGTGTGTATATTTTTACTACGTACTGTCTGCACAGATTTCGCCCCCGTGGTAATGGAATATATAACATTTGTGTATGACACACATATTTTTACTCTGACTCTTAGTTTCTGGTAAGATGTAACGGCGCTGAATTTTAACACTCAACACTCATTGTGACGAGTTTGGGCAGAACATTGAGAACAGTGTGTCGTAACGGAAGAATCCTCTACAAAAGACTGGGTAAACGTGCGAAATAAAATTTTAAGATAACAACATATGAAAATATCGTTTTGAAACGATATCGAATCGTCCAGTATAAATAAGAGCTTTTACGTAATGAGCAAAGCAAGTTAGTCATGTCTCCTTTATGGACCTTGTCACCTACAAAGCGGACTCCGCTATAAGACCTTTTATGTTATTTACTGCTACTGCTAGTAAAATATGTTGAAATGGTTGGCTCTTTGATTTACGTAAGTTATTTGTTATTTGTCTTTTTCGGTTTATTCCTTGGAATATTTAGACTATGTAAATGAATTTAATAATATCTGAAGATATATATATATATATATATATATATATATATATATATATATATATATATATATATATATATATATATATATATATATATATATATATATATATATATATATATATATATATATATATATATATACTCGATTGTAATGGACTTTTGAGGTGCTTTCTTTATATGTACATTATATAAATATCAATATCATCAAAATATAATAGAAATCCTTCTAGATATATAACTAAGATGTCATTACAGAAATATTGCAAGATACAAATAATCATAACCATTATAAATAGTTAAAAATTACATAAAGTTATTATTCTGCATAATATTAATATTATAAAGCAGAATAGCTATAATAGCTTAAAACAATAAAGAAATATATTTTGTACGTAATCATCGTCATATCATCTCTACTGTTGGACATAGGCCTCCCACAAGGATCTCCACAATGATCGGTCCCACGCTACCCACATCCAGTGACTTCTGGGTGCCCACCTGCGCACTGCATTTCGTCCAGGTACTGCCAGTTCAGTTCAATATGAAGCAAAAATCATTTAATACTATAAGCATAATTGAAGATCTTGTACGATATATTGAAAGAGTACATTATAACATTACATTACATCAATGGGCCTTAAGAATAAATAAGAAAAAATATACGTACGAATTTTAGAGAGCCACGCTTAGAAGATAACAGTAAATCCCCAAAATTCCTTTTCCGAAGTAAAACATAATCGGGGAAATTCAGGCTGAAATTACACCATCGGCTCTCGGGGTACAGATAAAAATCCTGAACAGTGCTCTGCCCGCGGGATCGTCCAGGATCGTCCGGGATAGCGAATAGACAAACTCGATTACAGATTTCCCCGGGCGACGTTTTACAATGGTCGTCACGAGTGGCTCTCGAATTTATGTCGATTCGTTTTACGTTTTATAATGAATTCTACAAAAGGTTTGTTATTTTTGTCCGATTTGGACAAGTGATTTGGTGTTCGTTCGTGTATTGTAATCGTTTATAGTTGTGAGTTTCATTTTTGAGTATTGCAGTTTATTAAATATAAATAATATGTTGGCTCCACTTACTTACATAATATATACAAACTGTTAAGAATTTTATATATAAATATTTTTCAATAATTGTTAATATTGAAATTTTATTGCTGACTAGGTATTTACAGCGTTTTATACAATCTTCATGCTGCAACCTTAAAAGCACCAGCCTCAAGTTCAAGGTCAAGTATTTTCTTTAATTATAGAGACCTTTGCTATTTTATTAAAGTAACAGACGCTATTCAATAAATATATGTACCAAAAGTTGCTTGATAAAGTAAATTCAGCCACAAGCCTACGCAAAAATAATAATATAAAGGCAAGGATTATCGTTGAAAGCATCTCAGCCAGTTGTTCCGAATTTGCGTCCTAATGGTTTCACAGGCGTCCGTTTTCTATCTGATTTACTTGACATGACATTTTATTTATATAAAGCTTTTGTTCAACATTTTGCTAACGTGGACTTGGGAATACGAGTAAGGTTTAGAAAAAAAAGCTAAGTGTCTTCGTAGCGTAAGTTGGGACGTGTCCCTGCACCTGATTTTGGCTCACCAGTAATTCGAGGGACTATTTGCTTATAAAAGTATATTTGCTTACCCAAACTGGTTAAATGATGAGTTTTAAATGAATGAAAAAATTTTTACATTAACCTTTGTCCTAGTAAGCTTTATTTATTACAATAACAAAATAAAGGATTTTTAAAATATTGACTCTAATACACTATTGATCTAAATAAACGATTTGACACAAAGTAATAAATATCGTTGAAGTGCAAGAAATACTCGCGCTTCGAAGGTTCTATACCTATTTCACTGTAGGTATTCTACTAAGGAAAATACTTATAACAATTGACAAACCTAAATTTGCAGTCGTATTAACTTATTTTGTATGAAACGAACTATAAATATAAGTTTGTAATGGTTCTCACTGCTTGTCAAATTTCAAAAGTAGGTAGGTAGTATTTCTAGGTCAATGAAGTACAAACTAATAAAAGTGGACAAACTTAAATTTGCGGTCATAAGCACTAATTTTGTATGAAATGATCAGTATAAGTTTGTGATAGTTTTTTTTTCGGGGTATGTCTGTAAACTTACAATTTTCAGATTTTCCCCTTTGTTTGTACTGTAAGTTCTAAACTTATTGCCAAACATAAGTCTTAATCAACGGGAAGTAGGTAGGGCCTATGGGCCTAGGGACGGGCCTGTAGGTTATGATTACGCGGCGATATTCATACACAATACGAAAAAAATAAGCATAAACGCTTATATTTTTGGATTGCGTTGACTTAAAGAAGCTTGATTTTTCCGGTGTTAAACGAGGTTATCGGCTGGCTAAATATTTGATATTAAATTCAGCTTGATTGCTCTACGTGACTTCGACAGACGAACAACAAAGTGATCCTATAAGGGCTTCGTTTTTACCTTTTGAGGTACGGAACCTTAAAAAATATCAAATTAATAAATGTTTTGTGAACTTCTTGTATCACTTATTTTAAATCGAAAACATAACGCAGATAGATAGAGATAGTGAGACATAAAATAAGATGCTATATCGATTAGAATAATTAGCCTATATAATTTAATTTCCATACAAAGTTTGTATTTATATATCTTTTAACATTGACTGGTAATCGATTTTAAAAGATATATGAGATGATAAAGATGTATTTTTAAATTCTCTGTGACATTTCTAGAAATAAGTTCAAATGATTAGAAAAAGGTGAAATTTATTCAGCATTATAAAACTTGAATTAATTGTATAACATTGAAAGGAAGTTGATTTAAATGTTAATAAAGGTCATTTGGCTAATGAAATTTAACAATAAAAAGTGAATAAACGCTTACATTACACGGGTGCTTAGGTTTGGGAGGCTGCGTATTTTTAAGAAAAAGTCATCTCAGAGTTATGGAATCATAATATATAGATATGGTATTATTTATTTCTAGTAAATTGCGATACATAGATTTAAAGAAAGTAAAGTGATAAATCACTGTGTTCTCCAAGCTTTACTTTAAAAAAATGCTGTTTGCACATTTCCTAACTATTAAAATTCAATAATAAAAAGCGGAAGTTAGAAATATTAATATAAAGTCTAAAAATAGGTTTATAAGCTCAAAAGGTCATGAATGGTAATAGTGATCTTTAAGGTTTTCTTAGAATTTTATATATTTTTTTTATAATTAGCTCCCAAGTCAGAACAATTTGTTGCAGCTTCAAATAGCTAATAGTAAAAATTAAAAATAGTAACGTTGGTAACGTGCAATGTTTACTTTTGTTGTATGTTTCAATGTTGGTAATCTGTAATATACAAAAATTGAAAACCCTGCTTTATGAAGTGTGAAATCCTGACGCTTCTATATCCATACATTTTGAGGTTACTGTGATCATGACAAAGAATTGTCACCTGTTCTAAAAAATATCTATAAGTCATAAGCGTGATAAGGTGAGATTTTATCTGTACCAATTTTTTTAGCTTCACGTTGTTTCTCGCATATAGCAGGGTAAGCAGAGGGAAGCTAGTGTCAAGACACACCGTTTCCGGCTTTCCGTCCAATTTTCTATACATTGCGTGTTGGTGGTGGCACTTAATGCTAGAAATTGTATTATTAAGTGTGAAAATATAGTGAAAATATTCATTCTCTTTAGTTCGCGATTCTGTCAAAAAGTAGTTTCATGTGTTAAAGTTAAATTATGCACTGAGAACATTGAATAATGTGATAGTTTTAAAAGATAAATTTAACAATATATTAATACTAAATTAATCGTAAACTACAGCACGGCCTTAATGAATTTAGGAATGTTAAAAATTTGAATAAATTTAAAATGAATAATGTATTTGGTATTTCCAATGAATTTTCATTTTGTATAGCATTGGGTTGATCAAAACATTTATTTAATATTGTGAGCGTAAACTAATATTAAATTAATTTATTTTATTCATTACTTTAGGTTTTTTAATGCTTAAACTTAAACGAAAACTGAGCTTTGCGTTTGATACATAACAATTCCCCTCTGGAGGTTTCAGGTATCTGATCGTGCGACTGTAAACCAGATGGCGGTGATGGTGGATATGCGGTGGCAAAGACAAGGTGCAAGTATTGAGATCCGCTCAATATGTAATGTCTCCTATGTCGGAGACAGGCGACAGAGGAGAGCTTTTCATTAAGCTCACTCTGAAGCCGAAATTATAGTTTCCTCTCGTTATAACAAGCGAACTCGCATTGCAATATAATGTAAAATGTCTTTAAAATTGGTGGAAGGTGAAAAAAAGTGTAAAATCAAAACTTTGATATCAATTTGACAACGCATATAATCATATGAGAGATTAATAAAAATATTATTTATTCCATCAGTGTTATATGAAAATGACTAATTTTAAAAAGTAAAATTTACAACCACAAAGAAATTAGTATCGTATCCAATTTTCATGTATATAACGGTTTGAAGTCAAAACGTCTTCTGTTCCGCTTCGTTACCCCCTCGCTACTATTACCCTCCTCGTCAAATTTCCACTTTATTACCCCCATTACCTATAAACGTGAGGAATTATATGACTAATAATTGTATATGGATATATTTATTTACATATAATATTGAAGAATTGTATCGTTATTCAAAGTATGTTTGCATATTCTTATTTTAATGTTTTTTTAAGTGTTAGGGTGTATTTCATACTAAGGAAAGAAAAGTATTTATAATAGCAAGTTGCCACGAAGATTTTTAAAAGGTAAGCTTAGCAATATATTCATACTCAATAAAGCTTCTACTTCTACTACAGCAAGACCTTCATGACTTTTTGCACACATGCATCTTTCATATTCAATTAAATATAATGAAAAAGTTTTGTAATACGCTGTTCCATTTTTTATAAAAAGCTATCTGCTATTTATAATATAGGCTAGAGATAATGAAAAGTCTTTATAGTGTTATAAATATAAATAAGCAGAGTGTGATTTGAATTTATACTGCAAAAATCCTCGCATGGGAGACATAAAAATAAAAATAAAAAATCTGTTTCCTGGTAGTAACTATGGACATGGATGATAGAAAGAATAACCTAAAGTTAAAATACTCCGTTCCCAATTTTTTAAATTTTCAACATCCCGGGTGAGCATTGAACCTGCTACCATCGGACTTACACTGAGACAATGTCCCACAGCTCTACGACGGCTAATAAATAAACAGTCCCCGACGAACTCCCCCTCTGACTAACAATAGACAGTTCCTTTGGTTCTTAATAAAATTTTTGTCATTACACTTGCTTCTAACGTTGTTATGAAAAATGTATTCTCCCTTTAATCGCGACGACAAAGGCAACTTTTAAAGGCATTGTAGGCAGTCGACTTTAAGCGAAAAATATTTTATTTTGTATGGAATTTTATTAATTTCACCTCGGCATCTATTTTAGCAAATATTTGTAGAACGTTTTAGATTATATATATATATATATATATATATATATATATATATATATATATATATATATATATATATATATATATATATATATCTATATATATATATATAGATATATATAGATTATATATATATATATATATATATAATATATATATATATCTATATCTATATATATATATATATATATATATATATATATATATATAATATATATATATATATATATATATATTTATATATATATATATATATATATATATATATATATATATATATATATATATATATATATATATATATATATATATATATATATATATATATTTATATATATATATATTAATATAATTATATTTTTAAATTAATAAATTATATAAATATATATATTTATATTTATATTTATATAATTTATTAATTTAAAAAGTTTTCATACAATTATTTTGTTCAAGTTTTACGCCGTGTCCCTTTCCCGAGTTTCTCTCATCTATATACAACTACATATGTACTGTCAAGTTGTCAAGCTAGTTGTCAAGTTAGTGTCAAGACACTCCAACGTCCACTTTCAGTCTGAGTTTCAGATGTTGCAAGTTGAATGGCGAAGCTCAATGCCACGTTTTGTCTTACCAGATCCGAGAGTAATAGAAATGATTGTTATCCATTTCTGACTAACTTTTAAAAAATAATTTTAGTAGAGATTTAAGTAATATTCAGTCAGATTGAAAAAAATATCGTATAAATACCTATGCCATATCGTAATCGTATAAACTAACACCCATGTTAAATATTATTTATTACTAACCTACTATGTTGTGTGTACATATTATTGTAAATATCTGATTATCTTGCTACAGGTGAAGGCTGTGCTTTTACCGGATCTCTTTTTAGGGTTCCATAATACGTAAAACGCAATACCGCTCGATAAAAATACATAATAAATGTAACAACAAATTGTAGGCCATCATTATTAAAACATCGATCAAGTTGCAACGAACTACAGAAACTTATATATTATGTTATTGCTACGGATCCCTTCGTGAGCGAACCCGACTCGCACTTGCTTTAATTTTAACATATATTCTATAATTGTATATTGTTATCTCTATTTTACTGAACTCTCTCTTTCATATTCTCCATATCACGTGACATTAGCGAAGTGAATTGTGTTTAACTGGCACGCCTGAAACGCCATTACTTCAAGAGAGAAGATGAGAAGAAGAAGAAGAAATAGAAGAAGACTATAACTAGTAAGTAATAAAAATAAATAAACATCAAACAGAACTGAAAACGATAGAAAACCGTCTGTAATAAGCATTTAACTAAAGGCAAGGGTCGAATACTCGAACAAAGTTTGGAACATTTATAAATAATTGATAAAATGTAAATTAGCTCGTTTGAATGATTTATATGAAAGGATCCTTAGTTGTAAAATCCTTGATTTTCAAAGGGATAATGAATTAAATTTGAAGTAATAGCCTGATTAAGGTTACACGAGGACATCGAGTCTAATATTCGATATTAATATAGTAGAGCGTATTATTATGTACGTATATATGTGAATTCACCAAGTATATATATATATATATATATATATATATATATATATATATATATATATATATATATATATATATATATATATATATATATATATATATATATATATATATATATATATTTTAAATGTATTACAGATTTTTCTGGTCTAATGTACGAATTGTGGTAATTCCATTAACAAGTTTTCACTACCAGCATTATAGATGTCAGAAAATGAGAATGAAATGGAGAATTGAATGGCAAAGTAGAATTGAATAGATTTAATAGAATTTAATTCATTTATGGTACATCAAATTTGGAAAATTTAATCATAATTTTCTCACTCAAATAAACATAGAAACGATTTTAAATTCCTTACAAAGTTAACTTTATCACTTAGCATATTAAAACAGTTTGTGACTGTTAAAATAAAATACTGAATATTTAATTCATAGCATCATTGCCGGAGCTTAATCTCATTCAGGGAATCATTTGTCACATACGCTTTTTCTAAGTTATTAACAATATATTGTTAAAATAAAATATAAAAAACTGAAAAATGATTTGAATAAATGAAGCTCGAAGCTGAAAAGAAGCTTTTCCTCGTACTAGCACAATGTAAAAGCGTGGCGGTAAGTTTCTTATATGTATTTGCTATCGTGGCGCAGAGTCACAGCACGGCGTCTGCGATGCCACTCAACACGCAATGCCTCGAATAGCGTAAAACGGGGAACGGAGTGTCTTAACACTAGGTTTCTGCCATGCGGGGGATAAGCCGTGAAGCTAAAAAACAGTACATAAAATTAGTTACTTTTATCGGTCAGTGCCTTTCTGCATAAAAAAAAAAACATTAGCATATGCGGTTATTACGTAGTAATGTTATTTATTCCTTCGCTGACAACGTCTCCAAAATAAAAACCGGATCTCAAACAGTAAACAAATAAATAAATATCAATTGTTTAATTAATTGCCAAAAATATAATGTAATATTCTTGAACATGACCTACCCTACAAAATAAATCAAGAATGATCAAAATTCAATTAAAAATTGACAGAGTAATCGCATAACAAACATACAAAAAAGAAACAGTCCAATTGATGTACTCATCCTATTTGAAGTCGGTTAAAATCTAGTTCAATTACATCGAACACATCCACTGTGCAAACAAACGTATGAGAGGTATGAGTATATCCAGATCACTCAGGTCTCTCAGTAACATATCCGTGGAATGCGTCCGAAGTCCCCAAGGGCGAATTTCGATAATAGCCTGTCTGTTATCTAGCGTATTGCAACATTCGCTTAGTATTAGTATAGCTACGAGTATTTCTGTGAGTTTGTCCGAAATTTCGTTTAAAAAAAAACATGTAGTAATAATTGTAACCACGGAGTGTCTTAACACTAAGTTATTTCTACTCTTTACCTACCACGCTGTATGTAGGATAAAGCAAGAAGCTGTAACTATGACATATATAAACAAAATATTTGTATTTATGGTATTTTAATATGCTATATATATATATATATATATATATATATATATATATATATATATATATATATATATATATATATATATATATATATATATATATATATATATATATATATATATATATATATATATATAAATATATATAATATAGCGCATATATATAAATATATAGCGCATCTCTATCAGCCGTACAGAGTTTAGACGATGCTCACTCCATGACTACTCGGTCGGCCCATCGTAATAGAGAACGACTACGTAATTTTTTGCCTTCAGTATTTCCAACCACGATAAGCTTTTCCAGGTTGTCATCACTTCTGCGCTTTGTGTGACCGAAATATGATAAAATGCCTTGTTTGCTTAATGAATGCGCAGTTACCTGTGTACAGACTTTGGATAAGAGTAACCAGGTGTACTGGAACTCTCATATTGAGGAAAACGTTATACAACATATCGAACTATAACTTTTTGATTGTACACAATCAAATGCTTTAGTGTAATCAATAAAGCATAGGACCTCAGGGCTGTTGAATCCCCTGCTCTTCTCAATGATTTGGTGGATGTTAAGTATTTGTTCCCACGTTTCTTTTTCTTCACAAAACCTACCTGCTCCTCTGGTATCTGTCTGCTTAAAAAGTGGTCGAAACGTCGTTTAATTACATGAATAATGATCTTACTCGCATGTGATATTAACGCTATGGTTCTGAAGTTTTTACAATCTCTTGTAGATCCCTTCTTATATAAAGGTACAAATACCGATTCCGATTATTTAGGGTAAAACTACTTAAAAGCAAAATAAAGCAAGTAATTACATATTCACATGTAGATTTTGTACATATAGACAAAGCCTGTGTATGTCATTGCACCTCGACTTTATCCAGTCTGTTAAAGCCACTACATCAAGCAAGCAAGCAAGCAAAAATTAAAAAGTCTCCTAAAAGCTTTATCTGAATAATTACAAGCATAGGTTTATCTGCATCTAAACTAGGAAATGACCAGATAAGGTTATATTCGATATCATTTTTAATTTCTCCAATTTAGCTTTATTTTCTATACGTCATATAGGAATTAAAAATGCATATATACTTACGTAATTTTTCAAGGCGAAGTTGAAAAGAATGTATTATATAATATGAGATAACTTTTTTAAGGACCTTATTGTTCTGGAACAAAATGTCAGAAGCATCATCCGAGATAATTACCCAACACACGCTGGGAGCATTTTAAAATATTCATATGACAAATTGAGCAGCGTCTTACTAGGTTACGTGACTAAATTAAAAATGTCGATATGCAGACGGTTACTATATTAAAAATCTTGTTATCAATGTGGATTTTTTTAGTCATACTTTCTTACACACATATAGCATGATATATAAGTCACTACATTGTATAGGTGAGAAACCAGTTTCTGCTCAATTTTCGGGACTTCTCGTATTAGTGGTGGTAGTATTTACCGCACTTTGTCTATATAAGCAAGAAAATTATAATAATTTGAACATAATTATTGGCCCAAGTAGAAATGGAACCCACAATCAATAAGTTTACAGGCATATTAGTCCTATTGCCTCAACGGCCTTTGGAGCCCTTATTTAAAAATAGCTATTAGGACGTGGTTATTCCAGAAGAAGAGAGAAAGAAATATAGTGCTGCAGTGATGGAATATCTTCATATGATATGCAATGACTTTGCATAGTTTAGCTAATTTAATTCACAATATAAGGATACACATAATGGCAAGTATAAGCGAGTATGTTTACAGTAAGAATGAAAAGTACCGTACATAGTTTAAAAGGATGGTTTAAAAATAAATATAATACAAGTGATCTCATTTTCGCCTTGAGAGTACAATGACAGTGATACTAAATTAAGGTGGAATAAAAACTATGTAAATTTCCCAGATAGCATGTATGATGAGGTTGACATTAGTGAATGTGGTAACGGACGGACGGTGTGGTGTAGGAACGCTAGGTTCCATTTGGCTATCCCGTTACGAAGAAGGGGAAAATAGAGTCGTATATCAGTATATTCTCTGTCAAGTGAGTATATGCCCAACAAAGACGTCAGCAGCACATTTAATAATACAGCAAACAACATTTTCAATTTAATCCAGCTCACAGTGCTTACAACATCTCAGAGTAAATGGACAGTTAGTATTTATGATGTCATTCTGAGCTGAGGCACAATAAATATTTAAGACTAGTTCCAGCCTGCGGCATCTGTTATATCTCTCCAGGGTCACATGTATTATCTAAGCTGGAAATATCTTAGGTTGGGAAAAATATGGTAAATCCCATTCGAAATTGGATGCTCACTAAGTAATATTACGATACCGACAGAACCTTATTACATCTTTATTTCCTCAAAAGGGAAAGATTTTTTTTTACTTTATATTTCGTCCCACATATAGCAAAGTAATAAAAAACCGTATAAAAAACCGTAAAGTCGTAATTTTCTCCGCTTTCCACCCAAATTTGAAACATTACGAGTTAAGTGACGGAACTTAACGCTGCACTTCACTTAGGAACGCAGTGCCTTTTATGAAAGGGTAAATTTATTATAATAATTATATAAATAATATAAAATTCCTATATTTACGTTACACATATGGTACAAAATACAACATATAGCATCCTCTGTATTAGATTTTGATCTACATATTACATTATGAAACACCTATCGAAGACAACCCTAAGAAAATGTTCGACACCTGTCAGCCACTCTATTATGCGTAACAGCTTTGTTCAATTAACCTCAGGTGGTGGCAAATAACAATCTATTTAGAGCTTTATTCTATAAGCATTAAAAGTTATATTTAATTGCTATTGGCGAGAGAAGAATATGAAATATTCAAGTCCCCTATATATCAACAGTTGTTATGAATTTGTGAATTATCTACATTATGATACGATGAAAAGTTTTTGCATAAGCTTCAGTACGGAAATTTAGTACCCTTCAAATTCAACTCTATAAATATGGCTATTGTAACTAATTGTTTCTTTTTATTAATTATCAAAAAAACCCGATCCTTCGGAAAGCTTACGGGTAGGAACAGGTCTAAAATGTAGAGGTCCATTAGAAAATATAAAAAATGTTTTTCTGTTACGATGTGTTACTGTGATTCATCCTTAATTAAGCAAAGGTAATTGCTCTGCCTCAAATTGAATATTTGGCAGTCGGTGATTCAACTCCTACTAGATGGACCCCTACAAAATATCTTCTATTCTAACTAATTCTAACTTCTATATTATCATAATACCTTGAGTGCAACCACGGTGTGGTCAGCTAAAGATGATGACAGGTTTTCACCGATTTTATCACTCCCAATCTCCTCATTATAACGAGGAGTTTCACCATCATTACGCAGATTAAGCATTTCAACGCTTTCGAGTATAATATAATTGCTAAGGCAAATTACAGGCAATGATATTATTATATTATAAATGTTAAAATTTGTAGCAACTAGCTACGCCCACAATTGGTCAACAATTAGTCTATATGTGAAAGTTGCATTTGAATAAGTAAGCCGTTTGCTGAGATTAACGTGCACAAACACATGAATAAGAGATAAACAGATGCAAATTAAAAAAAAATTGGTTCGTTGACAAACATTTTTTTAATATATAATATTCTTTATTGTACTAAAAAAAAAAGCATAAGAGTAACTACATTAAAAAAAGGAAAGTAGTACACAAAGGTGGTATATCATCGGTCCTAAGACTTAGACAGGGACTAGAATTCACTAACTAAAATCAATAAATGATACAAATATTAAAAAAATCCATTTCATTCCAATAACCAGCATCAAGATTATATATCATCGACCACACCACGATATCAATAAACTATCCACGTATCCACGTAATAAAATGCCGCAGCTCATAAATATCTGGGATTAAAATCGCAAATTTAAAACTTATTTCACACACATTACTCGAAAGTTTACGGCACGTATCGATTTGTCGGCAATCCGAGCTTATTTGGTACCATCTCGGTCCTATCATATTATTATTACCTCGTTATGATCGAGGCTTAAACGTCAAATTCGGAGCTTAGTGGTTTAGTTACGGATCGTACCTTTAGACCTTCTTGTTTTCGGGATCGTCACAATTGGGGATGCTATTTGAATGGTCGATATCGCCCTTTCCTCTTAGAGTATCGGTTTTCTTCGAATTTTTATAATTCCCCTTTTATATTGTTAAGTGTGAGTTTGTTTTTTATAATTATGATGAAATAATTTCTAAATTATATTTTTCGGTTTATTTAAGTGATATCAATGAATACATCTATTGGTCAATATAAACAGATGGTTTTCGGGAGGAATACCCAATTTTACTAGTAGTAGCTAGTTGCTACAAATTTTAACATTTATAATATAATAATTTATAAGGAAATTAACATATTAAAAAGATACTTTGAAAATTTCTATTCATTCATATACTTGGATCAAAAGCTTTTTATTCATTCGCAAATTTAATTTAATCCCTACTACCACTAAATACTATACTATACTACTATAATGCATGAAAACTCGCTATTTCCAATTCGCCGTAAAGAATTTATCAGACAAAGTTCCTTTGTATCGGCAAAAATGAAACACGTGCAGTTTTAGAGAGGCCAGTATTCAACTAGGAAACGGGGTCACTACAGGAATTCAAGACGGGTAGCTTCACGACATTTTTGCTTATATTATATACATTCTTGCTTATATATTTGCTTATAATAATCAAAAATTCCGATTTAAATTGCATTACTTTAATAAACTTTTCCTTTCTTTTTAAAGGCGCACTAAGTACAACTTAACATTTTATTTCTTTTGGATACGGTTTATGTTCAAAATTAATATAGTAAAATGTTTTTGATATCTTGCTTACTTACTTTGACGTTTGTTTGTTTGTCTGGACAGACAGATATAGGATCCCATAGCTCCTAAACGAAAGAACTGATTATGAATTATTTTTTCTTATTAGAAAGCTGGTGTGATCAAGTTCTTTTATTAATGAAATTCTGTTTAAGCATTTCAAGGTCATCAGCATTTTGTTCGTTGTTCACTTTGAACGTACATATATTTACGACAGATCAATTCTAATGATGGAGCTCGAAGGCTAGAGATTAATTCCTAGACTAGGAGCTCCATCAAGTATGGCCTGGATAGATAGGATATTATTAGGATCATTAGATTTACTTTAACTAGTTTCGCTTATTTATTCGGATGACAAAGAATTGATACTGGATATGAAAGCTACGGGAATTTCACGACTTTCTGCCAATTATTTGAATATTAAATGTCTCATCGTGAAGGAATAAAACCCAGAACTCAGCGCAATGTTATTATTATTAAATATAAACGTATTTAATTATTATTCAGGCGAGCTTTTTGATAACAATATCTTAACACTAGATATTTCGCATGACCTGTCATGTAACCACATTTCAGCTATTATATCGCCTCATATGAGGTTTAGTGTAGCGTAAAAGGTCGCTTTGTCTATGAAGGTTTGTAAATTAATTAGGCTTAGGTATGTCTTACAAAGACTTTTACATAAATGTCTATTTGATTTGATTCTATATATGCTTGTTATAAAGAAAATTGCGCACAATTTCACACTTCCGTAATTATGTAAAACATAAAAGGAAATAAAATATAATACATTCTGAAGGAAGTTTTTTTTTTAAATTATCACAACAAGAATGAATAAAATATATGAATACTTCATATATTTAAATCATCATTCATTTATTTAAGCATTACCTATATACAAAGTTTCCATAAAACGAACAGAAAATCAAAATATTAATTCTAAATCAATTTTCTAATTATGTATAAGTCTGTAATCCTTCATATTTCTCGAAATACGAACGAATATAAATAAAATCTTGCCCAAGGCAGTATAAATAACACATAACTTTTTCAATATCAAGAAAAGGTACATTTTAATACATACATTTAACAATTTTATATGAAAATATGAATTATATATATAGATAATATGCTTGAGGCACATTGTCATAGCGTTCAACTGTGAACTCATTGGCTCTATCGTCATTCGAGATATTAATAATTTTTATCTCCTCAATCTAGGAAAGTAAAGTGCGGCGATGAGTTCCAACACCGAGCTCTCGAACTGGACTGAAAAGAGGAGAACAAAGTGTCTTGAGAGAGCCTGAGTTTTCTCTGGTTACTCTGCAGGATAAAGCTAAAAAGCATCCATTATCTTTCTAGAGATGTTGGGTGTTTTAAATGTACTCTCGATTAAATATCGAACCCCCTACCATCGTATGGCTATCTTACTGATAAGTCAGACACGATAACTGTGCAACGATAGCGTCGAATGTATCCTTATTTCTACAAATTTTTTCCTGTATTTATTATTTTTCGATGAAAAAACAAATATCTTTAACAAAATATGCTGACAGTATTGTTAAAGAATACCTTTTTATTACTGCTCTCAATTTTATATATAAAATAGGTATTTCATATAGATAATACGTATAGAATGAAGGTTTAGACAATACAATTTACTGCACAAGTGTAATCTAGGGGATGTATATAGGCGTAATTTTTTTTAAAACAATAACAAATATATGTAATAAGAGACTACTTCAGTCGCTTATAGACTTATCACCTTTACGGAAGTATAGCGGAACGCGGCTGTTAAAGCGCTTCTTTGCTGCACATCACTTTACCTGTCAATGTCAAACGTCAATTTATCACCTGTATAAAATTTTTCTCATTGTCATTGTCATCTCATGTCATCTAAAGGGTTTGGAGGTCACTCTTGTACGGATTCCAGGTCACTCTGACTCGTGCGCAAAATTAGCGATCCAGTGTGGCACTCTAGACCACTTTTCTAATTCGGCTCAGGATCTGTTGTCTCTTGCAGCCACTCACTTGGACAAGTCTTGGTCTGAATACTGGGACTTATCTAAATCTCACAAGGGTAAATATTATGCATTTCTCCAGCCGGATATACCAAAGCGTCCTTGGTTCTTCTCTCAAAGATTTACTGAACGGAGGGTTATATCTACAATTTGTCGCTTACGTCTTGGACATGCATGTACACCTGTGCATCTGGCTAAGATCAGGGTCAGGGACCACTCATTGTGTGAATGTGGCTTGGACGACGGTTCCCCTTCCCATATCCTTTTCTCTTGCCCTAAATTAATCCGTCCCTTATATGATGCCCTTCCTCTCAAAGGCCCTCGTCCTCTTAATGTTCAGTGTTTGTTGATGTTTGTGTTTAGTCCTTTGTGTAAATTTTTATGTAATATATTAAATATAATAATATTAAAGTATAAGCTAACACTCATGTAAAATATTATTTATTACTAACCTTATATGTTATCTGTACATATTGTAGATATCTGTTAATTTTGTTATAGGTGAAGGATTTAAACTGGATCTCTTTAAAACACATTCGTCTATAGTGTAATATTAACTCTTTTTTACCGTACACTCACTTTTGTGTGTTCTCCATTCAACGTGACATTGGCGAAGTGAATTGTGCTCCACTGGCACGCTCGAAACGCCATATATAAAGACAACAACAACAACAACAATTTTTCTACTGCTAATTTTCTTTTTAATTGGATCTTTTTTAAATATATATTCTTCAATTGTATAATGTTATCTTTTTGTTACCTTACAATCTCCTTTGTTTGTTCTATATTTAACGTGATTTTGGTGAAGTGTTTTCAACTGGCACCCTCGAAACACCATAACTAAAGAGAAGACGAAGAAGTACTAGTATTACTATGGAAAAAATATACAATAAACGCTATTAAAAATTAGCTAAACTACAAAGTACAATGTATAGTATCTATAGTATTATATAGTTCCTTCCCTTAAGCTTAATATGCATATGTGTCTTTATGATAGCTCTACTCGACGTACGAGGACTCTCGAGGTAAGAGCTCTAGAACAACAAATGGTATACAAACACTCGTGTATTGAAGGCTTAAAATTAATGAAAGATTTGGTCTAATGGTGATTATAAGTCTAAGGAAAATAAATAATTATTAAAATTTTAAAATTTAGTAAAATTCATTAATTGTAATCTATGTTACTTTGTTATAGTATAGTACTAGCAACACTGTACAAAATCATCGTAACTTTACATAGTACGGCATTATATCGACATAAACTAAATATATATATATATATATATATATATATATATATATATATATATATATATATATATATATATATATATATATATATATATATATATATATATATATTTTTATTAATAATAAATATAATTTTTATGGTTCGTATAAATATAACACATATAAAGGACTTTAATTGAATGTAACTTAATAATATACATATATAAACATTACTTTCGAAACAAATACGTGACTAATACAAATTTTATACTGTTCATACTAAACATTTTACTAACCGTTTATATTACTACTAAAATATATATTCTCTATAAATTATAATTACACTTAGTCATGGATATTAAAATTATGGATTATTCAGCTTTAGATGGAATATCGAGAAAACTTGGTGTCAAGTCCTTTTAGGTTTTTCAATTTCCGTACGAATTTAATCCTATAACCAGGAGGTATCCAGGACTTCTCGGTTAGTCGCTCAGCGTCTATTGAAAATATTGATCACTTTAGACCAAATAATTACACAAAAAAAATCAAAATTTGTATATAAGTTTTCATCATAGCCCTGTTCCACTCGGACCCGATGAAAACCTACTTAATTATACTCTAATGGAAATGAATAAATACATAAGTATATATATTCTATATATTACGATATATATATCTCTATAATATATATTATATATATATATATATATATTAATAATTACTATTCAGATTCTTTACATATATATTAGTATATATATATATATATATTATATTATAATACTATCCTATCTATCATTATATATATATATATATATACTATATATTATATATATATTAATACTATATTATATAGTATATCTATATATAAAAAATAATTTTTTATTGTAATACAAATTTTTATTACTTATTTGAACAATTTCATGTAATCTTATGATGGGAGCCCAATTATTTAGGCAACAGTAACACCAACAATTGCCAGCCGAGCTTAATTAATGCCCTATCATACGTTTGAGACAAAGATTTCACGCAACAATGTGCCCACACCTAACGCGTCCGGTTCCGGTCGGTGACTTTGGCAACTAACACTAACTGGATGGATTGTTAGCATTTCAATAATATATTATGTATACTAAAATTTGTTTGCTTGAGCGCGCTAATCTCAGGAACTAGGTTTAAATTGGAATTAGTTATATGTTAGATAGTTTACTTATCAAGCTATAGGCTATATTACATTACTTTAGTCGTTTCAATACAACCTAGTGTTAGTCAGCTAGCTTGGACACTTAGGACGCATGTCATACACAATCTAACAAGCAGGCATAATTTAGTCGTAGGTTTAATATTATATTGTTTTTAATGAAAATCAAAGTTACTTATTATTAAGTTTATTACGGAGACGTGGAAATTAAAAAAAATAACTTGCAACTCGTGACTATGATCGCGACAGTCGTGGGTGGACGAACGATGAATCTACTTATAGCGTTACCTTTTACTAAAAATAAAACTTGTTATTGTAATATTGAATTATTTAGAATTCAGTAGTTCTACGAAAATTCATATCAGTGTATCAATTTTCGTAAAAAATTCGCACAGTTTTCTTGTTGATATGTATATTGTATGTATAAGTAGCATTTTTGCTTTGTAAAAAAAATATCTAATAATAATTTACTTGGCAGACTTGAAACTGATACTAGATATTAAATTATTAATTACCTATTTGAGATATTGCAAGCTACGTTATGAAATTGAACGATTCGACGCTTCCTGTTCTTCCAAATCAGACTCAAAAATTGGATTTAAGGATTGAAAACTTTAAAACATTTACTCATCATTCAATTTATTGATTATTTAAAAATACAAAGAGCTCTCTTTTTTACACGCCACGATACGACAAGTCGAAATGTATGTAGAGTTTTATATCTCATTCAGATTGAGTGAGTACATTGTAAGCGATATGTACCATTTGAGCATCCAAAGTTTACTTACGATCGATGCTTCTTCAATTTCACGCGGTATTTACTTTCACTGAACACTGACACGTGCTGTGTTTGAACGTGTAAAGTAGTCGAGTTACTTGTTCAAGTTCAAAAGAAAATATTATCAACAAAGAATAAGATATTGGACGTATTTGAATTATCTCATGCTATAGGTTTAATATTTACTCGACGAAAATATCGTTCATTCAACTGATATCATAACCCTACAGTGGATGAAAAACATAGTGTTTTAACACTAGTTGTGTTGACCCAAGTTAATACAATAACATTTGCCTCTCATGTTTAAGTACGTGTTGAGTTGATGGAGCTTTGTTTAGAAAAAAGGAATCTGGACATAGTTTATATATATATATATATATATATATATATATATATATATATTATATATATATATATATATATATATATATATATATATATTGGTAGGTTGGTAACCAAAGGTGCGCGTGCTTCACATATTCTGGTGCAATATGGTAAGGTAAATAGAGTCAGCCAGTGGAAGCAGTGGAAGAACTGTCCTTTTTACTATATCTATATTCTATATATATTCTATCTATATATATATATATAATATATATATATATTATATATATATATATATATATATATATATATATCTATATATATCATATATATATATATATATTAAGCATATATATATATATATATATATTAAGCAATTACTGTGCTATACAATTGTGATTATAATTAGTATCAAGTTCAATTGTTTAATCCTCCACGCCCGACTACCCACGTTCACGATAATTGAATTGAATTGAATAATACGGATACAAATTCAGATTTGAATTATAAAGTATGTAGATTTAGATAGATGTATATTATGTATGTGTGTGCATGTGTGTGTGTGTGTGTGTGTGTGTGTGTGTGTGTGTGGGTATGTGTTCTTATTTTTATATATCAAATTAATGGACTATTTCAATATAAATTTCAATTTTTGATTTGAATGTACATTTATCGTCTGCTATATTTTCATGTATAACTAAACCACCGTTCCACTAGACCGTCTACTACAAAGAAATCATCTGAAACTAGCATATTCCATTCAAAGTGACTTAATAATAGCAAATAACCTTCCACCCTCGTGTTACATATCAAATTAGTGTCGACGTAATCCACAGACAAAGGCACCTATAACTTCCACACCCTTTTCACTGAAGAGATTTAAAGTTGCCCTGTTTGTTATCCTGGTCCGAAGTTTACTGATACCATTATTCAAATCAGTCTATAGTGAAATTTAGATGGAATATGTTTTTAATAATAAATGAATATTTTTATACTATTTTAATGTTGAAATTTTATATAACAATTTTCGTATACAAGGACTTATAGTAGCGATTTCTTGAACACGGTTATCCTTTTTAGGCCTGAGATTCTGTTTTAGTGGGAAAATAAGATTGAAGAAATCAATAAATAAAGATTTTTCTCAATGATTTCCTTTCTTATTTTATTTAATAATTTTTAAATAAAACAGATACTTCATAGCAATTTCGTCGAACTACTTCTACTTTGATAGAACTTTTTTTTTATTTACTAGCCGATTGAAATTAAGCTTAACATAACACAATAGCAAAAAAACTGCATTTAAATTGGTTAAGCAGTTTTGGTCCTCAACAACAGTTTTTCTCATATATGTTCCATGTACAGACGCCGATCAGTCACGTTTACAATATTACATAAATATAAATATTCCAAGCACAAATTTACAATATGTACAATATTTGTACTATAAAGACTTAATTCCTAACTCAAAAGTCATTTTACAAGCCTCATAAGCTATTCTAAGAAATGTCTTACGACCCGTACTGTCACTCTATGGGTTTGTGATTCAGAGTTGTAACAATTACATACCATTACAATGGTTGTCTAGTATCCGTTTCGCCAACAAATGTTGTCACGAAACGAAGATATTGGGTCCCCTTTCGGCCGCCTGCGCTTACATACTTGTTTAGATATATATTTATGAGAAAAGCAAAGCAAGTGAGTGTTTCGCTCACATGGTAGTGAGTGACTACCTTCTCCTAAGATCCAGGCTTTTAAGAGTAGAAGCGCTTATTGCAGGTACCCGTGTCGTATCGACCCAGAAACAATGCCGCCGGTAGACTATTCTATTACTAGTCGTAAAAAAAATTGTACAGAACAAAAACAGAGTACCAAGTGTCCAGGTGGTGGGGATGTTTAACTTGATAACGTACTGTGAGGCTAGAGTTTCCAACAAGCAATTATCGCACCTCGGATTATCGTTATTGATTACTATTTTGCCTCTGCGCAAAGTCACCAGCCCGGTGACACTGTCAAAACCATTTGCGCTAAACAACAGTATAGCCATTTGATAAAATTTCAGCGTCAGATATGAGGTCAAAAAGTTCTTTAAAACCCTCCTCATGATATAAGCCGCTATTAATATCTATTTTAATTGAATAAAATTTACGATTTTTGCATATAAATAACTAAAATTAAATGTAGGTATATTGTATATCCCAAAATACAAGACAAAAATGACAGACACCCTTCTCAGTAAACAGATTTAACTTTACCCTGTTTGTTATACAGACGCTAACTTTACAGATAGGTAACCTTATTTAAATTCATCGATTGTATTTAAACAGATATAAAAATCAAAATTATCCATGTTGAGTATATTGCAAAATGCGGATGTTCTATTATAAGTTAGATAATTCTATTTTATTTCTATTATAATTTAGACAATTTATTAATTGAATTAGGTTTACCTCTAATGACGCTTTATCAAGGAATAAGGAGAGATACAAAAGGACAAAAAAATAGCATTTACTTCCAAGTCATGTCATCTTTCCTTTTTCAACTTGACACATATAGCTGGTTGACAAATAAAAGTAGTTTCAATACATAGAGCTCTCTTCGTTCTCTGTTTTCCCCCAGAATTCAAGACGTAGTTGCGGAGTTCAATGCCACGCTTTGGCAGTATATTGCATGGGCGGGAAAATCAAATAATTCATTAGGTACTTAAATAAAAAAAACAGTTAAACGCTATTCGCGGCCTTAATACAAGTTTGTAATATATATATATATATATATATATATATATATAATATATTATTATATATATATATATATATATATATATATATATATATATATATATATATATATATATATATATATATATATATATATATATATATATATATATATATATATATATATATATATATATATATATATATATATATATATATATATATATTATATATATATATATATGTTTTATTAGGAACATATAGTACAGAATAAGTATTTTCTAGTAATATATTTTGGTAAAAGGTAAGAAATCAATTCGAGGGATGTACGCGATCAACCGTCTTGAAACGTACGGACATGGAACTATAGAAACAGTGTTTTTGTGTAGTTTAGTGAATGTAGGCAGCAGGTAGACCTCTCTTGCCTCGTTTGAATTATAAGCAAGATAGAAGAGGTAAACATATATACATATAATATTGATAAGCCTAATATATAATTTTAATAATAAACAATAATATATAAATTTCTTAGAACAGTAACAGTTTGGCTTGGCTTTTCATCGCTCACTGATCATCAATTATTAGCTTCAATTTACTGTTATACATACAAAGGATTTAGTAAGAAGATTATTGAAATTTTTGAAGTTAAAAATTTTTACACTCCTTGTATATTATGCAAAACGCTTCATCCAATACAGCTCTCATCTACGCCATATAGCTTTCAGCGGTAAGCCTTATTTAGATATTTTCATACAATTTAAATATATAGCATACGTAGAATTTTGAAAAGTAAAAGTGTAAATATATAAATAAGTAAAATATTTTAGTCACTTGATATAAATTGACTTATGACGTCACTCAACACTTGTTAATAGAATTTAATTAATCCACAAGACGACGAAGTGTACAATTGAACACGTCTCTCGGTTCCCAATCAAGGTATCGTCTAACACACGCATGTACATACATTTATTATGTAAATGAAGTTTAATTGCCACCTTATTCTTGAAATCTATTCGATTGTTTTCCTGGCATGTCTCTATTGTCAATAAGCCTCGTGTCGCATGAGAGAACGAGCTACGTTTAATATAAATTTATTTAAATTAAATTTTATGGAATCATTTAATACGGTCATGGTTAAGATGACATATATAGAGAAAATGCTTTGTTATATACATGAATGAAAAAAAATTGTATAAATGTCAAAGCAGAAATAGAAGAGTAATATATATATATATATATATATATATATATATATATATATATATATATATATATATATATATATATTACAAACTTGTATTAAGGCCGCGAATAGCGTTTAACTGTTTTTTTTATTTAAGTACCTAATGAATTATTTGATTTTCCCGCCCAGGCAATATACTGGCAAAGCGTGGCATTGAACTCCGCAACTTCGTCTTGAATTCTGGGGGAAAACAGAGAACGAAGAGAGCTCTATGTATTGAAACTACTTTTATTTGTCAACCAGCTATATGTATCAAGTTGAAAAAGGAAAGATGACATGATTTGGAAGTAAATGCTATTTTTTTGTCCTTTTGTATCTCTCCTTATTCCTTGATAAAACGTCATTAGAGGCAAACCTAATTCAATTAATAAATTGTCTAACTTATAATAGAAATATAATAGAATTATCTAACTTAGAATAGAATATCCGCATTTTGCAATCTACTCAACATGGATAATTTTGATTTTTATATCTGTTTAAATACAATCGATGAATTTAAATAAGGTTACCTATCTGTAAAGTTAGCGTCTGTATAACAAACAGGGTAAAGTTAAATCTGTTTACTGAGAAGGGTGTCTGTCATTTTTGTCTTGTATTTTGGGATATACAATATACCTACATTTAATTTTAGTTATTTATATGCAAAAATCGTAAATTTTATTCAATTAAAATAGATATTAATAGCGGCTTATATCATGAGGAGGGTTTTAAAGAACTTTTTGACCTCATATCTGACGCTGAAATTTTTTCAAATGGCTATACTGTTGTTTAGCGCAAATGGTTTTGACAGTGTCACCGGGCTGGTGACTTTGCGCAGAGGCAAAATAGTAATCAATAACGATAATCCGAGGTGTGATAATTGCTTGTTGGAAACTCTAACCTCACAGTACGTTATCAAGTTAAACATCCCCACCATCTGGACACTTGGTACTCTGTTTTTGTTCTGTACAATTTTTATTACGACTAGTAATAGAATAGTCTACCGGCGGCAGTGTTTCTGGGTCGATACGACACGGGTACCTGCAATAAGCGCTTCTACTCTTAAAAGCCTGGATCTTAGGAGAAGGTAGTCACTCACTACCATGTGAGCGAAACACTCACTTGCTTTGCTTTTCTCATAAATATATATCTAAACAAGTATGTAAGCGCAGGCGGCCGAAAGGGGACCCAATATCTTCGTTTCGTGACAACATTTGTTGGCGAAACGGATACTAGAAACAACCATTGTAATGGTATGTAATTGTTACAACTCTGAATCACAAACCCATAGAGTGACAGTACGGGTCGTAAGACATTTCTTAGAATAGCTTGTGAGGCTTGTAAAATGACTTTTGAGTTAGGAATTAAGTCTTTATAGTACAAATATTGTACATATTGTAAATTTGTGCTTGGAATATTTATATTTATGTAATATTGCAAACGTGACTGATCGGCGTCTGTACATGGAACATATATGAGAAAAACTGTTGTTGAGAACCAAAACTGCTTAACCAATTTAAATGCAGTTTTTTTGCTATTGTATTATGTTAAGCTTAATTTCAATCGGCTAGTAAATAAAAAAAAAGTTCTATCAAAATAGAAGTAGTTTGACGAAATTGCTATGAAGTATCTGTTTTATTTAAAAATTATTAAATAAAATAAGAAAGGAAATCATTGAGAAAAATCTTTATTTATTGATTTCTTCAATCTTATTTTCCCACTAAAACAGAATCTCAGGCCTAAAAAGGATAACCGTGTTCAAGAAATCGCTACTATAAGTCCTTGTATACGAAAATTGTTATATAAAATTTCAACATTAAAATAGTATAAAAATATTCATTTATTATTTAAAAACATATTCCATCTAAATTTCACTATAGACTGATTTGAATAATGGTATCAGTAAACTTCGGACCAGGATAACAAACAGGGCAACTTTAAATCTCTTCAGTGAAAAGGGTGTGGAAGTTATAGGTGCCTTTGTCTGTGGATTACGTCGACACTAATTTGATATGTAACACGAGGGTGGAAGGTTATTTGCTATTATTAAGTCACTTTGAATGGAATATGCTAGTTTCAGATGATTTCTTTGTAGTAGACGGTCTAGTGGAACGGTGGTTTAGTTATACATGAAAATATAGCAGACGATAAATGTACATTCAAATCAAAAATTGAAATTTATATTGAAATAGTCCATTAATTTGATATATAAAAATAAGAACACATACCCACACACACACACACACACACACACACACACACACACACATGCACACACATACATAATATACATCTATCTAAATCTACATACTTTATAATTCAAATCTGAATTTGTATCCGTATTATTCAATTCAATTCAATTATCGTGAACGTGGGTAGTCGGGCGTTGAGGATTAAACAATTGAACTTGATACTAATCTAATCACAATTGGTATAGCACAGTAATTGCTTAGATATATATATATATATATGCTTAATATAATATATATATATGATATTATTATATATATAATATATAGTAATATATTATATATGTAAAGTATATATATATATATAGTTAAAAAAAAAAAAAAAAATATATATGATATATAGATATATAGTAACAGTATATATATATATATATATATATAGTAAAAAAGGACAGTCTTCCACTGCTTTCCACTGGCTGACTCTATTCACCTTACCATATTGCACCAGAATATGTGAAGCACGCGCACCTTTGGTTACCAACTGCAGTAGGAATCACCGCTTCACAGCTTCACAGCCGCCAGTGTAATGTGGTGGGAATCTGTCACTAGTGATGCCACCGGAAATCAAACTACCCACTATTAGTTATTAAATATCAGCGAAACCGGAGACACCATCACAATTAAATTCAACACAATACCTTCACGCTTTTTCACGCATATAGGAGTATAGGATGGAACCTAGTGTTCCATATTTTAGTTGTATGGCAAAACTCAACACCGAGTTTTGAGACCAGACTCTCTTTACTCTCTTTGTATTAACAGTTTTCATAATATTTCTACACTGTGAACAATGTATACGAAAATTATATTCGCTCCATGAAAAAGTTAGAAAAAGCTGCTAATTAAATTATTATTCAAGGCTATATATACTAACTAACTAATCTAACTTGTGCTATATGATAAAGGCCAGATACATATTATATACACAGCTATATATTTGCCTGAAATATAAATATATAAAAATGGTCAAGCGCTTGTTGGTCAACGGGATTACCCGTTGACACTCTGTTAATATATGTTAATATTTTATCAGTGTCAAATTTAATTAACTTATATTTGTAAATATAATATTTATACAATTTTCGGATTTTTTTACATGATAAGTATTGCGAGTATTCTTGTCAAATTTAATAACTATAGAGAATAAATTATATCGTATCGATTGATCTCGTTGGCTTAGAAGTTTGTTTATTTCTATGCTCTTAGGAAATGTAGACTTGATTATTTAATCTTTATTTTGAATTTGGTCCCTCCATACTTTCTTAAGAACAAGGATATTGAAAGATGGACAAATCGACAGACAGATGGAAAACAATATAAACTTATAAGATTCAATTTATCCTTTTGAAATATGAAACACTTAAAATGATTGATGCGCCACAATAATCGTATTTATCTTTATAGTAAGATGTACTAAACTAGAGAATGGTATATATTAAATTATAATAACTAGTTAGAAAACTGGACATAGTTATAGTCCAGAGCGAAATCCGAGGCACATAAATAACTTAATTTAAAATGATAACCGAAACTGCAAACAATGGAGTTTCGTCAGAATTTGTTCAGCGAGTTAAAACGCAAATTCGTCGAGTTGTAAACTTAATTACGGCGTTAGAAGCTCTTAGTAAATACTTGGGGGAATTACTTATCTACTCTGATATAGAGAAATCTTGTAACTCCTCGAAATAAATTATTTTGGGGCGTATATTTGATCTGTTGCTTGACCATAATTTTTTATAACTATGTAAGGATATGTGATCATATATTTATATAGAATACAGCTATAGGCTTAAAACATAAATATTGACTTATTCAAAAGTGACAAAGTTAGTAAAGTGAAATACCACTAGTTTCTCCGTGTCTTCCATGCAAAATAGAAATTAGAAAATGAGTCCAGTATATTGTTGAACAGCGTTGGTGGAAAACGTAGAGCAAAGTGTTTGGATAATAAATGCGTTCCATCCTACCCTGCTCTATATGCAAAATGAAGCGTAAAGCTTCTTACGTATTTTATAATAACAAAATCGATAGTTAAAAATGGTAAAAAGCTTGTGTAAGTGACATAAAATCAACGGCAACGGCCACGGGGTCTAGTGGGCGATCCAATTAAGGCTATAATTGGACTATCACTACCACATCGATCTCCCGCTTTATAAATATAAAACGTGCAATGACGTAAACAATTCCATAGTTTTGATAATGTTTTTTCATCAATGTGTATATATATTATATATATTTGTCATTTCTTAGGTCTGCCTGTTCTAAATAAGCCTACTCTAATTTACTCGGTCTTCAATCTCCAATGAATTCCCCCAAGTGAGAATTGAGCCCACGACCTTCCCGCTTACACTAATCCAGTATGAGAGGACGGTATCTTGTAATCACCTGTCCTCCACAGTCCAGTAAAGTTTCAAAAATATCGGTAAACTTCGAGTCATATTTGCGCACCTAGGTTTCGTACCAATTTCGTGATTATTGTTCAACGAAAAATACAACTTGTTAAGTTACAAACTTAACTTTGCGGTCGTTAGCGCTCATTATCTATGAAATTGATGACACGTATCACATTGTAATGTATTTTTTTGTAATTTACCTATAAATTATATTTTACTTTAGGTAAAAAAACATCGTGATAACGCTGTATACGTGAGTCGATTCGATGCGTGGAAATTGCAGCCCGAATTATCTTCTACCATCTGCTTCTATACTGCCTCTTAGAGTGAGCGAGACGCATGAAGCAGAACAAGAATATTTCAAATATATTTAGTAAATTCGGATTAATCACGAATATTTTTGGACCTTTGTCTATCCGTTATGTTTACTACTGACTAATACAAAGTCCTTGAAACGTCCGTTTGCCAAATAAAAATTTAAAATACAAAACTATATATGACATATCTGGTACAAGTTATATTTAAAATTACATCTTCCGTTTTATTACCACCATCGCCATCACTATTCCTAACTAAAGGCATCATAAAATAAGTCAACCAATAATAATAAAAAATTGAAGTCCGAAGGAATTGGATTTTAATTAAAGGAACTTGTCTAATTTACTCGAGAGCGACATCAAAGGATCAACAATTTCATTAAATTTGTTTAATTCGGTCCATAATCTCTTTTCTACGAAGGTTCAACTTAAAACACGTAAACTTGTTGGATTAATTGAATCGCCATTACTAAAGAACTGTACTAGATTAATACCAGTTCAAAAGTTTTGTAAATATCTTGTTGGGATACTCTCCGCCAACTTCTCATCAATAGGCGTTATGTTCCAGAGCTTTTATAATACTTTTTTTTGTGTATGCTTCACCATTTCTTACCTATTTTTTTATGTTGCCAGCAATCAAAATAATATTTAATTTTTAAATAATTGTTTGGACTTAATTCGCTGCCAACAAATCATTCGATATTTATCACACTTCACTTAGAAAAGTGACAAGAACAGTCCATAAAAAGACAAGACACCACCAACACAGAGTCTGGGTTTTGTGACACGTGTAGACTTCGGAGATATCTTTACAGCAAGAAAGACAGACACTTTGACTTCGACTTCGACGACGTACAGCCTAGTGTTATATGTATATGGTGGGAAATGAATGCCTCATATTTCAAAAACCTTCTGAAGATTTTTGTCTAAAATATCTTATTTATGTTTTTTTTGTTATTTTTGTTGTTTTTAAAATTCCAATTAAACGACAATACCTACACATTTCGTATTAAATATCAATATACAAGGAACCATATAAATGCAACAGACCAGAAACAATCACAATTCTAACATTTTACTAAGCGCCAGTCAGTCAGGAGTTATTAAATCAAATTAAATTATTTCCACAGATCAACACCACGTTTATCTTCGTATACCACACTCGCCTATACTTAATCAATACAACGTTACTCTTTGAAACCAAAAGGGTAACTTCTATCCTATATGATCCCAGGCTTCCACTGATAGTTAATGAAGATCCAATTTTCAACTTATAAGTTAGTTCGAAACTCTTTCTATATAGAACTTTCATTCAGTCCGAACTTTCTAATTGCTATTTTATTCAATATAAAACCTTTTATGTTATTTGATATTGATATTGAACAGTTTGTTTCATTGTAAACTATATTTTTATTTTCATACATATATAGAAAGATAGGCAGAGAAAACTTAGCCTCTTGACACTTTGCTCTCCGTTGTCCACCCGCTTCCGAATTCAAGAATTCCTATGCCGATAAAAGTCTCCTGAGTGGGAATTACGTCATGATGGCATCTACAAGCCAAATGACGATATCGAAAACAAATTTCAACTTATTAATAATGTTATTATTATTATTACTTTAGTCTTCAAATATTAATTATGGGAGATAACAACAAACGATAATTATGATAAGTGTGCTTAGCTTTTTGTAAGCATTAGATCGAATTAGAATACGATTTTAATCCACCTGTCAAGTTTTTGTTCAGACACTGTTCAATTGGGTGATTCTATCCTGTCAAATAGGTTGCACCGTAAAGTGCATAGATTTTTTTAAAATATGGATTTTAAAATAAAACTTCTACAAATATAGCGTAAAAGTTTTCAGACGAATGCATAATATAAGAAATAACTGTGATTCTTAATCAAAGTTGCAAAGTTTAATATTCCAACTTTTAAAATCAGCTATCCAGTATATTTCTAACTTACCATTTACACTCGTTATCTGTGAACACTTTTAATAAAATTTGAGTTTTGTTTTATGAAAAATTTGGAAAAAAAAAATATGTTAGAATTATGGTACAGATGTTTTTCTATAATATATTTTAAACCAGTAAAAAAAGATTAAAGTAAAGTTTTTTATTTGATAGTTATTTTGATTTGGACATTGGTATAGTTGATTTTTTGACTGGAACAGGTAATGTTAATTATAGACCAGTTTAAGTATAACAAATGATCTCTGTGAAGTAAAGAAATAATCTTTAAGCAATATAAAAATACCAATATAGACCGGTAGTACAGCGGCAAATCATCTGACTGTAAACGCGACGGTTATAGGTTCGATTCCCACTCTGACGAATAAAATGTTTTCGCTTTGGTAACAGGACAAGCGACGGCGTTTAACTTGACGCCTCGAATATCTCAATAATTATGTGGGAAGCGGGTAACGCAGTGTCTCAACACTAGGTCCAATTATGTCTACCTGCCTTATAAAGGATACAGCGTGTAGCTACTTTTTTTCCTTTTTTATGTAAATTTAATATCTGGCAACAATGTTCCACTACTCATTAAACATATTAGCCAATGACGCAATCGTAGCCTAGATACAGTAAATTAATTAAGTTTCAAACGATGAATCTTATATAAATTTTGTATGAGCCCTATATATTTATATAAAATAGGCTATAACCGTTTCTATCGGGCTTAATCGCGTCCGTGATTGAGTTCCTTTATCTCAAGCCACACCAATAACGTCATTTCGCTTCCCTTTGACGCTGACACGGCTTCCTTGCTCTATTGAAGGGGAGATGAACTTTAATCTACTGCACGTTATGTAATGACTGGTAAGGTAGTGTCATATCTTAATACTCTTGTCATATAGAAATACATATAGTAGATACTTACATAAATGTAGTTATATATACTTCAGCAGATAAAAGCTAAGTGATAAATAGAAAAGTCCACTCCAACTAATATCATCGAATCAATACCGCAAACTCCAGTCACGTGCAGATTTGATCCTGGCCTCATAATACTATAGAATAGAACCAGAAGCCAACAGCGAAACTTACAGCATGTATTTAGAGCTTTCAAAGAGGATAAGTGCCGAACTAAAAACTTTAAATTGTTTGCTAGATCCCACACCTGTACTCGAATATAAGAGTACTCCAAGAACACTAAGTTTAGTATTCACATTATGCTTGGCCTAGCTTATAAAGATGGCATTTTTTTTCTGGCTATACGCTGTATTCCGCATGAAGTATGGTAGACAGTGCGATCGTAGTGCTAAGTCACTCTATTCTCCGTTTTCTGTCTTACGAGAGATTGCGTCTTCAGTGGCAGAACTTAACGCCACGCGAGAATGTCCGATCACAATTGGTTCTACCTACTTTTAAGGTAATTCAAACAGACAGACAAACAGTTACATCATTTAAAAAAAAAACACATGTCATTTTCATTTATATAATATGTAGGTACAGATTTAAATTAATTTAAATGCATTGTCGTCATATTGCTATTTGCTTTAATTATAATACGAATTTTACGAGCCAATATACAGTGTTCTGTGAAAAACGTGAAATCTGAAGTAATTGTCAAAGTAATCTGATTAAAACGAAAAATCAATTAGTTGTATTAATATGACGTAATGCAATTAATTTATTATTATCATCAATTCTGTATTTAAGATGTTTTTGTAGTATAATTCTTAATACTTTTTCCAGCTCGTGTATCGTCGTATCACTAATATAGTAGGTTAGACAGAAAAAATCCAGTGTTAAGACACTCCGTTCCCCGGTTTCTTTTGAGACATTGCTTGTTGAGTGGCGGAACCCAAGCCCGCGCTTTGTCTTGTTACCAGAGCGAAGAAAATGAAAATAATTCATTATCTCCGAGAGGGAATCGAACTCACAACTGTCGCGTTTACAGTAAGATGCTCTGCCACTGCGCCACGACGGCCTCTATATATATACTTTATTTTAATTATTTTTTTACACTTTGTGTGAATATATTGATTCAGTGTTTTAAATGAATTTGTTCATAACATACAAAGTTTTTAAATCTGAGCCTAGAAGCAGAACATATATAACGAAATGTAGGTATAGCTAATAATATAGTGATTAAATAATCCTAAATACAAAAAAAATGTTAATCCCATAGTAAAGTTGCCAACTGGTCTAATAAGTGGATAGAAATATCATTTAATTTATATTATTAAATTCTTTCTAGAATAATATATTTTTAGAGAAAATTAACTTATGGTACTGAGAATTGTAATAAAATTAATATAAATTAAATTTGATCTCTATGATATATAACGGCGTAACGACAATTTATAAATAAATAAATTATTATTGAATGAATGAATGTGAATTGAATTAATGTTAAATTATATTTATTTGCTAAAATGATTATAAATATAAATAAATAAGTTGATATAAATAAAATTATTATTATGATTAATATTTGTTAAAGATTTATAGACAAGCAATTGATTAAAGCCAGATTTTGTAGAAACTCACAGTGGGGGTACTATTATAAATAAGACTGAATATTGTTACACGTGGCATTCTGACTCTAGCAATTGTAAACAGTAGACGTCTTTATTGTAATAAATAAAGGTCTATACGAAATATTTGCGAGTTTTACTTGTCATGGAAAATTGTGACATTAATAAGGAAAATGACGTCAGCATTGCTGACGTCATTATTTATAAAAACAACTCTGGACATGGATCTTCGTCATATATGATATAGATTTGAAATACTGGAATATTTGATAGAGGAACATATGTACCTACTATTTTTATGATTTTTAATGTGTTAATCCACACTTAGGATAGAAAAAATACTTAAAGAAAACATTGGAAAATTTGAACGTAGCGGAATTTGAACCCGTTTTCATGAGGCGCGGGTTCAAATCCCGCTGCGTTCAAATTTTCCAATGTTTTCTTTAAGTGTATGTACCTACTAGTTCAGCCAAACTTTAATACAGTCTTAGCAAAAAGTTTTCATTGGCATCGATATTTTATTAGCATTTAAGAAACATAATATCCCAGATAAAATATAAGTATATTTTTTTACAAGAAATTACTAAACGTGTGGGAGGCAGATTCGTTGTAATTTTTTATCGAAACAATAAATATTATAGATTTTTTTAGTTCATTCATTCTAAATTCAATCTTGTCAATTTCGAATTAGGAATTTCTATAGGAAATGTTAATTTAATAACATTTTGTCTCATCCAGAATCGAATCCCGGACCATTCATTCATTCTTCTACGAGATATTTAGTAACAATATATCTTCGACATGTCAAGTTTGTATTGCACTATACGTAGTTAGTTTAAAAACTGGCCTCTATCCAATCCGCCGCGGTCCGTGGATATTGCCAGAGAAGAACGTAAATTGCTGTATATTGTTCTTTAAATGCCATTACAATGCATTAAAACGTTCATACATCACATTTAGGACCCCATTGGCATAAAATTTACATATTAATAGATTATTCTTTATCGTCATTATTTCTCCATTTAAGAGTTAGGTTATTTTGTTGTTTACTTTTTACTCACATCAATCACATCAAAAAATCATCTGTGACTGACTGACTGACTGATAGTATTGGGCTTAGTTAAGGCTAAAATTTGGTATGTAATAATTTAGTTTGTAATATTTCCTAGGATATTATTTCTATAAGATATTTTTACGAGATTTTACGCTTCATTACCCACGAAATTAAGTCGCGGGCTACAGCTTGTTTTATATATATAAGTTAAACTACGATGACATAGAAGACTTAATGGTACACGAATATACACATACACACACCACAAACACCTACAATCACACACACATATACACAAATGAACATACTCTTTATGCCCATATCTTTCATAATTAAATTAAATTAGGTTAGATATAAGATATGTAAGATATGTTAGACTTAACTTACTGTAACTTACTGGGTTGGTCTCATTACTTCGCATGTTAAAGAAAATGTTGATACTGAAATAAATATTTTAAATTTCTTTTTTTTTTTTAATTTTAAATTTTTTTTCAAATCATAAAGTCTAAATAATCAGTACTTTAAAAAAAATTAAGTATTTATATCTTAACTTAAACATAATATAACGAAACTTATTTCTAAGAATATGTCAATGGGCCATATCTTAGTGTCTCTTAAAGGTAAGTCCCTTCTTAGCACTGTCACTTCATAAAACAGCTCTTTGTCACTTTTACACTATTACTGCACTACACTAACTCAAAATTTAGCCTCGATATGCACGTGATTTTACCTAGAAAGCCCGTTTTTAGGCCCCGATGGAGAGCTTTATTTCTATGCACTATAGTACATTAACAATACCTCTTGAGTACTTTGCTCTAAAGCCAGGCAATGAGAAGTATGTTTAAATTAGTCTTGTTCTAATTAGACTAGGCTTATGTACTGTATTTTAAATGAAAAAAAATATTTTGCTTTACAAATATTTTTTGAGTACATTTTTTATAGGATCTCATTTGATTGTAAATGCAATGGATTTGAATTCTGTCTTCAATTGGGGAATTAAGCCCGGTGCTTAAGTTCCACTACATTGAATAGTTTCGTTCATTGGGTAGTCGCAATTTCTTGAATTTTTGCAAGTTTGTCCGGACCGGACGTGAGGGCCGTCGTGGCGCAGAGGCACAGCCGAGGTCCGATTCTCACTCTTCGCTCTGGCAACAAGGCAAAGCGCGGCGTTGAGTTCCGCCACTCAACATGCAATGCTTCGAATAGCGGAAATTGGAGAACGGAGTGTCTTAACACTAGGTTTTTTCAACCTACGGTTTCCTCTGCCTACCCTGCTATGTGCGGGATACAACGTGAAATATAATAAAATATAATATTACGTACTAAATGCGGCAAAGTTGTCTCGTATACTGACGTACAAATGTGTATATATTAATATATAATTAATCTCAAAAGCAAATTACTAGATATATTGATATATATTAGAGGAAGTTATTGAGGCGTAAAAGAGGCCTCTTAGGTTGATGAATAAATGAATTGAATCGGATAACCACAATACGAGCATTCAGTGTTAGAGATCTTAGGTGAGCTTTGGTAATAAGGTGATATTACGTTTTGTATTCATATATTTATTTATATTTATTGCATATATTTTACTCGTACGGTTGAAATATTAATATCAAATTGAATTCGATATTAGAAAATAATTTATACTGTAAATGCTATTGCTATAGTTGTGGATTCAATTCCCGCTCGGGGATAATAATTATTTTCATTTCTGCCGAGAACAAGTTGTCTTGACACTAGGTTCTAAATATTCTATACCATTCAAAAAGTCGCATCTCTGGCTTGATGAATACAGGAAAAAAGTCAAATTAAAAATAATTAATTTACCAGAGTACCTAATGGATTAAGCTCCGTCTGTTTGTAAATGTATAAAAATTTACAAACAGACGGACGGACAGCATTTATTTGTCAACAAATTCAGTACTGAGAATTTCGTATATGAAATTGTACCAAAATTATTTCATTTAACAGCTAAAAACTTTAAAATGATTCCCACGAATTTGGGACTCGGCATTGAGATCAAATTATTGATAAAGTAAAATGGCACCTGTACGAAATTTTAAACAACATAATTTGTTGCATATAATGCTATTAAAAATTGGAGTTTACACAGTATTTTATTGACAGATATTTTGGTAAAACTTTATGTATAAAATATATAGGTATTTTTAGGTCTATCTAGAATCTTTTTAGGGTTTCGTACCTCAAAATAAAAAACGGAACCGGATATAACGTTTGTTGTCCGTCCGTTGGACTCTATGGCACCTCCTTTATATGGAATGCAATAAAAAATAATTTTATATAAAATAAGCAAATCCAATTTTCTTTGGAATATAGAAAAAATCATACCTCTAAGTCAATGGAATTAAAAGATACAACCGCTTATACTTTGTTATAACCGTATATTATATATAGTATTCTTTATTGCAATCAATATATGTTGAATTACATACATAATAAAATATAGTTCCAAACGGTGGACTTATCTCTAGAAGAGATTTCTTCCAGCCAACCTGTGAAAGTGGGTGAAAGCAGTAAGTAGCGAGATGACTCTTAAAATGCAATATAAAGGTAAAAAATTTACGTATTATATGAAATTTTCAGCGTAATCATAACTTATACCTGGGATTATTGACCTGGAGCTATAAAATTTGGCTAAAAATGAGAACTTATTATTACTTAACTTAATGTATAAATAAGGAAAAAAAAAAACAAAAAATTGGTAAAAAAATCATAAAATTAATACGGAACCTACAGTGCGTGGATACAAATCGCACTTGACCATTATTTTAGCTTATAATTATTTCATCATCTTCACATCAGATTTTCAACGCCCACTGTTGCATTAACATGATATGATGGTACAGCCTATAGCCAACACAAAAATATTTTTCAGTTGGAACTACTCTGCAGTTTTATAATGTTACTAGCTGTTACCCGCGACTTCGTCTGCGTAGAACTAACACATCAAATAAATTTGTTTGTAATGTGTAGTCATTGTAACTGTACTGGATCGGCTTTAAGGAAGCTGGTATAGATAAGAAGTAACTTACTTAGCCAAGGTGTCAACCAAAATTCATCAAAATCGGTTTAGCTGTTTAGGCATCAAAACGTAACAGACAGATAAACAGAGTTACTTTCACATTTATAATTAGTAGGGCTTATACCTATTACTTATTACTTACCTATAGCAAATTAAGCGCTTGCTGTCTGCTTTATTTAAAGACATTGCGTAACTCAAGGCTTTTGAGTTAACGCCAAAATTAATCAAGCTCAAAATTTTTGAACACATTCGTTGCATTTAAAATAAAATAAAATAATATTTTATAATAACACCGCAAGTGAATATTCGATACCAAAAAAAATGGGAGCCACGTAGGACGCAATAACTAAAATATCATTTTAAACAATAAAATATACTATTTTCATCTCAGAAACGTTTTTGTATACAAAAATATACGTTGAATTGTAATCCTTTTTTCTCTTTTGTTAAAATATTCAGTAGAAATGTTTGTTTGGCTCTTTTTTATTCCTTTTTCTTTTTTATATTATAAAACTCCAACAAAATGACAGGAAACGTACAAAAGGCAATTTTAAGAAATGAATTCGTGGTGACTACTCTTGTAAAATCATAAAAACGGCCATAAAATATTACGACTGTGCTAGTATGTCACTTATGTATGGCTATCGTGGCGCAGTGGGACAGTATCCGCTTGTTAACGAGATGGTAGCGGGTTCGAACCCTGTTCAGAGAAATGATTTTACTTAATTATAAGAAAAAAATGGTACGCAGATCGGCAAGTGTAGAACTTGCCGATCTGCGTACCATTTTTTTGTTATATATATATATATATATATATATATATATATATATATATATATATATATATATATATATAATATATATATACATATATACATATACATATATATATATATATATATATATATATATATATATATATATATATATATATATATATATATATATATATATATTATATATATATAGAGACAGTAAAATATTTTTAGAAAATGGGTCATTGACGCATATTCGTTTTAACGCTAACAATATAAATAAATTGTAACAAACGCGTAACCATTTCGACGTAGCTTGATAAGAAGGTATGTGGTCGTGGTCAGAGCGCTTCGGCGGTTTCCAAGCGGTGCGTATTCGGTTCTCGGCTAATGTAGAAATTTCCAGAAATTTTCTTTTAGTACGCACTGATTCCAGAAATGCGTTTTTTTTTAGTCGGTAATGGATGAGTCTTATATATGGATATATTTTCTTTTGTCAGTTTTTAGTCTTTAATAACTGGCACTTATTAAATGTTCTATTCGTATACTAATACGTGTATAAAAAAATGAAAAAAAAAAATCGGGAATTGAAATATGAAATTAATTTGAAAATCTATTATTTGCTTTTCAAACAAACAATCCAATATTTATACTCGAATTGATTTAGGTGTTTGAATTTATTGAAGAAACTTATAGTAAAACTAAAACTGAAAGTTTTCAACTTCGCCGTGAACAACGCTCGGGTCTCTACAGTCCGGTGAGTTTGGGGTCTCGTACACATACATTTGAAGTATTTTAGTATTTGTATTTGATATTTAAATGTAATAAATGGTATATATAGAGGCTGTCGTGGCGTAGTGTGACTGTTAACGCGACAGTCATGGGTTCGGACTCGGGGAGGATACATTGTTTGGATTTTTTTCGCTCTGGTTACAAAACATTGAGTTGAGTTCCGCCACAATGTCTCTATAGGCAGATATTTGGACACGGAGTATCTTAATACTAAAGTTCTCTCTGTCTATCCTGCGGGATACAGCGTGAAGTATATATATATATATATAATGCACTTTGTGAAAGGTAAAAACGGGAAAAGAATGAAAATGCAGGCAAGGCGTCGTCTCATTTTTTTTATTTTTATTAAAAAAATATTTATATGATATTATCATTCATCATTAATATTATATGTTGTTTTAAATATATATAATGCCCAATAATGTAATGAGATTTTTTATTACTTCTATACTCTTCTATATAAAAAAGTTTTTTTAACTTTACGCTGTACTCCCCATACAATAGACACCATATAATTCCATCCAGTGGGAATCGAATTCAGACCATCGTGTTAAAAGTCAGCCGCCATTTTAATAATAGAAATAAATAAATAACAAGAAACACTTTCCTTCTGACTTTCCGAAATTCTTGTGATTTATAAAGACGTGCTGTACGTGTACTACTGTGTATCACCGATGTAATAAATAACAAGCATTCCAAGTTATACTTGAAAGGTGTAAGGGTGGTTTTCCATCTTAGAAGGCTTACTTTGCTAAGTAAAAGCTTTATATATGATATATGATACTGCTACGTTATACATATAATAGTATTGATAATGGCAATTGTTTATGTATTGACTGTAAGTTTGCTTGTGTACGCGCTACACTGCCTTTTTGTTTTTTTTTATAACTTCACGCTGTAGCCCGTACGTAGCAGGGTGGCACAGAGGGCACCGTTGCTTGAAGAAACCTAGTGATAAGAGACATTGCGTGTTGAATGTCATCAGGGCGAAAAAAATCAAAACTATTAATTCTCCTCGAGCGGGAATCAAACCCACAAACCGTCACGTTTACAGACAGTCGCTGTGCCTCTGCGTCACGATGACCTTTTTGTTATAGTCTATAATATACGAGTATCTATGTAAGCCAAAGCGTCTACATAACATAAGTGAAATTTTATGATGTCAGTCTAAACTTGAGAAATGATATAAGTTTTTTAATCACTAAATAAGATGCCTTTTTTGCGGAGTGAGTTCAATCTTCATTCTAGAGTTATTTGTTATTTTCAATATTCCACACTGTTAGACAGAATGATGAGTTCCGCCAGTAAACACGCAGTCTCGCAAGCTTCAGTAGTAAGAAACTTGTCAACACCAATTTCTCTCCATCTGACCCACTATATACGGAATAAAGCGAGAAGCTTATATAATATAATAAAAAAATAAAATAATAAAAAAAATGTGGGAAAAGCTAAATAAAGAATCTTGAACCTATTCCATATATTTTTATTGATATTATATTTTTTTTGAAAAGCTCAAACTTCAGTGGATGAAAATCTTTTATCGGAATCAAAATCCAGCAAGAAATTATACAATTCCAGGCCTGTTCTATTTAAAGCGGAGACCATTCAACCAAATAGAGTAGGTATAATCGAAAATTACGTTTACTTAAGAAATTGTAACTGTGCCTAATGGCTGCCTTTTCTGTCCATTATTTGAATGTTATTATCTGGTTCCTTATTTGCTTTTATGAAGTAATTATATTATTTATTTGCAGAAATTCATGCTGTAGAGGCGCGGGTTCGAATCTCGCCACAATAAAAAATGTTTTAAATTTTTTTTTTATTTAGTGTTGATAAAATATCGGTCAAGTGCAAGCAATACTCGCGCACTGAAGCTTCTGACTTCGTTTAGCAATTTGACGATTTTAGATCAGCGGACAGTTCTACTTTTAAAAATTGACAAACTTAAATTTGCAGGTGTGTGCACTAATTTTGTAGTAATCTATAGATGTATTATAATCACTTTATTAATCACCTGTACGGTTTTACAAGCTTACAGTAAGTTTTAAAGTAATAAAACAAGATTTTTTTTTGTTTTTATGAACATTATTATGCAAGAATCCCTCCATGATTGAAGGCCTACTCCAACGATTGCCATCGTTCTTTATTTTTGCCAAGTTAATCAAGAATAGCCAGTGCTCTGTGGGGCTTGCCCGCAGGTCCATTACATTACGTCACCCTTTTTGTCCATTTCCCGTCTTGCAGTTACGCTTCAGTGATTGGTTAGTGCGTCAATTGCTTTTTAACATTATATTTAAGAGTGCGTCAGTTGCTTTTTTTAAGCTTTTAAGAAATTTAAAGTAATTATCTTTCTGTGTGTGTGTAAGCGAGATTGTATCGATGTCCATGTTTGTAAGGGTGCATTTTGCAACAACTTTAGGAATATATAACGGTCATACTAATTTATTTATATATATATAATATATATATATATATATATATATATATATATATATATATATATATATATATATATATATATATATATATATATATATATATATATAGTATATATATATATTTTTATATATATATATGTATATATTTATATATTATATATTTATATATTTCTGAATTAATAGTAATAGGTACTAAATTTTACCACCGAATGTTGTTTTAACAAAATACTCAGAACCCAATCTGTCGAACAAGAGGAAAATTATAAATATTGACTGATTGATAAATAACTCATAATTATGGAATAATTAATGATTGTTTATATGGAAATGGAATGGCTAGAATATTTAAACTATTTTGTGCAACACCAAAGCTTTCAAACTAACTATCTGGAGTAATAATAAGTGCATACGAAATATTTTTACTTGTGGTAAAGCCAAGGAAGATTATTTATGTATATATATTAAAAATAATATAGGACTTCAAATACTACCTTGAGGTACTCCATACTCCACCAATGCGAACACATTGAATGTGCTCGGTGAGATAAATCTCGAATCCCTGTTATTCATATGTTATCAAGTTTATTAATTAGAATTGGTAAGGAAATTGTATCGAAAGCCTTAGCTAAGTCCGGAAATATTGTATTTACTTTTTTACCTATATCTAAGAAAAATCCTTTAATTTAGTAAACTGTAACGTCATGTGAAGTCATCCCATGACGGAAGCCAAATTGATTATTAGAAAAAAATATTATTAGTTACTAAATAACAAGATATAAGTTTGTAATTTTTTTTTTGTGATATACTAATAAATTTCTTGTTTTTAGAATTTTTTTTATTTGTACTGTCATTTCTTACTCCTTACCAAATGCGATAATTCTAGGTCATCGGGATCATCTTCCATCATCCATCCATCCATCTTTTGATTATACGACGATATGTATACAAAATGCGACTTTGGCCTCAATTTTATATGTATCGTGTGTTTTGATACTATTGATATACTTAGAATGTAATTTCTGCTGTATTCCAAGGGATTATAGATTTTGGGTCCACACTTACTTTAAAGATACTCCACACTTACTTTAAAGATAGTCTTGACAGAACGACAACAAAGTGAGGGTATAGGGTATAGGGACCTATAAGGATTTCGTTTATCTTTTGAGCCACGGCACCCTAAATAATTACAGTATACCTATATCAATTAAAAACATAAACGCATGTCAAGTTCTTTACGGACTAAACCGTGCCTTCTAAAAATTTCCACTCAAGCACTTTATCATAGCAGTCCCTTTGTTTAAACTTTCATTTGCTAGCGAGCTAAGTAATAAGTACGTTGACATTGCGGCTTGATCAAAATGTCAAGAGGCCAAGATTAAATTATTCCGTATTTCGCCCGCTTTTTACTGAAGCACTTCATTCGTAATTGAATGTGATATGGCTTCAGTTTTATTTGGAAAGTCTAAATAAATATTCATAAAGAAAAGATATAATTGTTTTTTTTTTTCCTTCAATAGAATTTTTATTATCGAAATGTTACAAAAATATGTTTTGCTTATAGTAAATTCCCATTATTTTAATTTGAAGGTTTAAATATTTCCTTTCCCACGCTGCTTGTAGGTTCCAGAGCTCCTCGTGATTAAGCTATAGCTTTTTATATCGTTTCGTATTTAAAATTTAAATAACATTTTCCCTTAGTTAAACTATGTTTTTATTACGTTTGTTATAACGGCTAAAAATTAATATATTATTCAATAGTTTCGTTCTTATCCATCCAATAGTTCTAGACATGTGGATATTAAAGCATTACATTTTAACATTTAATTACATTAAGCAGGCTGTGGTGGCGCAATGCGACATAATCTTATAACACAAAGCTTGTAAATTTTATTTCTTATTGGGCGATCAAATAATTAAATTCGCTCAGCTTCAACGTAAATATCTCGAATTCGGTCAGGAAGAGGAATGCTATACGCTACATACAACTGCTGCGGTCACTTAACAGAAATGTATCGACACTAGGCTCCTTCTGTCCACTCTACTACACGAGATGGAGCTGAAGCTTTTTTATCAAATCCAATAAATTAGTAGCAGTATTCATGCGAAGCCGGGTTGATTAGTATGTATATTAGGCAGAACGAGCCCTAGAACTTAAATATAACATAAGTATCGTATCTATATCAATATTCCCATACTTCGGAACCGAATTTGCAAACTTTCACACCCAAGAGGAATCCGTAACACGGAATGATACTTTGTTATCAATATATGAGTAATAAATTCGACGCAAAGTGAAAATATTCCGCCACTGACTTAACTTTTAAAAGCTTTGACGCAAAACGAGGGTCTAACTACCAGAAGCAGAAAACAAGTTAGGTATTTCATATAAAATAGTTGATAAGGAATTGATGCATTCCTTCAAGGTAATTAAGATAGTATGACATATGATATGAAGAATTTGATAAAAGTTATGATTTGATCCTTATTAATAGTAAGCCAGTATATATTTGAAGCTTGTCAAAACAAAGCTAACGCATTTCTTACTTCGTTTGTTTTATAAAATTTCCGTTTCATAGAGAAATCTTTTATTAAAAAAAAGTTATTTTAATGAAATTTTGTCGATCAATATGCTTTAATAAAACTTTTTATTTAGGAATCAATTGAAATAAAACACTAAGTTGTTTGAGAAGCTTCCTTTTAAAACTTTTTCTGTTTCCTAGATTATCGAATTACTAGAATTCGAATTTGAATTGATGTTAGACGTCAAGAAAAGCAATCGTTCTTCTTGCAAGCTTGAAATACGGGGATAAAGTAGTTTTTAAGAAATTATTTCTAAGTGAGACCTGATAAAGAATTACATGTATTATACATACATACATACATACATACATACATACATACATACATACATACATACATACATACATACGTACATACATACATACATACATACATACATACATACATACGTACATACATACATACATACATACGTACATACGTACATACATACATACATACATACGTACATACGTACATACATACATACATACATACATACATACATACATACATACATATATACATACATACATACATACATACATACATACATACATACATACATACATACATATATACATACATATATACATACATATATACATACATACATATATACATACATACATATAACTCATTTTTATAAGAACTAGATATAAATGTTTAAGCCGTGTAAATTGGCTAAATGTTGTTAAATACAGTAAAAATGTGCTTAAATTATTTTATTTCTTGGTTAAGATACTTATATATACATATTACAAGTACATACACATATCTTAATAGCTAAAAGTATATGAAAATTCAACTGTTGCTGACGTAATTATCTAAAACTGGATTCTTATTTGAAGCAATGCTAATATCTAAAGATTTTTTCTTAACAAGTCTGCTAATTATTGTTTTATATTTTATGTTAAACAATATACAATTCAATTTTATATGAGATTAAAATGTAAAACATATGAGGGTAAGGTTTTTTTCTACATATAATTTAATAGTAAAACCCGCAGAGCCAGCTACAATGATAGGTTTCCATGGAAAGTTTACTTTTGACCAAGGTATAATATACGAGACAATGGTTGGTTGCCTTTATTATACAACTTGCAACTTTGAATCTATTCCTAACTCTAAAGCTTTAAACTTTAATAGTTGTTAAAAGTAATTATAGGCTGGTAGATACGAGTAGTTTTATATTACAATATACAACCTCAGTGTAGTTATTTAAAAAAAAAACAGGACTCTAATAGGATCACTTTATTGTCCATGTGTCTGTATATCAGTCTATAATATGGGGAAATTAACATCAATATGCAGATAAAGAAAATACATTTATGGGTTATATTTATGGGTTTTCCTCGTAAACTATTGGTTACGAACCGACAATTTTCACGTTAACCCTTAAATGACTTTTGTAGCACACAAAGGATGGATGAGGATATAGATATATGCATTTTTTTTATCAACCCATCATTTTTATAGCTTATTTTACCGAAATAATATAAAAAAGTCAATATAGTGTTAAATAGTGATTATTTTTCATATTAATTCTTCCTATTTTATATAGGATTCATTAAAATAATAATAATAAAAAAAAAATATTATTTTGGTGTATTAAATGTAGTTATTTTATAGATAGCATTAGTAAGATAATTTCATATTTAGTTAGATATATAGGAGAGCTCAGTCAATTGTGGCAAGTGCATACGTGAATCTCAAAGGGACCCTCAGTAAAGGCGGGGACCCTTACTCTGAGCTCCTCGCAACTGCCACGTGATGGAAAAAAAAATTTAATTAACTATATTTTTTATATATTTTTTTAAATATTTACATAGTAATAGAATAGAATTATGTTTTATCAAAAATATAATGGAAAATATTATATATTTTTGTATGCAGACTTTAAATCTTAACTAATAATTTCATTTTTATATAACTGTATTTTAAATAAATTTGTAGTCGTGACTTGCTTAGAAATAACGTCCAAGAGACGCTGTTTTAGGTCCACCAAAATTTTTTTAATAATGTTCTTTGGCCCAGTGTGGGATAAAACTTTAAAATATTATTTAATACTTACTTTAAATACAAAATATATTACCCTACGAGGTCTCTATTGTTTTTCCCTCCGAAATATTATAATTATTTAATTTTAATCGTTATTTCTTACAAAATGGCATAAAAATACGATCGACATGTCAAGAAAACGGACCGCAATATGCATCCTCCATACATTCGCCTCAGGTTCTGTTGACGGGACATTTGTCGTCGTGAAGTGGACATCAATTCATATTGGACTCGGTGAAGATCGAATTAATCGCTATAATAAATTGCAGTATGCGCTGTCTGGAACAAAAGTTCTTACTTCCTCTAACCATAACCGAAGGTATGTCTATGTTATGCAGTGAGATTGCTAACGCAATGGTTATGGGTTCAATTCCCATTTGGTGGAATTATTGTCATTTACTTGATATATTTATTACTATCAACCGTTAGATATATTACAAACAGTTTTTTTTATTATTATTATTATTTGTTAAGTAATAATAAACGGAGAACGGAGTGTCTTAACCACTAGTTTACGTCTTTTCACCCTGTTATATACGGGAAGTAGCGTGAAGCTTTTATTAAGTATATTTTACAAATTTTACAAATTATTTTTTTATTTTTTTTTATTTTACTTAAACGTTAAGTTATACGTTACAGAGATAATATTTCTAAATTACTGTCGTTCAATAAGCTTTATAAAGAATTCATTTATAATATTAATATATTCAGTAATTACTTTTAAATTAAGCTGCAGGCACGTGTACCTACCACATACTCCCATAAGTACGCCTACACGAACGCCTTCGTTCGTTAATAAATTCCCTTTTCCATATAAAACTATAATATTTTATAACAAATATATCTTTAATAGATATTGCATATCAAGTATCGTTCCTTATATTATTTTGAGTGTAGTACTAAAATAATAAATAACACGTCCATATGTGTTTTTATTGCCACAAAATTGTAGGGTACAGCCATTTCTTAAGGTAACTGCGTATCGTTAGAATGTATCGTTTTAAGTCGAATATTAAGTGGAAAAACTCACTCGAGAGCCAAAAGTAAGATATGTGCACATATATGTATATGTATGTATATTATTTAATTTTGAAAGTGTTATTCTACGCTAAGAATAGAAAAATACTTAAAGAAAATTTGAACACAGCGGAATTTGACCCTACGCCTTATGGAAACCGACCAAGCGCTCTGACCACTAAACCATATGTTCTTTATCACGCTGCGTCGAATTTTATCTAATATGCTTTCTTTAAGTATGTTTGTACGTATATTTTAAAATTTAGAAAATGTTATTGTACACTAATAATTAGGTTAGAAAAATGTTTTTAGATTATAGTTTCACGCTGTTTCCCGCATATAGCGTACCTATATGGGGTCCCGCATATAGGGTATACAGAGTGTACCCAGTGTTAAGATACTTTGTTACCCGCTTTTTGCTTGCGCGTCGCGAGCCAGGAACATAAACAATCAACTCTCTATGTATGGAAATCGAACTTCTCCTTTTAATTAAAATCCATATTTAAATTTAACTATCGAAGACGTCGGTATTGTTTAATTCTCAACAAGTGTTTCCTGATACTAATTATAATCACACTTATACACACACACACACACACACACACGCACGCACAGTATTCGCACACAACGAATCACACTGCACATGGATAAGTCTTACTTAACAAGAGAAGACCAATTGTTACAGGATAAGGTAGAGGTCAAAACGGTGCCTGGGACTTGTGATCTAAATGTAGACTTAACGGAACACATAAGCACCTCCACTACTCAAGGTCCTCTACGGTAGAAATTTCCACCAGAGCACCTAAGACATGCACACTTTCAACATCAGCCGTGTGTCATGGTAACTCCTGCATTAAACCACCTCCTCAGAGCAGCAAGCTCTGAGGTATGGTGAATAGCTCTCACCTTATGTACTGATATACTGATATATATATATATATATATATATATATATATATTTATTATAGATATATATATATATATATATATATATATATATATATATATATATATATATATATATATATATATATATATATATATATATATATATATATATATATATATATATATATATATATATATATATATATATATATATATATATATATATATGTATATATATGTATATATATATATATATATATATATGTATATATATATATATATATATATATATATATATATATATATATATATATATATATATATATATATATATATATATATATATATATATATATATATATATATATATATATATATATATATATATATATATATATATATATATATATATATATATATATATATATATATATATATATATATATATATATATATATATATATATATATATATATATATATATAATATATATATATATATATATATATATATATATATATATATATGTAATTAAAATGTTCCTACATATAGAACCGAAAATGAACTTTTAGTATATAAAATTATGTCAAGCTACCGCCAAGTAAAATATTATAAAGATAACTAAGCGATTATAAATATTTTTAAATAATTTTCATTAACAAATCATACATGATAGTAAAAGTAAAAAAAGTAATGTTTTGAAATGAAAATATAAAAATGTAATGTCAAGCCTATACGTACCGCATTTTTCATATTAATTTGTGACCAAGTGTCGCCCACAATTTTCCTTTCGTGGCCTTTTTGTGTATTTTCAGGCTTACTTGATGCATTGCCAGTTGTCATTGAAACTTGCAGCAAACAAAACCTAAGGACACGATATTCCTCCCAGAAGAATTGGCTCTGTTTTATTATCTATATATACCTAAATAATGAGCTATCGATGAAATTCAATTTAAAAAAAAAATCAACTTAACAGAATTTCCATAATATAGCGTAGGATATATCCAGTGCCCATAGTTAAATTAAATTAAGATATTTAATCGTATTTCGTACCTTCGATAACCAACTTGCGGTACAGCGTTGCCATGGCAACGTTGGATATAGCTAGTGAAAATATTACAGCAAAGTGAATATTGATTTTGTTATGCTACTACATTTTAGTATTGATAATTATAATTACATTTAAAATTATTGCTTGTAGTTAAGTGGTGTTTAAGCTTTTTTAAAATTGTTACATTTTTATTAAGTGTTGGTGTACAGATAATAAATTTACAATTTAAATGATTTGAACATAGTGGAACTCGAATTAGCACTTCTTGGATGTCGTATAATCAAGGGTCTTATAAGCTTATTATAGATTTTTTTTTGTTGTTACTAACTCTGTAGGAAGATTTTTAAAATCTTCCGTTATTCTAAAAATATTATAGATAATCAAGATCATTGCGTAAAGGAGAAATCTACAGAAAAAAAAGAAGAAAAAAAAAATAATATATATATATATATATATATATATATATATATATATATATATATATATATATATATATATATATATATATATATATATATATATATATATATATATATATATATATATATATATATATATATATATATATATATATATGTATATCATCTCTATGAAAATAAATATGGAAATGCATATCGCTACCACAATTTGGGACAAACGATATCAAGTTATCAGTTATCACGCACACAATAGTGTGTTATAACAATTTTACTAGACAATAGACGTTCAATGTTCATAAAGCAACTGTGATCCCTGATAGCAGTATCCATAGCAACCAAAGAAAATGTACAACAATATTGAATTTTGTGGGATGCATACGATATGTAGTACGGATTCCAATTCTGGGTAGAATAGTTTCTGTCCATATATTATGATATTTTTTTATTGGATTATAGGATTTATTTGTATTATATATTTGTAAAAACTGGTGAAGTGCGAGAGTTCCGTACAAATTTCATGTTCCATTCCAATTTATAACAAATCTACGCTCGTCATATGCTCTCGTTTTGTACAAAATTATTTACAAATTTAAGCTTGCAATGCTATAGCTATAACTATAAAGTATCGATTTTTACTTTATTTGTATTTTATTTATTTAGAAGGTTTTGATTAGGATAGCTTAGCGTAGCTTAGAATAGCTTAGCATAGTATAAGCATAACATAATGTAACAAAACATATAAACTAAATAATAGCTTGTTGTATAAATAATACAACTATTCATAATAACTCACAAGTATACAAACGCGTATGTCTTAAGAACGTTATCTTACAGGCAAACTAAAGGGTTTCCTATAAAAGAGTGTACTGGAAACATGTTTGTTTAGTCGAGATTGTATTCTTAAAAATAGTTGAAAATTGAAAATATTTGTATAAATAGTTAATATTGCTTAAAAAACATCACAGCCTTATTTGAATTTAAAAAAAATAAAGAATTGTAGTATAAATTAATTATGTTAGCAAGCAGCAGACAATACCATGATAATTAAATGAACAACGATTGTTATCTAACTAGATATGATGAATTAGCTATATATATGTATATGTATATTAAGCTATATGTATATTTATATGCTTTATAGGTATAGTTATATGAGTTTCAATAAGCTATAAAAAATAAATTTAATATTTGACACCTTATATAATATACCCTGTACCATTCCGTTTCCGTTTCGCCCATAATCAACACATTGCGTATTAATTGGTGGAAGCCGGACTTTATCTTATCGTATCGTAGAATGAAAATAATTCCTACGACTAGTTCCTCCTGTTTACAGAAAAGGCTAATTGAATAATTTAAAAATATAATTAAAGTACATGCATAAACATAATTTAAGAATATAAACTTTAAAAAAAAAATATTAAGGTTACCTTAAAATTTTGTAATACGACACAGATGTATAACACACACACACACACACACACACACCAACACACACACACACCAACACACACACATACACATACATTTTTAATCCTTGTATATAAACCGTTGTAAGCTTCAAAAAAAAAAATTAAAACGAATTGAGACTTTCGTACCTATATCATGTTTTTAATGGACTTCAAAGGAATTTACAAAATATTGTATTACTCTTTTTTAAATAGATACCAATTTGCAACATCAAGGAGTTTATTTACTGTATTGTATTTATTTACGTTTTAATAAAGAATTGTTTCTTATATTTTATAAAATTTAGGCATTATGTAGATATCTAGGCTATATATAGCCGATAGCCGACTGACGTCAGCAGTGATGGACTGTAAGCAAATATTAATAACTGTCATTTTTAAAGGTTACTTTAAAAGGCAAAGACAGAATCTTTAAAAAAGTCAAATCAAAATCCAACATACAAGGAATTAAACGTACAAGAATTACAATGTTAGTAAATTTAAAACGCATTCAGGAAGAATAAATCTTATATGTTAAATATCTTCATTTCTCAACCAGGAATGCCTTGTTTGTGTGAACAGCGAAAAATGTGCATTTCTATTACGCTCTCCTCTTTGTTCATTTCTAATAATTTACTAGAATAATATATACAAAAAAAAAAGTAAGAATACTTAAATAAAAACATTCTATAAATTTGTGCATGGCGGACTGTAAACACACTATAATATTCTTTATTGTACTAAGAAAAAACATATGGGCGTAAAAAAAACATATACTTTATTGTACTAAAAAAACATACATTAAAAAAAAGTAGTACACCAAGGTGGACTTATCCCTACAAGAGATCTCTTCCAGCCAACCTATGGTAGTGGATGAGTTTTTAAGCAGCGGGTATGAATTAATTATAAAATAAATCACAAATACATACATAATTAATTATATGGATGGGACATATATATCTATATATATATATATATATATATATATATATATATATATATATATATATATATATATATATATATATATATATATATATATATATATTCTTTCTTCTTCGATTCTAAGAAGTGCAGTTTCATATATATATATATATATATATATATATATATATATATATATATATATATATATATATATATATATATATACATATATACATATATACATATATACATATATATATATATATATATATATATATATATATATATATATATATATATATATATATATATATATATATATAAATATATATATATATATATATATATATATATATATATATATATATATATATATATATATATATATATTATATATATATATATATATATTATATATATATATATATATATATATATATATATATCTATATATATATATATATATATATATATATATATATATATATATATATATATATATATATATATATATATATATATATATATATATATATATACACATTAATGACTGACTATATCTCGAAATTAGGCGGAAATTTTCAACGAAGCGTTTTAAAACGTCAACCTGCTATACGTTAAAACGCGTGAAGCCATTTATTTCCATTATTTTAATAAAAAAGAAACGCTTTTAATTATTTCCATACATTAAAAGTCTCTAGTTTGTAACAAACATCCAATATTGTAGCGCGACCGCAACGCCGGTGTCGATTAAATTATTTGCTTTGACTCGTGCAGTGGAATTGGGAGCGTCAACACACGAGTCGGGTCAAACACAGCTTTGACGTATTGACATTCTGCTAACGTGAAATTACGTACGAAGTCGAATTATAGGCTACATAATACAACAGTGATAGTATTGTAACTTGTTTCTAATAGTGAATGCAATCGTCCTTTTAAAAAAAAATTGTGGACAAAAAAAGGAAATGGAATGGAATAACTGAAAGATAAATAAAAATTTAATTAAATTAGCTTCACGCTGTATCCCGCACATGGCAGGGTAGGCAGAGGAAAACGTAGGAACCATAGGAACCTAGTGTTAAGACACTCCGTTCCCCGCTTTCCGCCTTTTTGAGGCATTGCGTGTTGAGTGGCGGAACTCAACGCCGCGTTTTACCCGAGTGAAGAAAATGAAAATCATTCATTCTCACCAAGCGGGAATCGAACACACAACACACAAACCGTCGCGTTTACAGGCAGAGGCTATTCCTCTGCGCCACGACGGTAACTAAAAGGTGCTATGACGATTCTAAGAAGTGCAGTTTCATATCCCGGTACGCCCAATTTTTTAAACATTTCCAAAAAATATTTGTTTAATCCAATATAACTTACAATATGGTATATAAAGTTGTAAAAGGTACAATATTCACCGCAGTTAAAACAAAATTAACTATGGTTAACTGTTAAGCGTAAAATTGTGGGTAATTCTAGAACACTTCCTCTAAGACTCCTTATATGGGCATATGTATATGCGTAGCTCTAAACAAATGAATGGTATTCATATTACATAACTTACAACCAATAAAGAACTTGTATTTATTTATTATTAATATTTTGTAATAATATTATAATAGACAAATTATTTTTACCTTATATATTTTACTAATGAATAGCCTATTTTTATATATAACTATAAAAGCTAGTTTAGCGCTAGATAGTATAATTCTTTATAAATATTATTTTTCTTAAGTAGCTACATACGTATAATAATAATAATTTTCTTTACTTCAAAAGCTTAAATATTACAAAGTACGCAACGGATTTTAATGCAGTATTTCACTAATAGACGGAGCAGCTCATAAATAAGCTTATATTTTAAAGCACATGCATATTATATTAAAGTAAAACCAACAAGTGTGTAATCTACCCATGCGAAGCTTCTAGTCAGTTTATTTAGATCTTTATATATTATGTTATTTTCTTATGTTATATAAAAGATACTTCTCACCCTTCTCATCTTTATATATACAAGAAAGAAATTAAGATGCTATTTACCCTAAAAATCGAAAGGCTGGACCAACCGGACCGACAAAATATCCATTGTCCGTATAGAAAGCCTCATTTTCACTCATGCCCGTGTACTATAAAAACGTACACGTCTAACTGTTGCCACTTGCGCCTATTTCCTCGAATAACCACCCAATAACAATTCTGAGCCTTCACCGCACAATTTTAGCTCTATTTTTGGTTTAAGTTGTAAGAAATATACATGTTTAAAAATATTTTATATTTAAGTACAATAAATTTTATTTAAAAATAAGTAATAACCACACTATGGATAAAATAATACTTACAGAAATCATATTAAAATTCGAACGCAGCGAGTTATAATCTGTGTTTACTGCGAGAGTGTGTTAAAAACCTTTTCATTTCGACTAATATAAATGATAAATGTTCTAATTGATAGCACTCAAGTGCTCTCGGTCAATAAGTGGTAGGTCTTCAAGTATACAGGTTCGAATCCTGTAACATATAATTAATTATTTGTAGATAAAGTATATTATTAACATTCTAAATTTAATCTGAAACAGAAATATGAGTTTTGTATGAAACATGACACATTCTAAATGCCCGGAGTAACTCTAACAGCACCGCAGGTACTGTGAGTTACATCAGAAGTCTAACAGTATGTCATATTTAGTTCCCGAGAATAGCGCACACGAACAAACAGTCTCTTCAGTTTTGTTAAATTTGTATGGGCGTATGAAAATATATATATTTTTATTACTATACATAAATATATATTATATTAATATAGAAAAGTAGTTTTGCTCTTGTATTCCCATTAAATTGACGGAGTCTTATACACATTATATACGAAGAGAAAACGCCATTTGCTCTTAACTTGGTCTACATTTAGACTATGATAGCATCGCGTCCGGCTCGTTAGCGACGGTAATGCGATTTTAACTTTCCCATGATAAGGGCAATTCTCTCTATTAAGCGAATTTTGTTGTGTAATTGTACTAGCTAGAAGCTATACAAAAGATGAAATGTTTTATATTGTAATTGATTTACTAATATTTGTTAATAAATGCTTTTTCATCTTTATATACCTTCTTAAATCGTGAATACGTAATAAATTTGGAACAAAAAAGCCAATTTGTTTTAATATTTCCACCCATTATTAATAACTGTTAACAGTTATGGACTAATTTCTAACGATCTCCTATATTCAGATACTCCACACTACGATGCTTTACATTAAAAAAAAAAAAAAGCATAAGTAAGCAGTACAGGTTATGCATCAGGATACCGGAAACCACGGAGATAAGTTAAAGTTAAAAACCGTTTGAACATTCAGGAACTTCTGCCTTTCTAATTAGAGAAACTGAAAGTAAATTAAGTGGTAATTAAGAGCCACCTGTAACAGCTCAGGGACGATGCGATTAGTTGCTTCAATACAGCTCGGGGATCTCGAAAGATTCAGTCTATTAGGGTACCTTTGCGATAAATCTTGTTTTGGACTATTTTGTACATTAATACTAATAATAATAATAACTTTTTGTTACACACCCAGAAACCGTACAAAAAATAAATATAACAGTAAAAAAGTATATGTACAAAAGGCGGCTCAATTGCTCAAATAGCCATCTCTACCAGGCAACCTTAGTGCACAAGAAATAGCAAATTAAGATACGGTTAAGGTGTAATATATAATATTTAATATACACACATACATATATACACATACATATATACGTACATACATATATACATACATATATACATACCTGTATTTGACTTAACGCTGGTTCCGTATCTTGAGATGAAAGATCTCAGATCTCAAAACAAAAATGGTTTTAATAAAAAAAAAACCTTGTTTCACGGACTTTTCGCAATTTTGCAATTTTAGTGGTAAGTATTTCTATTTTCACATACGTTGGCTTTCACTTTGACATTATAAAAGGAATCGGATCTATAGCTATGGCACATGATATATACAGCTTCTCTACTCTATGATGAAGTCTGGTAATTTTTTTGATAAAAAAAATGAGGCTTGTTTATTCTTATTTAGAACAAAACTATTTGACATTGACTTTGAAGTCTATTTTAAATAGTTTCAGAAATCAGTTTGAGCAGAAAGCGTAAAAGGAAATATCTACATTAGGTTATATGTTTGAACGGATGAAAATGAAATTTGAAGCCACTATTTTTATTTAAAAGGTATACTAAACTCTACATAGTTTTATAACAAAGCCATTTAAAGTAAGTCACAATACAAAATATTTTTGCCATCCAACAGGCGTGGCGTCGGAAAGTGTTTTCCTTTGTAAATATTACATTTATGACGGTCTTTAAAAGTTATGATGCTCTTATAATCGCGCTAATGGCCGCCGCTAATTTATATCCTTTGCTTAAAGTAAAGTAAAATATTTTTTTGAGGTTTTTCGGATGAAATTCGTGTGCTATTCTGTTTGTTTGTGTATTGTGCGTGTTCTTAAATGAAGTTGAAATATTTTAATTATAAATTGAAAAAAATCATGTTTGGAACCAGGAACAGCATATAAAATAATTTGTTCTTATTATGTACTTAAAAAAACACAAAAAATTTAACACAGCGGGACTTGACACCGTGAACCGAAAATGAATGAATGACGACTGTTGACGGATCACGGATGACAGATGACAGCTGCCAGTTGACTCATGGCGGACTGTGCACGGCTGTTGCAGGTACTGACGGGGCATCGTTGCTTCGGCAAATACTTGCACCAGATTGCGCGTCGGGAAATGTCACCGGTGTGCCATGAGTGTGATGCCTCCGTCGACTCGGCACATCATACTCTGGCTGAATGCCCCGCTTGGGCCCCACAGCGCCATGCCTTGATGGCTGTGGTGGGTCAAGATCTTTCTTTATCCAGTGTAGTAAAGGCCATGCTGGATAGTAAGGGGAACTGGTCTGCAATGGTCTCTTTCTGTGAGGCAGTCATCTCACTAAAAGAGACCGCGGAGCGAGTGCGCGAATCCAGCATAAATGCAGACCCATTTCGCCGCCGTAGACCAGGAAGCAGGAGAATGCGCTATGCGCTACTCCAACCTTAAAGGAACGCCTGTAGGAGGAGCATTCTGGCCCTTCTGCAAGTCATCAAGGCTGTGGGTGCCCTAGAGAACCCTAAAAGTGACGGTGGCCTGCGATAGGCTGGCCTTCCATCGAGGCGTCGTAGTTACATGCGCAAGCGATCCTGCGACGTTTTATATAAATGGAGAGGGTTTCCGCTGGGTTTTAGTGGGTAGGATCGAACTTACCGGTGAGTCCCACAGTACATCTGCATAAACGCATTTCCCAGCGTAATAAAAAAAAAAAAAAAAGAATGGCGGCTTCTGCACGATAGTAAACCGCTGTTTTTATCATTAGTGAAAGAAATAGCAGTTGTTAAAAAAACAATATTTATCGAAGTAAGATTTGACCTCACAACTATTAAAACACGGGCCAACTACGCCATTTTGGTTATTGCCCATTTGGTTATTACCATATGTGCGGGTGCAGAGAATCCAGTGTACTGATTCTTTTTTCCTGATATTTTGCGGAACCCAAAGTAGCGCTATGACTTACTAGATAGGGGAAATGAAAAAAAGGAACTTCAAGTAATAATAGAACTTATAATAGCTTGTAATTCACATTAGAAACTAAGCAATAATGGTTTTAAATAATAAAGTAAAGTAAATTATTTCAAATACAAATAAACAGTAGGGCGTAAACACATTAGTCCCTAATATAAATTGTATGTATGCGGTTGCTGACTTTATAAAACAAGGCGCGGCGTCACCGACGGAACTCACAAAAGAGTTATGATTTATACACCGCGTTGGTTAAGGAAGGTTTTGGTTATATAAAAAATATATTGTTTGTAAGTTTTTTTATACAAAAACGCCATTGTGGCAGCAACACAGTGTCTGACTGTAAGCGCGTCGGTTGTGGGTTCCATTCCCATTCGGGGAAATGTTCTTTTTTCATTTCCTCGCTCTGGCAAGAAGACTAAGCGGCGTTGAGCTCCGCCATTCAACACTCGATGTCGCGGGATGAGAACAGAGAGTCTCATAATATATGGGCAAATTTACTAAATATACAATCCGCCATTTTAAGGCGGATGATATGAGAATATTAGTTTTAAAACTTTATTATATTCTAAATAAAAAAAAAAGAAACAAATGTAAACTATGTATAGGGAGAAGTGAACTTGCAATATTTAATCATAAACTGTAATATATGGACAGACAGACTTACAGAGAGAATTTTAAAATTAAATAAAAATTAAATATTTCAAGACTTGCTTGTTTTTGTCTACATAGTTTCTAACTACGCAAGTAACAAAAAAAACATCAACAGGTACGCGAGTGGTAGTGCAGTCAATTTAAATTAATGTGTACAATTTCTTTTTCAAGAAATTAAAAGAAATTCAGCGGTTTTGTAGAGAAACAACAGCTTAACGCTAAGATGACGCGTTCAACGCGACTGCGAGTGGCGTCTCGACAAATGGTGGATAATGCTTTATATCTTATATCATCTTAATTACTTCTTAGAGACGGAAGTTAAAGGATTGAGTACATTATAATTTTGGCATATACTCGTATGTAAGCAATGTAAAGCGTAAATAAATCTTTATAGAAAACCACTAAACTGTTTTAATTTTCATAGAATTATTATTTATTTATTTACTTAGTCCCTTGACTGGGTGAGAGAATTCATCTATAATGATTCTTAATTGTGTTATATTTTTATTGTCTTGTCAAAGACCTCCTCCAGTCGCTTCCGTTGTTTACGGTCTTGAACAGCTCTTCTCCATTTGGGTCCCGCATTAAGTTTTAGCTGATCCTCTCATTTTATTTTTTGTCTTTCTCTATGTCTTTGGCCATCTCTTGGATTCCGTTATGTTATAATTTGGCTCAACTTTTCTTGTCTGGATCTCAACATGTGGTCGGTCCATATCCATTTTTAGAAGTCTTTACTTTCCAGGATATCTGTTAGTTTGGTTAGTTGCTTAGTTGGATAGGCTCTTAGTTAAACATTGCTGATTGTGACTTGCCTTCTGGTTCCTGTTAAGCTTCCAGCATTCCATACTTCTCTGGCACTCTAATTTGTCTCTATGATATTTTGTACGAGCCCATGTTTTACAGCCGTATGAGATGCATGGAGATATATCGAAAACTTTCCCTTTAGTTGCCATATTATAATCTTCAGATTAAACAATTTCCTTAAGGGACCAATATCTTTTCTACCCATTTGCGGTTCCATCTTTGAATTAGCTATAGGTTTCGTCTCCGTTTTGTTCATTTTTAGACCAACTTTTCTTTCAACTTAGCTTTCAGTATTTGATGAGAGAGATGAGAGTTTGGATCATCTTCTCGAGCGTCATTGGATTTTCTTCCAGTACCAGATTTTCCGTATAAAATATAAAAATTTGAAAAAAAAAATATAAAATATACGTATAGTAGAGGCCGCTGTGAATTCAGAGAATGTTTTATATATTTATATTCCTCAATTTCCTTTCTCAAGACAAAACGCGGGGTTAAGCTCCGCCACCCAACACATAGTGTGTAAAAACAATTATGAAAATATATATATATATATATATATATATATATATATATATATATATATATATATATATATATATATATATATATATATAATATATATATATATATATATATATATATATATATATATATATATATATATATATATATAATCATAACCCCTGAATTACTACTAGTAACACAGCAAGAAAGAGTGACAGCGTAAAATTTTAATAACATGGAGTACAATATGAAAGTAGTGAAAAAGACCGCCTGATATTTTCGATATTTTCGTTATTCGATGCTTCATATTTTCGATTATTTATTTAATTCCATATATACAATATGTGGAAAATCGGTTGGTTATTTTAGTATGCTTGCCTTATACTGTTATTTATATTATTGTTACCTATTTAAGAGAAAAAAATTTATTTAAAAATAAAAATTTAATTTAAAAAAAATTATTTACAAATAAAAATTTAAAAAAGTTATTTTGGCGGTATGTACTCGCGCGTGAGAGACGTGGGTTTTCCTGTGCAAATCTCGATCCAAAGGGAATTCCACGATACGCCTATATGTTGCTTCATAACCTCCTTTATCTTCCAGTAATATTTCCATAAAAACCGGTTTAGCTGTTCCGGAGATAAGCCCGGTCAAACAGAAAGTGAGACAAACAAAAATCAAAAAAAATATATGTTATGTTTTAGTACCGTGTAAATAACTATATTCACTTGTAAAAACACAGTTATTTTGAAATCACAAATAGATATTTCAATTTTTTTTATATAATTTATAAATATGTAAAATAATTAAATTAATATATAAATATGTAAAATTATACTATATAGGTTTTGTTTACGCTGCAAATTACGTACAAGATGCGGTATACGCGAAGCATAAATACTAGTATCTCTTGACGGTGACAGCTTAGTTGTTTTTATTTTTTCATACCTCAAGGGACTATAGACTTAAATATTTGACTTTAATTTCAACTAGATAGCCACGATCTTGAGAAAAATGGTCACGGATAGACAGACGGACACAACAAGTTGATCCTGTCACGGGTCGGTTTTAAGATACAAAACCCTAAAAATAAGGCAAAATGTTTTAATTTTGCCAGTTTAGTTTGACAAAATGGATTATAGCTCTAAAAGTACTTCTGCGTACTATATTTTAATTTAAGAAACTTTATTGTTTAATCTCTATGAAACCTATTTAGTCCTACTAAAAACTGCTACGTATAGAGTTGATATATCCATTATAACCCGCCATTGCGCTAAAGTTTGCTAAATAGCCTATTACTAGAGCAATGTCAAAGAGCGTCTTATAGCCAGTTAAGTAGTTAATAATTCCTCTAAGGAAATATTTTCAAACGATATACCTTTTAGTTAAATAGTTTTCTGTAAAGTTTTGTAAGTAGCGACGTTGGACGTGCTAGTGGTATAAGTTATGGATTTAAGCGTTTTTAATGGAAAGCTAAAGAATATTGGGTTAAGAGTAGGAATTTTATAGAATAATTTGTCGACAAAATGAAGAAAACCTACCAATGAAGAAAAATTTACACTTAAAAAAATTTTGTGCTTAATACGTTCTGTTAACACATGCATTGTACTCGTAGTATTAAAAAACAAAAAAAAACGTTATTAGTTTCTTTATATACATATATTCTATAGGCTTACATAGGTGAAAATAGCCTCATTTGTCCGTCCGGAGGACCGTCGTAGCGCAGAGGCATGGCCTCTGCCTGTAAACGCGACGGTTTGTGTGTTCAATTCCCACACGGGGAGAATGAATTATTTTCATTTTCTTCGCTCTGGTAACAAGGCAAAAAGAGTTCCGCCACTTAACCACGCAATGCCTCAAAAGGCGGAAAGCGGGGAACGGAGTGTCTTAACACTAGGTTCCTACGGTTCCTTTACCTACCCTGCCATGTGCGGCATACAACGTAAAGCTAATTTTATTTAATTTGAGTATCATTTATACTGCATAATATGTTTTTGTCAATACTTATCGAGTACACAAAGAATTTTGAATTTCTTATTACAAATTTCTGATAAATGTACAGCAATCACAATATTTTTTAATTACGTATTTTATAATATTAGCTTCTTTTTACCTTACATAGATCAGCTTCAATATGACAACAACATAATTATAATATACATCTTATCTCTGGTAACTTCTAAGATAATAATGTAAGTTATATAGGAAATGGTGATCATAATCCATAGTAAGCACAAAGTATCTAAAATAATTAATTGGAGAAAAAATGAGCTATATTATTTAAAATCATTTCATAAATCTATTATTTTTCTTATAATATGTTAAAGATTAAAAAAAACTACAATCAAGTTAAGTCAGAGTTTTCAAAGTAAGCTCACAAAAAAGTATTTTATGACATCACATTACAAATTTTCGATGTTCTGTCGATTATCTATCATTTTACGTGCATATAAATGCTTTAATAACAAGCAGTCAATATGAAATTAGCTGAGGTAAATTGAATATGTACTTATCTATTTTCCAAGATTATAAGATCTTAAGCAAGGCATGGCACCCAAAGCTTTAGGCATTGTAAGCATAAATACGCAATGACATATTTTTAATATCTAAAAGTGAATTAAAACTAAGCACATATATATATATATATATATATATATATATATATATATATATATATATATATATATATATATATATATATATATATATATATATATATATATATATATATATATATATATATATATATATATATATATATATATATATATATATATATATATATATTTTACATGTGTTACATGTACATATTAAGTTGCCACTTAAATAACTTTGTCTTATAGTGAAAATCTCATTAACATCCGTTGCGCGCACATCACTACGAAGCGATTTAAATTCAACCCTATTCAACCCCTTTTTCAATAAAATATAGCCTGCAACTTTTTTCAAGGTCAACTATACAACAACAAACAATATAAACAACAATAATACAATAATATAAATAACAAAACTAAAACAATAAAAAAAAAAACAAAAACAATAAATAATAAAACAATATACAACAATTTAAATAAATATGTGATTTATGAAAGCATAATATACAGACAGAGTTCCTTTCACATTTATAATATAGTAGAGAATAGTAGGGATTGAATTTCTATTACTAAATAAGCTATAAAATCTGTAAGAAACACAAAAGTGGACGAATAATGTACTTACAAGCAAAGAATAGTTGTATTGCTTATAATGCTACGCTTGTAACTTAACTATGGTAGTAGGCAGAAGTTAGTAATGTCATTACTTCAAACTCCGTTTTGTAAGTACGGCTAACTTTTCCTAGACGGTTTCACAATGTTTAGTTTTTTTTATCGGCTTACTGTCTACTTTTGATGAGATTTGGGAAAGTTTTTTAATATACTTATGTTTATCACTATAAAAAAAAGTATAATAAACTGTCGATGAATAATTTTAAAGCGAGATGTACATCTAAGTTGTATAAATTTACATCAAGTTATCCATATTTAGGCATTAGTTACTCATTTCATATTACCTATTTGTCTAACACAATCTCATTCTACTAGAAAAAGATACTAGAAATAGGCTGAAACTAAACGCGCCTGTAATTCGATTGCATCGAGTCCGCAATTCCTTGTGGCACAGTGTGTGCGCTTTTACAATAGGATCCCACAAAGCGTCTGACAATGTTCTTTATAAAATTTTAAAAAAATATGAAAAGACGTTTGTGTGTTATAGGTTATTGACTAGTTATTGATTTTTTAAATGATCGCTCGCTCCAGTCTATTTCAAGCATATCATTGTCAACAATGAGTTATTGTAAAATTGTAAATGACTATAAAAAAAGAAGTTCCGCTGTGTTTCTTGCGCCGGATCTTCTCAGGTCTGAGGCATTAACTTTAGTGTATCGGTTTTTGATGTTCAAAAAATGGATCATGTATTCTTATTTGGAATAAAATTATTTGAATAATTCTTATTATGAAAAAAAAAACACTATATATTATATATACGTTATTCCCTCCACACAATTCGACATTATATAATAAAATGTACTGAACTAAAAAAAGCTTTATACAGAGCTTAACTCTTGTATAAAATTTAATATAAATAACAAATTTTCACGAACTATATATTCGTTATAAACAATACCGTATTGTTTGTCGTGAAATAGAATAGTATTAAAAGTAGACCAAAATGATCATTTACATTTTGATCCATAAATCGAATGTACGCTAGCAGTTTTATTGTATCTTTAGTTTATGAGTTTCATCCGAAATATGTGTGTTCAAACTTTTTACTATCTAAACCGCCAAAGTTGACTTTTATTTGACTGAAAGAGTAGGCATAAATGGATTTTATTAGACTTCGCATTTCCTATATGACCTCTCTTCTTCTTCTTCTTGGCATTAGTCCCGGCTTTTGCCAGGGTCTGCCTTCCGACTGAGCCTACTCCACTTTGCACGGTCTTTAACATCCTCAGTGGACAATCTATTGGCTCTCATATCTTGTGTCACGACATCCAGCCATCGCTTCCTTAGGCGTCCGGGTGGTCTAACTCCAGGGTGGTCTAATCTATTATAGCTTTTGAACATGTTTTATGTTTTTTTTTAAGCTTTAGACAATATCTGTATTTAGATGAACAGAAAATAGTGTCAAGACACTCGAGAGTTATGTAACTCAATGTCGCCTTTTTTTATAATTAAATAAATTTAAAAAAGAATTTGAATTTTCATATGGAAAATAACTTTGTGAAAATAGATTTTACTTTTGTGGAATTTAAACTAAAGCCTCATGAGGTTAAAGATAATTTTTTTTATAGATTTATATTGTTTGGTATATATGAGCTTTATTTTTATACCTACAGACTATATACATACATAAATAATATAAAGAAAAGTATTTCTATGTATTATTAAATCGATTCATTGATATGAATTATTACGTTTAATTTCATATTATAATATTTCAAGCTATTAGATAACGTGAGCTAACACGTCGAGCTTACAAGCGCAGTGCGGTGTTTAATTAACAAAAGCACATTTACAAAAATTAAACTTTAAAATTAAACATTTTATGTGAAATAATGAAAAGTTTTTAAATATGTTGTATGCTGCAAGTTATGTGAAAGTTTGTGGAGAGTAAGTTATGGAATAAGATTAACCACTTAGTGAACAAAAATATATTTTTTGTATCTCCCGAATCACACATAGTGAGAACCTTTTGCTAGAGCACTTCATCCACTTCTCATCTGTTTAACATTAAGAGACTGGACTGCGAAAATTCTGACATAATATATGTATATATAAATATATATATGTGGTATATATATATATATATACATATATATATATATATATACATATATATATATATATATATATATATATATATATATATATATATATATATATATATATATATATATATATATATATATATATATATATATATATATATATATATATATATATATATATATATATATATATATATATATATATATATATATATATATATATATATATATATATATATATATATATATATATATATCAACCGGAAATACCCACAACATGTAACACTTATTTCCAACTATTTCATTTAATACACGAACAAATTTAACTGAGCTAGCTGCAGTTCTTGTAATTGCCGTACAATACGTGGTTTCTCTATTTGCCTCATCGCAAAAAGTGACCGAGAAAGGGAAATGCTAAAAGTAACAAAATACAGCTACAGTTCATTAGCAGTTAATACAAAATGTGGGGACGTTTTAGTTTTAACTCTCAAAAGAGAATTTAAATTGGGCTCTAATTTATATATTTCTTTATATGCAGGTATGACTTTTGATTGCAAGAATAATTTAGAAAGGTTTTCTTATGAAGATGTAAGTGTTTTTTTTTATTCACGTGCTATTTCAGCTTTCCGAACTATAGCACGGAAGAAATTAAGAGCTATGTAAAGATTCGTACAGTGAGACAGTAGCGGGACTCAACGCCGTTTTTATCTTACCAGAACCGGAAAATGAAAACTATTGGGTGTCGATATATACTTGTAGATATACTTGACAGAGATATATAGAGGAAGTAACGATATAATAACGGTTTCATTATTCTCCTTTATGTACGGAACACTAAATCGTAACTTAACAAAGAGCCTCAGCAGGTGCATTAGCTGGTAAGTGCGCTCACTCCACACCGACACTTTGATTAATACTGTTATACATTACAAGTTATATGCGTGTACTTTCTTATCTAAAGCATTGCCATTTGTAAAGAAGTTATTTTTATTTTTGGGGTTCCGTACTGAGAAATGAACGTGGAACCGTTGTATATCTGTCTGTCTGTTTGTCCGTATATCGAGATTTTTCTCAAGAATGCATGGATATGTATGTAGCAAGTTAAAATGAATGAATTCTTAGTTCTTAGGTACTTCTTAATCAACGCGATCGAAATGAACGAGGTAAATTTTACAAGATGAACTACCCAGTACACCTTTATATCAAAGGAAAACATCTGATAATTGGTTATTAATAAATAAAGCACAGTAAAAACCATTGCTAACTTACATCTGTAGTTACATTATACATTTAATACGAAATGAGTGAATTCGCCTGTAAATTTAAGTTTGTCAGCATTTATTAATCGTACTTTTCAATGAAGTACAATCACGAAATTAGTACAAAACGCGAAAATAACTTCATAACATAACTAATAACATAACTTAATAACATAATAGAAAATAACTAATAAATTTAATAAAGGATAGGGAAAGTGGTAACATATGAATCTGTCGCGTGTCCGCTATAAATCACGCTAAATAACATTCAAAGTTGGTTTATACAACTACTAATTATTTATCTGTATTCAAAGTAAGCAGAGAGAGCTCAGTGTCAGGGCACTAGCTCACCGTTTTCTATCGGAATTCGAGACATTGCGTGTTGCGAAGCGGAACTTAAATCCGCGGCTTGTCTTACTCGTTGTTTGTGGGTTGAATGCCTCTCAGAATTTTTTTTCATTATCTCGTAAATTATAGATAACACATAGGATTACTGCTTCTACTACTACTTATCACCAATATCTCCAAAATTGAGCTGAAAATTGCGAACAGAGTATCTTACCACTGTTTTATTTGAACGAAAATCGACTGTTATATAAAAGTAATATTTAAATTTATCATATTATATATAATATTTTTCAAATTTTTCATATGAACAGAGAAAGTAAAAAGCCTCCCCTGTTTATCTAAATCATATGTCATAAATCTTTTACACATCAAATATTCATGTGTCTACATCCCATGATGCAGTGTCGACTCATATTTACGTTATACTAAGAAGCTATTTATTTTCATACTCCAAGTGTGATGGAAATACGCAATTTACACAATATTATTATTGTTTATATATATATATATTATATATATATATAAATATATATAGATATATATATATATATATATATATATAATATATATAATATATACTATATATATATATATATATAAATATAATATATATATATATATATATATATATATATATATATATATATATATATATATAATATATATATATATATATATATATATATATATATATATATATATATATATATATATATATATATATATATAATATATATATATATATATATATATATATATATATATATACATGATTTTTACGCAACTGTAACCAATACTCACACTCACACTATATTCCAATGTAAGCTTACAAAAGTAATATATTCACAACATTTTGCAACATTTTTCATAGATTCACTGCACCTATTAATAAAAGCAGCATATATAGGCTATATAATATATAGGCTATATAACAGCATAGCCTATGCTACTAGGTAATAAATTCTCTTTAAATTTGTAAAAATATTAAAATCAGTTGTGTAGTTTTAGAGTTTATATACTAAATAAAAGAAAAACAAAATATTTTAAGTCTCTGTTAAGGCTGGCGGGAGGTACTACTTCCTTATCAAGGCTTTCCATCGATATAAGCTACTAGCTAGATCTACCAAAGCGCGCTACGAAGTGTCATGCAGTTTCCACTGATAGACATGGTAATACAAGGGTAAGAGAAAGGTTAATAAAGGCATATTGTTTAAGTATAGTAAAAGCAGGCAAAGCTGTGAGCAGATCACTAGGTACTTACTTACTATACTATTTATATTACTTACTAGTTATTTTAGCTGGCTTATTGCGACATTAAAATATATCTTGCACAGTCGAACAAGGAAAAATTAAAAGATTTTTGAAAAATAAAAAGAATCTGTACATTAATTCCGGAGATTAACGCGTACAAATAAACAAGACGACAGACAAACATTTAAAAACATTGCTTTGTATTGTATTATTTTTGTCATCCTATATTATATTTCAACTATTTGTACGGCTATAGGCATGCCGTTGAGCGGTTGACTCGGATTCCCAAAAGATATTGCAATGAAAATTCCTTGCGTATCCTTTTCATCTCGTCTCTTCTGATCTGGGTGTGTTATTAAATCTACAGGATATTGTGATTTGAGCTGTATGTACTATTTATTTGAGCCCACTTGTAAATCTATATATATATATATATATATATATATATATATATATATATATATATATATATATATATATATATATATATATATATATATATATATATACATATATATATATATATATATATATATATATATATATATATATATATATATATATATATATATATATATATATATATATATATATATATATATATATATATATATATATATATATATATATATATATATATATATATATATATGTATATACATATACAAAACAAAAAAAATATACGAATAATTGTAAAATTCTAATGACCATATAAACCATAAAAAAAAAAGTCCCGCTGAGATATTTGCGCCGTTTTTTCTCAGTACAAATTAAATTGGTTCAAACTTGTTTTCGTTTATAACGTTTTATCTGCTAGTATTCTATAGTTATTAAATATATTTTAATTTTAATAAGTAAATAATATTAAGCGAACCTTCTTACGTCATGCTGAAAATATTATATTTAAGCAGATCCTTAAAGAATCTTTGATTGTTTCGAACTTAAAAATTATTAATAATAATAATTTAAATCTGTTTATTTTTAGTTGGACATACGTAAGTTAGCGAAACTGCGATTTTAATGCACTTAGTTATTAATAAATGCTCAAAAATAATTTCGTTACTGCGGTACTCCAATTAAAACGTAAATGCACGGAAGGAGGTAAAACCTAAAGGGGTCTCGTGGAAACTTATAAAAGCGATTTTTTGGTTTATTGAAGATAAAATAAAATAATAAAAAGTGAACTTTACTGTCTTGCTGGTGTAAGCATAAAAAGTTAAAAATTTGCTTTCAAATATATATATATATATATATATATATATATATATATATATATATATATATATATATATATATATATATATATATATATATATATATATATATATATATATATATATATATATATATATATATATATATATATATATATATATATCCAGAGGGTGTCTGGCCAAATGTCTGTCCGATATTGGTACTGGGCATACGGGTACGCGACCCCGGATCCCGAGCCACCACTGTCATACTTCTTCCCAATCCATGAAAGTGGTGTCCTTACCCCCCCCCCTCTCCCCCTTTTTACTAATTTTTTTTCCCTCTTATCCCTGGCTTTTCCACAAAAATGGGTTTTGGAGGTCAGATGGCAATCGCTCCATTAAAAAGCCACCACCAGCCACTCATATGGAAAGACCAAAAATGTTGCTGGGTACTGCTAGGGCGTCGCCGCTAAACGACGCGCAGGCACATCGCCCTACACCTGTGTTAAATGGGCAAGGGCTACCGTGTCAAGTACGGACACGGCTAAAGAAGATAGTACCCAGAAGGAAACTCCGCTTTGCAACGTGGAATATTGGCTCTCTAACCGGACGATGAAGGGAACTAACAGATGTACTCATGAGGCGTCGGGTCCAGTGTGCTTTCCTTCAGGAAACGCGCTGGAAGGGCAATAAGTCTCGTAACATCGGACAGGGTTACCAGCTCATATACACTGGGTCTCCTTCCGGTAAAACTGGTGTAGCAGTAGTTTTATCTGAAGAGCTACGGAATGGTCTCCTCGAAGTTGACCGACGCAGTGACCGCCTGATGCGGGTGAAGGTACTGGTTGAGGGGGCTATCGCCAACTTAATCAGTGCATACGCTCCCCAGGCTGGTTGTAACGGGGCCGAAAAGGAGTCATTCTGGGAGCAATATGAAGAGGTTCTACTCGCTATACCATCTACCGAGGTGATCATAGTTGGGGGAGACCTTAACGGTCACGTGGGTAAGGCTGCGGATACGTATGAACGTGTCCACGGTGGTTTTGGTCACGGTCGCCGCAATATAGAGGGCGAAAATATCCTAAGAACCTGTATTGCATCTGATCTGGCCATCGTGAATACGTTCTTCCAAAAGAGCCCGCAGCATCTTATTACGTATGCGAGTGGACTCCATTCAACCCAAATAGATTACCTATTGACCAGGCGGTGTCATGTTGGCAAGGTAACTAACTGTAAAGTCATTCCTGGCGAAAGCCTCACGGCTCAATATCGTCTTCTTGTCATGGATTATGTCGTTACCCCGCTAAAGAAATTAGCCGAGACGCGTAAGTCTAAGATCAAGTGGTGGTTGCTGAATGGACCGATGCAGACCGACTTTCTGGCAGAGGTTATCAGTCAAAATTTATCAACTAACACCGAAACTGCTCAGGATGCTTGGGATCGAGCTCAGTCAGCAATCATTACGGCTGGTAAGCATGTTCTTGGCGTTTCTAAGGGAGGACGTAGTATGGACAGGGAGACATGGTGGTGGAATGACAAGGTACAAGAGGTGATTCATGATAAGAAGACTGCATTTAAGAAGTGGCAGCGTTCCAACTCTCCTGAAGACAGGCTGGAGTACATAGCAGCAAAACGTGCCAGCAAAAGAGCTGTAGCCAGAGCCCGCAGTGAAAGTTTATTACCTCTATATGATAAACTTGAAACTGTGGAGGGGCAGAAGCTCATCTACAAATTGGCACGTGCTCGGGATAAAGCGACGCAAGATATCACAAAATGTCTTTGCGTCAGAGATTCCCAGGGCAAGCTGCTCTGTAGTCATGCTTCTGTGAAGGAGAGGTGGAGAAGTTACTTCTTGGAGCTGCTGAATACTCAGCACCCGGGTAGTATTCCGTCTGAACCACCTCCTAACCTGGGACTTATTGCTCCAATAACCCTTGATGAAACTCGAAATTGTCTTCGACGCATGAAGAACGGCAAGGCGGTGGGACCTGATGATATCCCGATCGAAGCGTGGAAATCATTGGGCTCTCGTGGTGTGCTCATGCTTACTGATCTTTTTAACCGCATTTTGAACACTTGGACGATGCCACATCAATGGCGGCACAGTTTTATTACCCCTATTTACAAAGGAAGGGGCAGTGTTCAAGATTGCGGTAGTTATAGGGGCATTAAGATTATGAGTCACACTATGAAGCTTTTCGAGCGCGTGATCAGGCTCCGCCGAGAGTGTACTGTCTCTGAGTGTCAATATGGATTTCAGCCAGGATCAGGCACTACGGACGCCATTTTTGCCCTCAGAATTTTGATGGAGGCACACAGGGAAAAGAGGAGAGCTCTGCATGTGGCATTCTTAGACCTGCAGAAGGCCTTTGACTGTGTGCCACGTCAGTGTATCTGGTGGGCATTGCGATCCAAGGGGATCCCTGAAGCCTATATTGAGGTTATCAGAGATATGTACAACGACTCCGCTTCAGTGGTTAGGACCGCTGTTGGCGACACCAAGCCCTTCCCGATTACTGTAGGGGTTCACCAGGGCTCAGCTCTTAGTCCGTTCTTATTCAATGTAGTGCTGGATACTGTCTCGGCTCACATCCAATGCCAGCCCCCGTGGCTGATGATGTATGCCGATGACATAGTACTCATCGACGAGAACCGACTGATGCTGGAGCGTAAAGTGAACGCCTGGAAGGGTGCGCTTGACAACGGTGGTCTCAAACTGAATGTGTCGAAGACCGAGTACATGGCTTGCGGGAACCCGGACTCGAGCACCATCCATATCGGGCCTGAGCCAGCCGTTAAGTCGGAGAAGTTCAGGTACCTTGGATCCATTATGCACGAGTCCGGAGGCATCGACTACGATGTCCACGCCCGGGTTAGCGCTGCTTGGGCCAAATGGCGGGAGGTCACTGGTGTGGTCTGCAATCGCAGAATACCGCCCAAACTCAAGGGGCTGATATACAAGAGCATGATCCGACCAGTTCTTCTATACGGCAGCGAATGTTGGCCAGCATTATCTCGGCATACTCAGGAGCTTCACGTAACGGAGATGAAGATGCTGAGGTGGATGTGTGGCGTTACTCGGGCTGACCGCATACGCAACACATTCATTCGAGGTAGTCTTGGGGTCCGTGACGTAGCGGATAAGCTCCAAGAGCGTCGCCTGAGATGGTATGGCCACGTTTTGCGCCGGCCTAAGAACTATGTCGGAAGAAAATGCCTTGATATGTCTGTCCCTGGAGTAAGACCCCCCGGACGCCCAAGGAAGCGATGGCTGGACGTCGTGACGCACGACATGAGAGCCAATGGACTAACCACTGAGGATGCTCAAGACCGTGCAAAGTGGAGTAGACTGAGTAGGAAAGCAGACCCTGGCAATAGGCTGGGATAATGCTAAGTGGAAGAAGAAGATATATATATATATATATATATATACATATATATATATATATATATATATATATATATATATATATATATATATATATATATATATATATATATATATATATATATATATATATATATATATATATATATATATAGACATCTCAGAGGGTGTCCAGCCAATTATCTGTCCGATATTTGGTTTCCGGCATACGGGTACGCGACCCCGGGACCTTGAGCCACCACTTTCATAACCCGATCCAATCCATGTAAGTGGTGTCCCTCCCCTATATTCCAAGTCTTTCTGCCTCTTATTCCCTTTCCTTTCCTGGTTTCTCCCAGTAATGGGTTTGGAGGTCAGATGGCAATCGCTCCACAAAAAACCACTTCGCCACTCATATGGACCGATTGGTCTTAGTCGGAAGGCAGACCCTGGCAAAAAGCCGGGACTAATGCCAGGAAGAAGAAGAAGATATATATATATATATATATATATATATATATATATATATATATATATATATATATATATATATATATATATATATATATATATATATATATATATATATATATATATATATTTCCTTCTTTATTTGTATATATATTTTTCATTTTAATATTTAGATGCTCTATTATACTAACTACTAAGCAGGCAGTTCCCAACTCTGCGATACTATCACCATAAAAGATTTATGATATCATAAATATAAACTAAGTCACACATACATGATAATAGTAAAGAGCTTTTTAAATTTTGTTACATGAACCGCGTGTTTTGTACGGGAAGGCTTCGCATTTTAAATTCTTATTTCCGCTAAGAAACGCGATGGGCCACTAAATGAGCGGGTACTTGGCAGTAACAATTACAACCAAACTACATATTTTTTTAGTTTCATCTGTAATGATTTTTTAATAGTCGAATTGAGTTTTTATTACTATAGTCTATATTTTCTGTATAATATTAATATATTATTTAAAAATTGTAAAACAAAAAAAACCCTAGTAAATGGTATCTATTAAAATATTTTTTATTCTTGTATTACAATAAGTGAGCCTATTCTATTTTCTATTTTTTTCGATATCTCTATATTTTTGTCTGTTTTTGGGTAAAATAGCAATTATTAACTACTTAAATGGCAGTAATGTGTCAGACAGTAATCCGTAGACAGAAGTTGTTATGGCAAACGGTGAATTAGCTAATTAGCGGTAGCCTATATTCGTACTCCGTTTTTGAATATTTTTTTTTGTTTTAATTAAATATTACTACAGACTCCTAGCCAGTACCCTTTTTAATTTATAATTATTTTATTTTCACAGCACAGCGACTGCCTGTAAACGCAACGGTTTGTGGATTTGATTCCCACTCGGGGAAAATGAATTATTTTAATTTTCTTCGCTCTGGCAACAAGGCAAAGTGCGGCGTTGAGTTCCGCCAATCAACACGCAATGCCTCGAATTGCGGAAAGTGAGGAACGGAGTGTCTTAACACTAGGTTCTTTTTACTTACGGTTACCTCTGCCTATCTTACCATGTGCGGGATACAGTGTGAAGTTAAATAAATAAATAAATATAAATAAAATACTGATCATAATAAACTGCTACCTCTAACTTTACATTGGTTTTTTATTAATAGTTTCTTAGTACTTAGGTATAGCCTTTAGTTCTAAGGGAGTTTTTCATAATTACACTTTTTACTTTTATACTATTGATAGTAACCTAATTACAAATATATATATAATATGACACTAAAGACAGTCTGTTACGTCGCCAAATAAAATTTTGCAGTTTCAAGGAAAGCACTTGTATTTAGATGTTCTTTTCGACACTGTGTTCACTATGTTTTCCCTGAATATGAGCTATGCAAGCGCATTAAGTGGTAAAACTCAAGTCACTTTGTCTTACTTAAAACAAATTTAAGTATTATCAAACTCAACCCACTCAGCATTTACAGTGAGACACCGTCCCACGATGAAGTAAATATGGATTAAATTATATTATTAGCTTTACGCTGCATCCCGCACATATCTGAATAGGCAGAGTGCCTCTAGTGTTCAGATACTCCGTTCCTCGCTTTCCACCTTTCGAGACATTGCATGTTGAGTAGCGGAACTCAACGCCACGCTTTGTCTTGTTACCAGAGTGAGGAAATTGAAAATAAATCATTATCAACGCGAAATTCCAATTATATTTCAATTAACTTATTCCAATACATTTACAATATAATCATACGTATTGTCTAAACAATATCACTACACTAAACACAATAATGGCCTACTCCTGGCCCTAAGAGAGTGCTTCTCGGTTTTCATTAAAAGCGCACCCGCAAACCGCTCTGACGTCACTTCCGCCCATTCCCGGCAAAAAGCTCTCGTCTAAACATAATAAAGCTATTTCTTTGTTTGCTAGATGTCTTCCGTTTAGCTTAACTGATGGTTCGAACTTTGTGTTAGTTTAAACTAAATAATATAATGATTTAAACAATTTTAGATCACAGTGTTAAAGAATAACGACCTCAGGTGGTTTGGGCAGAATTTTGAGCGAACGTTGAGAGAACGACTGATGAAGGAATGGTTGAATTCGGTTGACCTTTGAGAACGCAGTGTCGAAGATACTGGAGGAAGATCACGTACAGGGCAGCAGGAGGGATATATGAATAGGATATAGATAGGTTCTCTCAGGCTATCCCTCTTGGGGAAAACGTGATAAAGCATTTGTATGTTAACAATTTCATACCTCACTTATATTAATTTAAATGATAAATTGTACTTTAGTACATTTTTGCAAGTTTTTTTTTGTTCATACATACAGTATAATCGCGTTGCGAGTAGTTGTTGAAGATAACGTTTCATTTTCTTATATGAAGAACAACTCTCCTTCTCTTAGTTGAGAGTAACTTTGTTCTCAACTATACTAGCGTCTGCTTGCTTATATAGTAGCATGCTAATTATAATTATGGTAGTGTCTAAGAAAATTTCTGTATATAAAAGTCTATTAAAATAATATTAAGTACTTAACTTAGTTCTTAACTAGAGATTTAATAAATAGAGCTAGAGATCTTCAAAGTGAGATCTGCACGTTCTAATATAATTTTATACATATTATATAACATGCAACAATAAATTACATATAAAGCTTCCTCAATCAAAACATTTCGACATGACAATGTCTTGACAAAATTGTTAGTAGAGTTTGAGTATTTATTTAGTATAATTTAGTTAGATATCTCCAATTTTTAGTATTAGATGAAATATATTACGAGTTACTTATATTAGTTATATTATAACTATTAGAAAAAATAAATTTGTTAAAATTTAATAAGATGAAAATCATTTTGCCAAGCCAATTGTTTTGTACGGTGCTTTTTTAAAACTAAATTAGATACGAGCGCAGCTTTCCCCGAGCTTTAAGCTTTTAAAGCACTCGATATGCGATTAATCTTGTTGATGAAGCAAACCATCAGCCAGACAGGTAAGAAAGAATTCCTTTATTTTCCTGGCACGCGAATACAATATAGATTCAGAGTGGATTTGGAAAGGCTTTTAGTAAAGTAGCACGCAAGAGGAATTTTTTAAAGGTAATTACTTGAATTCTAGGTTGAGCTTCTAAGTCATTTCTTAGCTTGGTAATGTCGTGTTAAGTAATTGATTGTAAATTTGAATGTGTGTATGTACGCGTAACATGTGTGTATGTGTGTTTATGGTTTTTGTGTATTCTATAGTATTCAAAAATCGTATACAACTCAATAAATAAAACACATTTCATTAATAAGTTAATTTTATTCAAATATAGAATGCATTTAAAATAAGATCTATTAAAAATACAACTTTCCTTTAAAATAACTTAAAGATATATTTACAATGTAACTCGTAACACGTAAACACGTACATACTCATATATATATATATATATATATATATATATATATATATATATATATATATATATATATATATATATATATATACAATTTTTGTGTAATATTTTTCATTTGTTATTGAACACACATTGTACACCATTTCAGTATTTTCCATACGTAGCTCTTCATTTTCCAGATTTTAAAACACTTACAAAGGTATTTGTCATGTATCTTTGATAAATTTGAATTTAGAATTATATAAACTTAAGTAGCCTCTGAAAATTTGTCAACTTCTCGAGTGTAAAAGCTAAGAATCTCGGTCAAAAGGCCGTTATAGTAATATTAAGACGCTCTTCTATAGAATCTCATGAATTTCAAAATGCCATCGAAATGCATTAACTGAAGATGCCTTCGTTTCAAGCATCAGGAATTCGAGGGTACTCAAATGATTTATGCGGAACCTTTAGGATATTGGAGCCTTTAGTTATTTGACTGAGATTCGAGGAATATCCAGTAAAGTGTATCCGGAACCGATTGAAAGAAATTTGCTTGATCGATAGATTGATATTGGAATTTAATTCTAAATGATCTATGAATATAATATTATTAGACAGATTCTGACGTAGACTGTCTCAAATCTGAGAGGAAAATGGATAACGTTGTATCGTGACACTCGATTCTCTTTGCTTAACTTGCTATAGGCGGATTTAGATTTAAGCTCACCAAACGAATGTTAATATACAAATAATAAATTTCAACCGTAAAATTGTACTCAATGCAGATCGTGATCATCATCTAATGCATCAATGTGTCTGTTGCTCGGATGGATTTATGTATATTAAGCTTTTCATGTTTAGAATTACAATTGTGGCTTATAGCATAGCAAGCGAATGTTAAATTAAATTACAGTTAAAATGTCTGACAGGCCATTTAATTTGTTATTCATATCATTCTAAATATTATTCAATAATGTTTAATAATACGTTAGCAAGTTTATATTTTAATGATTAATTTTATTAACCATATTTTTTTTAAATCGATTTTTTTAATCGAGATAAAATGGAACGGTCGATGGTATATTTATAAATTATTGACATTATCCTGATTTGTAATAACGATGTGCGGCGATGAGTTCCGCCACTCGATAGGTTCTATTTCTTAAGTAGCTTTTACCTCTTTCGCTAACAGTCTTGTATGACACATGACTCATTCTCAGCACCCGAGGAACTCTGACTGAAGGTACGTCATAATATAATATATAATATAGTGAAACCTTCTCAGATAAATGCGCGTTCAATTAAATTAAGTGTTGAGTTATTCTAATATTGGTAAATATATTAATTAGGCATAATATATATATGAAAAACTGTTAATTTTCTTTAAAGAAACTAGAATCATTTAAGAAATAGACAGATTGCAAGTAAAAGAAGCTGCTATTAGAAAATATGGCTTCACCAGCACAAATACTTAATTGTCATCAATTTTATTTGAAAATTTTATATCCAATTTTATAGCGAGCTGTAAAATTTAGCATCAGTAATTCCTGTCTCTGGTAATAAATTTTAAAATCTAACGCGAACAAAATTTATCTCATGGTTCGTATTGCGCTGTGTATGTTTGCATGTTTGTTAGGAAGATTTATGCCGTCATCCGTCATAGATTTTAGATTTTGTTTTGTTATATTTTTTTTAGCTGTCAATACTTTAATCTTTATAAATTTCTAGGTCATATTTATCTTTCTTTAAGTTTATATTATTTTTTTAGTGTAAAAGCGAATTCAGCTTTCTGCTTATTTTGACACGTTTACTGCGGATACAATTCCGGAGAGCCTTCAGGTGTGATTAAAGTTAAGTCCGGCCTTTTCTGCCGTATAATGCAAACTTGTCTCGGCAAAGTGTACTGTAGCTTGACCAGGAACGACTATACGATATCTATTATTTGTACTCATATTACTTAAGTTTTAGACCTAAAACCCACTAATTTGGGATATCACTGGTATTTTAAAATGAAAGAAGAAAAAAATATATTAATAAAAAAAGGATGTCGCTCAATACACAAAGTTGATACACTGCACACCTCCAACGTATGCTGGACCGTATATATTTAAAACCATTTATATATATATATATATATATATATATATATATATATATATATATATATATATATATATATATATATATATATATATATATATATATATATATATATATATATACATATTTATTTATTTAATATATATTATAGTCAATGTTACAATTATTTTCGTTATTATATCGTCGTTATTTCGTTATTATTTTCGTTATATTCTACAGTGTTAAAAAATACCGTAAATATCTTAGTAAAAACTACGTACCTTCCATCTAAATTTAGTAAAAGAATATTGTAATCACTAAAAGATTATTAATTTAAATTATAATGATGATTCTTAGTCAAGCAATAATTAATATGTCAGCCTCTTGGTGTCTAGTTTTGAATGACTTAAAATATATTTTAACCATCTGCGACTGACCTGTCAGGCGCCGCTAACCAAGCAGACTGTCGCCATTTTGAAACGTAGGAATTTGAAGCGATGTAGCGCTGTTTTGCTCAGTAACTCCCTGAAACGGTTCCCACTACCCTACGTATGTTCGGTATTACGAAGTTCTGGTTTTCACAGATAAAAGTACAGCAATAAGCGCTTAGTTTTAATAGACGTCATGTGAATGTATTTTAGGTTTACAAGAAATTATAAATTGCACTTAAACCTCATTCGTATGTCTGTTACAAAAGCCAAATAAATATTTAGTTTTATTTCTACACCTCTATACTACTTAATTGAAACTTTATTAATTGAATAATATTAAAATGGACGCTTTTTAATTCGACGTCTGTCAGATTACACCTCAGTCAAATATTAATAACAAAGTCAGCTGCATGAGGTTATCCTTCTACTGCATTTTTTATTAGTTTTATGTATTGTATATTAATTTTATATGTTCTTTAGCAGCATGTATGATAGAGACACTTAAGTTGACTTTAGTGCTGTACTAACCTCATACGGTTTGTGGTTGAAATCAATTTCAATCTGAACAGAATAATATAATTTTATACTCGCGTTTGAGGCTTATTTCGACCTCATATATTTTTTTTATTCTACTGAGACAAGGTTTCATAGATATAAAGAAAGATATGTTTATCTTTGTCGTACATCATATAGTTACAGACTCAAACAGGTGGAAATTAAATATTTGCATATTAATACCTCAAGTGGGTATCAAACCTACTACCACTGCATACAATTAACAAATTAATAATGGCATTTAAAAAAAAAAGAATTTCAGATATCGTACATGAAATATTTTAAAGTATATATAAAAAGTAATAAAAAACATTGGTCGACATAATTTCAGTAAATACATCAACATCACTCGCTATTTGTAGTGTAAATTATAAACTATGCCCCGCTACATAAACATACTCTGTTCAAACAATATTAATAATCTGTAATTATAATCTGTCGTGCTGCAGCTGAAAAGTAAAGGACACTTACTCCTTAAGGACTCTTTAATAGAAAGTGGAGAAAGGAATATGCAATTCCTTACAAGTACGTACAATTGGTACACATGTATTGTTTAATAGTTTCTACCAGTGTTTTAAAAAAAAATCCTAGCCGCTGATTGAAGTTTACACTTGTATGACAACATATTATATACATATAGTTACTATGTTAAGAAACTTAAGCTATTCTAAAATTATATACAATTTAAGTTTCTAAATTTTATATTGATAATGTTTAAAATAAGAAAAAAGATATGTACATTATAACAGTTTATTCAGTACATACGTAAAATGTACAGAAAACTGTTCGCTGTAACCATAATTTAGTTTTGCATTTCCTTAAGCATTTAGTTCCGCGCTTTGCAACTGTAGAAGGAAGGAAACCTTTTAATCAACGCTTTATATGTTACTACCTAAGTCATTTAAATTCAATTTAATCATACAAGTAGATTATATATTAACAATAGTAGTATAATATAATATAGTATAAGAGTTTTTGAAATAATATATAAGTATATTTATTAATTATGTTATGATTTTTGGCAATTAACCAAATTTTTGAACTTAACTTAATTTTTTATGTTGATTTCCAGAAATATGTAAAAATGTACAGATCAGAAACAAATTGTGACAAATATAAGAATTTCTACGTAATTAAGTCGTTTGCATTTCTTTTTACTGACTTTTTTTATTTTGTATATATTTTTATTTATTTTTGCATTTATATATTTTTATTTTGACTTTATTTACTAGTAATATATGCATATATGCATACATTTTATTAACATATATAAATATAAAAAAAATATATTTCATTTCATTTTGTCAGATTTCTTCATGTATGTATTTCATTTTGTCAGATATATTTTAAACCAAAAATTGTGTTAACTAAAAATAAAAACTACAGTGTCAACAACTGTATAATTTTTTTTGAAAATATATCAATATTACCAACGGATATGTTGTAAAATATATCAATATTACCAACGGTTATGCTGTCTTTTAGAGGGATGTAGAAAAAAAATTGCCCATAATATTCCATATAGATACTACAAAATAAGATGTGATTCGAATTACTAAAATATTAATTCAATGTAAGTAAATATATGTAAGTAAATATATACACCATTGCAGCGCAATGGGTACATCTCTGATACCGGTGTGACCGCAATCTTGTGACTTGTAGATTCGATTCCGACTCGGGAAATTAAATTATTTGCACTTTCCCGCTCTAGTCCACTATATGCGGCGTTGAATTCCACAGTTCAATATGGAGTCTCTCAGATTCAGGCAGAAAACGGAGACCAGAGTGTCGTAACACTAGGTTATCTCTATCTATTATACAGAAAATCTATTTTAACCGCTTATTTTATACACAAAAGAGCCAGTCAGTAACATTTACAGTTCAATTTCAAAACAAAACTCAATAATTTCGTGCAGTCACTGATATTATACTTTTGTCTTGTTGCCATAGCGACGAAAATGACAATAATTTATTCTTCCTGAGTCGAACCTGACCAGACGCTGTGCCTCTGCGCCACAACGGCTGAGCTGAATCTACTCTAAATCAATCACGCAGATTGGCTGTCGTGACCTAACTGAACTTCATTTGGTCGATCTTTAGATAGATACCAGATAACCTAGTATTAAGACACTCCGGTCTCCGTTTTCTGTTTTCTGCTTGAATATAATATTGAATTGATATATATATATATATATATATATATATATATATATATATATATATATATATATATATATATATATATATATATATATATATATATATATATATATATATATTGTCATATTTCATAACTCTAGGTCAATGGAAAGTACCCAATAGGTTTTGATTACGTACCCAATAGGTTGCGATTTTCATAAAAAAACTAAGCATAAAAGACTTGATATGAATATTTGATATCGATTAAATGAAAACGATCTTGGCAGACGGACAGACAGACAGACAGAAGACAAAGTGATCCTATTAGCGTTCCGTTTTTTCCATTGAAGGACGGATCCTTAAAAACACATTATTGTGAGCTGTTTGCTTATTAGTCAACAGGCAATGTTTTGGTTTTAGCCTTCTATATATGGAATCCAGCGAGATATTAAAAAAATATATATAGACATTTTATACTAAATTGCAGCGCACAATCACTCTGAACATTTATATATATTGCAATTCCACCACAATTTTGATATTGTAGAAAATTTCATTGTAAAACTATTAAGTTTCTCATTATTTCCATAATACATAACATAGACGCTCAACGAGCCCAGCTTGTGCCATACCAATTTTGAAATCTAAAGCTCAATCTATCTTTATCTTACGACAAATCGTTGAAAATATATACGTATTTCTATTAAAAGAAAAGGAAGGAGTACTAAAGAGGATTTCTCTCAATTACACTTTGTAGCGTAGGCAGAGGGAACTTAATGAACCCACTAGTCTCCGCCATACCATTTACAAAAAAAAAATAACCAAACAAGACATTAGCGGGAGAAATTCGAATAGAGAGATAAATTAAAATAATTAATTCCCCCAAGTGGGAATCGAACTTATAATCGTCACATTTACTTTAAAAACACTCAAAAATATCAATTCAATTATTTTAATTTTCAATAAATATAAAAAAAATCGTACCGTCTAAATGTCACCGAGAGTTGGCATTGTAGGTTTATATCTGTTAACGGATAGCCCGCATGCAATCCCGCATACTCGTACACTTACAAACTTCAATACGCTACACAATTACCTGTTCCGTTCCAAAGTTAGATTTTTAATAATACTTTTAATTAATTTGTGTTGTTATTGTAGCAATATGTTGTTTTGGAAACTAAGAACAAACTAATATTTTTAAATCTCTCTCTATATGTACAGAGGCTGGAGTATAAATAAATATATTTTAACTACTATAATGTCTTCATACAAGTCCACCCTTAGTATTGCTACCAAAGGGAAAGTAAAAAATTAATTCATACGAGTAACACGACGGCCTTGTACAGTGAAAATATATTTATTTATGAATTTTTGATTAATTAATTGAGTAAAATAGATTTTTGCAATTATTCTTAGAATAAATTGAGTTAATAACATTCTTTATAATAACTAAGTCTTAAACAGATTTTTGTGTTTTACATTTTATATATTATATTAACAAACATTAATATCAATATATTGGAAGCTAGTAGACCAAAAGGGTGGAAAGATACCCTACTTATATACTTTTAGACCAAATCCTTTAAATAAATTCTTCTTAAATATTCTCTATTCCTCAAACTATCCTATTATTACCTATAATATATAAAAAAAAGAATCGAACCCATTACCAGCACCAAATATTCGAAGCTTACGTACATATAATTTTCCAACTCATAAAATCTTATTTCAACAGAAACAATTCAATTACAACATAAACAAAGTTAACAAACTAAACATATTTGTATGGACGTACAAAATAAGCTTATCAGTCTTCAATGGGATATAAATTTCGTTGGCCAGTCTTATATGTCTCTCTAGCTTTATAGTTAACTTATAGGGAGAGGTCAAGCTGTATTTGACGTTAGTCCGCTGTCATTCCCCCAATTTGGCATCCCATTACTAGAATTATTTATTCGTTTCCTGCTCTCTATGATGGTCAAAGATTATTTTGTTTTTAGATATACATTAATACATACAGCCTAGTGTTAAGACACTCCGTTCTCCGCGGAGAATGTTGCGCTTTGCCTGGTCAAAGCTTGATGAAGTTTGGGATTTACTCCAGGACTATCTCTTTTATGTATACTATATTTTAATTTCTTAATTTGCATAGAAATAACTCGGTGTTAGATTGTACTATGGTTGTAGATAGGGAACGTAATATTTATAAAAAAATTAAACAAACTTAAATTCTCGTAATTATGCACTCATTTTGTAGGAAATTTGTTTAGCATTAAGCTGAATCCTGCATTATCAAGAAATTGAGTGGCGGAACAATATAATAAGGTAGGCAGAGGGAACCTAGTACTACGACACTCCGTTCTCCACTTCCACCCTCTGGAGACATTGCGTGTCGAGTGGCGGGACTCAACGCCGCGCTTTGTTTAGCAATATATACAGTTAAAATTTTTATAATAAAAATATAAAATAACCAAATGGTAATCGAACCTGCAACTAACATATAGCTGTGCACTTTGTAACTTCGCTACCAAATCGTAGTCTACTCTACGTTTTATTTATCATAATCATTGCCCTATTTGTTCGCACAGTGACTCATGTTCTTTGTCAAAGGAAGGAATTATATTCTGTTATATATGAAATAAACAAATCATTATTTAATTGGAGTTCTGACACGGGCCATTACGTTAACGTGATTTCTTGTATTATCCATCAAAAAGTACAATATGTCATTATCACAGTATATATTATTGGTGGAAATGTGTGTGACTTATTCCTATATTAATCATTATTGTATACATCTTTTATTTATTTGCAGAGTAGATATAAATACCCAAAACCCTAGTGTTAAGTCCACTCTATACATACTATACATATATATTTTGGGATAAGGGAAAACTTTCAAGGAAATTCAAGTTAAAATTTGATATAATTCATAATAAAATATCATGAAGTACTTATTTTTAGACATATTTAGTTTTTATTTTCTTTATCTATCCGTCTGTCTTTCTTTCTGTCAAGCCCACTTTTCAAAACTTGGTGCTGTCATGCTGAAATTAATATGAAATATTCAGATCGGTGGTCCCTTATAGCACATACTTGTTTACATAAAAAAAATTAAGTAACTCTAGAGAATTCTGCTATAATCGAATGATCAATTTTTAAAATATCTTTGTATAAAGAAACAGGTGGTATTTTAGATATATAAAATATATGTAAGCGTTTTTGTATTACATATTATAAAGTTTATGTTTTTCTAAACAAACTTCTTAATATTCTATCCCTATATATACATGCATATTACTATGAGATACTTTTTATCTTTCGTGTATAATATGCTTGAGAGTTCGTTCGTCGTTTCGAACTTCGTCGTTACATACGTCGCGGAACTTGTCTTTATGTAATGTTCCAGTGAAACATTAAAATTGCTGTTTCTGTTTAACATCCACATACGCAAATAATAATTAATTGGAATAAAAGTAAAGAGTTTTAAATTTTTCAATATGATTAGATACAGCGCGATCACTAAGTGAATCATATATGATTCACTTAGTTCTTCCTAGATAATATGAAATATAAATGTTTAAAGAAATACATTTGTGGTATTCAATGTAAGAGCTACAGTTGTATTTAGAGGATACTGTAGAAACCGTCGTGGCGCAGCAGCACAGCGTGGGATCAATTTCCACTTGGGGAGACCGAATTATTTTCATTTTCTTGGCTATAGAAACAAGTCATGTCTTGATGCCTATCATACTATTTGCGGGATATAACGTGAAGCTCAAGCGTAAAGCTTTATTTATTTATTCAGTATTTTTATTAATATAAACTACGTTTCACTAAAAACCGCGATTTAAAATTATTATAAAATATGAATATGAAGTGAGCTTTTCATTCTTGGAGCTTTATAAATGCAACTTAATTAGTTATTTTATACAGTAAAAGTGTAACATTTTTCCTCTATAAGTTAGAAACGCTTATTGATAAATGCAGGTTTTTGTTTTAGAATTAAAATTATTTAAAATGAATAATAAAAATATTTTGAAAGTTAGAAAAGCATGAGTGAGTAGGAATAACAAATATGTATTATTATTATTTTTTAAATTTAAATTAAGTAGTTTCATAATAAAGGTAAATTTAAAATACAGCATTCCTTAAATAATCCATTAATCATAAAAAAATAATCTAGTTATAACTGGATTAGATAGCGGTTAGTTCTATGATATTATCAAATGATGAAATATATTTGAAGAGTGTGACTTAGCAACAGATATGCAATGTTGGTAAGCGCGTGAATCCTTTATATACCACAAATTACAATAATTATTGAATTGACATGACATTAACATATTTATCATTATATATATATATATATATATATATATATATATATATATATATATATATATATATATATATATATATATATATATATATATATATATATATATATATATATATATATATATATATATATATATATATATATATATATATTACCTCAGAGGGTGTCTAGCCAATTATCTGTCTGATATTTGGTTTTCGGCATACGGGTACGCGACCCCGGGGCCTCGAGCCACCACTTTCATAACCCTATCCAATCCATGTAAGTGGTGTCCCTCCCCTATACTCCAAGTCTTTCTGCCTTTTATTCCCTTTCCTTTCTTGGTTTCTCCCAGTAATGGGTTTGGAGGTCAGATGGCAATCGCTCCACTAAAAACCACTTCGCCATTAGTATGGACCGATTTAGAAAAAAGCTGGGTATGGCTAGGGCGTCGCCGTTAAACGACGCGCAGGCACATCGCCCTACACCTGCGATAAGTGGGCAAGGGCTACCGTGTCAAGTACGGGCACGGCTAACGACGTCAGTACCCAGACGGAAACTCCGCTTTGCAACATGGAATATTGGCTCTCTAACCGGACGATGCAGAGAACTCGCAGATGTACTCATGAGACGTCGGATCCAGTGTGCTTTCCTTCAGGAAACTCGCTGGAAGGGCAATAAGTCTCGTAACATCGGGCAGGGTTACCGCCTTATATACACTGGGTCACCTACGGGCAAAAACGGTGTAGCGGTAGCGCTTTCTGAAGAGCTTCAGAATGGGCTTCTTGAAGTTGACCGTCGCTGCGACCGCTTGATGCGGATAAAGGTACTGATCGAGGGCGTAATCACAAACTTAATCAGTGCTTATGCTCCCCAGGCGGGTTGTAGCGCGGCTGAAAAGGAGACTTTCTGGGAGCAGTGTGAAGAGGTCCTACTCGCTATACCGTCTACCGAAGCAATCTTAGTTGGGGGGGACTTGAACGGTCACGTGGGTAGGGTCGCTGAGGTGTATGAACGTGTTTACGGGGGTTTTGGATATGGTCTTCGCAATGCAGAGGGAGAAAATATTCTAAGAACCTGCATTGCGTCTGATCTGGCAACACGTATCGTGAACACTTTCTTCCAGAAGAAACCTCAGCACCGTATAACGTATAAGAACGGGTCCCACTCAACTCAAATTGATTATTTGTTGACTAGACGGTGTCATATAGGCAGGGTGACCGACTGTAAGGTCATTCCCGGCGAAAGCCTGACGGCCCATCATTGTCTCCTTGTCATGGACTATAATGTTACTCCGAAAAAGAAAGTAGCTGAAAACGCAAGCCTAGGATTAAGTGGTGGTTGTTGAATGGGCCGATGCAGACCGACTTCTTGGCGGAGGTGGGGAGTCAAAATCTACTGACTAACACCGAGACCGCTCAGACTGCATGGGATCGAGCTCATTCAACAATCATTGCGGCGGGCAAGCGAGTTCTTGGCGTTACTAAGGGTGGGCGTGTCATCGACAGGGAGACATGGTGGTGGAATGACCAGGTGCAGGGGGTGATTCGGGAAAAGAAGGCTGCGTTTAAAGAATGGCAGCATTCCAACTCTCCTGAAGACAGACTGGAGTACATAGCAGCGAAACGGGCCAGCAAAAGAGCTGTAGCCAGAGCCCGCAGAGAAAGTTTGTCGCCATTGTACGATAAACTTGAAACTGTGGAGGGGCAGAAGCTCATATACAAACTGGCTCATGCTCGAGATAAAGCGACGCAGGATATTACAAAATGTCTTTGCGTCAGAGATTCTCGGGGCACGTTGCTTTGTAGTCATGCCTCTGTGAAGGAGAAATGGAGAAGCTACTTTAAGGAGCTGCTGAACACTCAGCAGTCTTGTAGTCTTCCTCCTGAATTATCTCCTAACCTCGGACTTGTTGCTCCAATAACCCGTGACGAAACTCGTAATTGTCTTCGACGCATGAAGAACGGAAAAAGCGGTAGGACCTGACGACATCCCAATCGAGGCGTGGAAATCGTTGGGCTCTCTTGGTGTGCTTATACTTACTGACCTGTTTAACTGTATCTTGAATACTGGAAAGATGCCACATCAGTGGCGGCAGAGCTTTATTATCCCTATTTACAAAGGAAGGGGCAGTGTTCAAGATTGCGGTAGTTATAGGGGCATTAAGATTATGAGCCACACCATGAAGCTCTTCGAGCGCATGATCGGCCTCAGGCTCCGCCAAGAATGTACTGTCTCTGTGTCTCAGTATGGGTTTCAACCAGGATCAGGCACTATGGACGCCACTTTTGCCCTCAGAACTTTGATGGAGGCTTACAGGGAAAAAAGGAGAGTGAAGATGTGGCCTTTTTGGACTTGCAGAAGGCCTTTGACTGTGTGCCACGTCAGTGTATCTGGTGGGCATTGCGATCCAAGGGGATCCCTGAAGCCTATATTGAGGTTATCAGAGATATGTACAACGACTCCGCTTCAGTGGTTAGGACTGCTGTTGGCGACACCAAGCCCTTCCCGATTACAGTAGGGGTTCACCAGGGCTCAGCTCTTAGTCCGTTCTTATTCAATGTAGTGCTGGATACTGTCTCGGCTCACATCCAATGCCAGCCTCCGTGGCTGATGATGTATGCCGATGACATAGTACTCATCGATGAGAACCGACTGATGCTGGAGCGTAAAGTGAACGCCTGGAAGGGTGCGCTTGAGAACGGTGGTCTCAAACTGAATGTGTCGAAGACCGAGTCAAGACATGGCTTGTGGGAACCCGGACTCGAGCACCATCCATATCGGGCCTGAGCCAGCCGTTAAGTCGGAGAAGTTCAGGTACCTTGGAGCCGTTATGCATGAGTCTGGAGGCATCGACCACGACATCCATATAAACGCTGCGCCCGTATAAACGCTGCCTGGGCCAAAGGGCGGGAGGTCACTGGTGTGGTCTGCGATAGCAGAATACCGCCCAAGCTCAAGGGACTGATATACAAGAGCATTATCCGACCTGTTCTTATATACGGCAGCGAATGTTGGCCAACATTATCTCGGCACACTCAGGAGCATCACGTCACGGAGATGAAGATGCTGAGATGGATGTGTGGCGTGACGCGGTCCGACCGCATACGCAACACATTCATTCGAGGTGGTCTTGGGGTCCGTGACGTAGTGGATAAGCTCCAAGAGCGTCGCCTGAGATGGTATGGCCATGTTATGCGCCGATCTGAGAACTATGTCGGAAGGAAGTGCCTTGACATGTCTGTCCCTGGAGTAAGACCACCCGGACGCCCAAGGAAGCGATGGCTGGATGTCGTGACACAAGACATGAGAGCCAATAAATTATCCACTGAGGATGTTAAAGACCGTGCAAAGTGGAGTAGGCTCAGTCGGAAGGCAGACCCTGGCAAAAGCCGGGACTAATGCCAAGAAGAAGAAGAAGATATATATATATATATATATATATATATATATATATATATATATATATATATATATATATATATATATATATATATATATATATATATATATATATATATATATATATATATATATATATATATTATCTAAAGTAAAATACACGTTTATACATAAAAGTGTTATATATAAGACCGTCTTACGTTCTTATCCGACTCGTCCTACAGTACGTGGTATGGGATGTAAGTAACGTTCAGAATATTAATAACTTGTTATTGAAGAAACGTGATGAATTACAAGCGAAATTATATTTGGACATCTGAAATTATGTGTGTCAAATATATTATGTAGCTTTGTATTTTATATGTAATTATGTTTTCATATTAATAAACGTAATTTTATGGTTAATTAGTAAAAGAGATTTTTGAAAGTATTTTTTTTATTTTTTTAATATGTTATCTCACAATAAAAATAGAAAAAAAATTATAAAAAATGTATTGTTATTTAATCGTAAGAATATTTTTTTTATCTTTAATTTAACATATTAAAAATTTTAAAAACAAATATTAAAAAATAGTGTTCTCTATTTGTAGTGGAATATTTTACAAATCCTTCAAAGTTTCAAGACGTACATTTCGACGTAATTTGATGATAATGTATGGCTTTATTCATATTTTATACGTCTTAAATATATATTGTTTACTATGTTTACTATAATATTTTATGAACATTCTTTCGAATTTTATGCGATAAATGGAAGAACAAGCTTCCACTCTCTGGTTTTTTTTAGTTTTCATAGCAACTGTGTAATAGATTGACTATTTATCAGGACCATTTATCGTAACACGTTTTATTTTCATTTATACAAAAACACTATAAAACTAAAAACATTAGCAAATATAACTGGAATCGTTATCATCGTGCAGCCACTTATGTTCTTATCTATTAAATATTTCTATCTATTTAATATTTTTATTAATATATAGCAATTATTAAAAAAAAATTAAACTAATTATAAAACAGACATTTAACAAAATCAACAATACTCCATTACTAAATGTAACATACAAACTTGCCTATGCGACTGGTGTAGCGCGTTATCAAAACACAGAGCCCCGAGGGCACTTCGGGTGCGTTGGGGCATGTATGGATACTCGCTAGATTATATCTGATTGTGGGAATGTGACGATTATAATAATTTGTAGAATAATATGGAGGAATAAAGTATTTAAAACGTGGCGTTGATTTTAGTTATTCAACACGCATTGTTTCGCGACTAAGTTCTCTAACCTATCCTGGTATAGTTAACAATATCCTAGTAACCATGACCTATAATAAACTGCTAAAAAGCTATAACATAGAATATAACATAGCTATAACAAACTGCTAAAAAGGGGAGAGGGGGGTGGCCTCACCAAGAAAGCTTGGCTAGTGAAAACAATAATTAAAAATCACCAAAATGAAATTAACAAGAATATTTTCATATAGAAAGATTTTTGATGGTATAAGATGGTATATATCTAGAATATATAGAAATTTTTTTTTAGAAAACGTATCAAAATACAGATATGCAATATTAATATGGATAAGTTGTAACAACCGTATAATAATTTAGATGTAGCTTGATGAGTACCACTCAACACGACATGTCTCGACTACGGATAGAAATGGAAGTACGATGAACGACGCTAGGTAGTCCTTGCTAAATAGTATTGAAACTTCAATTAAATTATGTAATGTATACAGGTATTTTAATTTTAATTTTGATAAAATATTGTCTAAGAGCTAATTGAATTTAAATCTGTTATTGTATTGTTAATATATGTACGCTATAAGCTAGACACTTTGTACAGGTGTAGATTGCAATCCCTGGTATGGGAATACTCTATCTAAATTATAGATAGAGTTTTTGTATGATGAAATTATAATTTAGAAATAAACATACGTGTTACCTCTTCCATAAATTACTACTAAATAAAAGTTGAATAAACGTTCCACCTGGTTAAAGCTGGCTTTATAAAAATATTATGTTTTTTATGCTGAAAGTGGAATATTTCACACTAAAATCTTTAGTAATTTTTTAACTTCACGTTTTTGTCCATATTGCGTGGTAGGCCGATAGAATCTATTATACACTTTTTACCTGAATTTGACAAGTTGTGTGTAAGTGTTGGTGTTGTGTATAAGTAAGTAAGCGTGTCGAGAGAGAGAGAGAGAGAGAAGAGAAAATATTGTATATATAATCATTACCTCGAATAGTCATCGAACTCATATTTAACTAAACTAAAACTAAAAACTAATGGCTTCTATGATAGCTTTAATTTGAAATAATTTATTTATTTATTTCAAGCATGACGAAAATTCACGATATTTTAAATTTATTTATTAATCTCTACAGAATTTATTACATAAAATATACGCTTTTCATTGAAGGTTGACCAAGTCCCCTAACGTTAGTTGGCTAACTAAATTTAACATTTGTATCGTAATTTATATCCACACTTGCCACTTTGTAATGGCCTTGGGTTTCACACATTGTGTTCCTGTGAAAGGGATTTTAATATTATATAGAGAAATGACTATTATTACAGTAGTTACAGCTTCAATTTACATTTTGGCTATAAAGGTAGTGGGAAACTGGGGATGACCTTGGAGAACACAATGTCAAAGATACTGGAGGAAGATGTCGTTAAAAGCATGAGGATCCCCAGGAGGGCATATACGAAGAGGTAAATGACAGTGGACGAGACGAAAGAGGTATGTAGGACCGTAGCGTTTGAACGCTTCTCACTTTATAGCTACCCCGCTAGGGATAAAACTAAGAAAATTATGCATTCAAATTTACTTTTATTACACATATGTATTTTTATGTGAGACAATACGTAATATATTTGAGCTCTTTGAGCTTTGAACGACACGACGTTTGACTGTAAACACTATTATTTCGGGGTCGGTTCCCACTTGGGGAGCATGTATTATCTTCATTTTCTTCATTCTGGTAACAAGACTAAGCGCGGCATTGACTTACGTTACTCAACAATGTCTCGAAAAGCGGAAAGTGAGAAACAGAGTGTTTTTTAACACACTTGTTAACACTAGGTTCTCCTGACGATAGTATATCTAACGAAAATAGATATACTATCGTGGCTCAGTCTGACTATAAGCATGACGGTTGTAGGTTCAATTCCAGCGTAAATACAGCAGTATAGAGAATAATGTGTGAAGCTGAATAAACGTTCTCTATAATGAGAGTCCATAAAAATTCAAAATTTAACCAAATATATCTTAATAGTACTACGATACTAACCTAAAGTTATTTCGCTCGTACAAGTGTAAATAATAGAAGAAACTCTACTAGATAACGATATGTCAACATAATATTTAACCCAAACAAAGGTAAGATCGACCGTTCCTTCTGACCGCAGGACGCCTTTTGGTTTACTCCACCTATTACGTCATTCCGTTCACACTATGTCTAACTAAAATCATCACTTGCTTGGTAATCCATTGCTGCATGTATTTAATATATATTAAAATATCATATAAAAAAAACGGCACTGTATATCTAAATCACAAAAATTTTAAAGGGAAAATTTATTGAATCTATACAGTAGTTACAACTCCTTTATGATATCCTTTTTGTTTCCACATATCCCAGTAATCCAGGGTCTATCCGAGATTGTGATCAGACTGTTACGTTCAGTGTTTGCAAGTATGATAATATCAAGGATTTATAAAATAAATAGAATTATGTGCTACTATTTTGAGCTGGAATTCGAAAGCTTGTGTCATTGATTCGAATATTTACTAATAAAGTAAATATATAGGCTATATAGAAGATATATTATCCAAAATAGAAAGGAAAATATAATTTTCTTCTCTATTGCATTTTTCATTCCTAGTGTTCTCTACTTTCCACCCAACTCATACTCACGCTTTGTCTTGTTAGCCCGTGCAAACGTGCGCCCGTGGAGCTTACGCGAGTAAGTTTTACAGGTTAAACTTTTACAAAAAAGCTCAGACTTTTTAAGATATTTTTTGTCATGGATGCTTCAATTATAATATAGTTATAGTAAATTAGAAGTTTTCCTTTTTTGAATAGTCTTTATTCCACGTAAAATATAAGAAACACAATTTATATATAATTTAAAAATGTTATAAAACCTTACGGAATTGAAAAATAGGACTTAAATAGATCTTAATTTGTATCCACTATTTATTAAACTATAATAACAATATTTAACAATGGGCAATTTATGGCGCATTTTTTTCCTTTCCTTCAAAGACTAAATTGTGTGTATAAAAATTTATTAGAGTAAGTTGAATCCAGTGCATTAAATATATTATCTAACAGTCATCCAATTGGAAATTTAAAGTAAATTATTCGGTAAGATCGTGTTTGTTCGATTTGTGGTAAATAATTTATACTGTTGTAACAAGTTGTTATATACCAAATTACATAAAGCCCTATATAAATCATATTGTTGCTATTATTCTCAGTACAAAGATATATTTTGTTTCTCTGTTTGTGTAAACATATGTTTCTACAAATTTCTCCTATAAATGACTGAGGCCGTCGTGGCGCAGCGGCATAGCGTTTGGCTGTAAACGCGACGGTTATCCTTTCGATTCCCACTCGGGAAAAAACTTTTATTTTAAATGTTGTCGCTCTGGTATCCAGACAAACCGTAGAGAATTCCGCCACTCAAGACGTAAAAAGGTGGAAAGCGGGAAACGGAGTGTTGTAACACTAGATTTTATTCACCTATCCTGCTAAGTGTCCTGAACATTCAATTTAAACATTAACTTAATGTAGTTTTACTTCGACAATTTAACCTCAAATTTAAAAAAATTGCAAATTCTTCAAACTTACCAACAAACTGACCGGAAATAAGTTTAGAGTAAGTTTATATATAGCGAGGAATAGTAGAGAAATATCTTTATGTAATTAACTTCTCGGCTTGTTAACTTAGTTCGAAGGCGATACTTGTAGGATAATTTTGAATTTGTGTAAATAAAGAGAGGATATTGGAGGTGAGCGTTAAACCTACACTTAGAAAGGAAGTCCACTGCTACGAGTTCCCCTCTCTACAGCGCGATTGGAGGGCACGGCGACTCCATGGAGTGCTACGAAGCTTCTCACTCTTTCTCTTAAAACGAATTTTATGGACATTACCGTGACCATATATTATATATTAATTGGTATTTTTCTTAGAACGTTTTTAGTTAGAAACAATAAATGTAATATATTTAATTATATATTTTAAAAACACTTTTTCTTTATACTCAATTAAATAAAACATACAAATAAATTAAATTACTTGATAAAAAAATTTTATACTTCCATACTTATCTACACGAATGGAGGCTGTATGTGTAAAATGTCATACATGAAATGAACTACGAACAAACGCATTATCTCATAGTCATATCCACTCCACCACGATACTTCTAGATAACTTATTAAATTTATAAATGTAAAAGCAAATAAGTTTTTTAGAATGGCACACATTTTTATATGAAAATAGTAAAATTTATTATTTTTAAAAATATTATTGGGTGTTCTTTTATATATTCTGACAATTTGCGATTGAACTAAACATTTTTGGATAAAAAAGGCCTTTTTGCGATCGCTTTGTTCTTTTAAACACATTATTCACATGGCAGGATTATGTATTGTGAATTATAGGCATATAATAATAGAGAGACAATTCGAAAAATGTTTAGTTTTTCAAACTATTTCTTATACAAAATGCAGAATTGATTTCTGCTGACCTCAACGCTTCGCTTCGCCTTGTCAGAGCAATTAAATTAATATAATTTAATACACCAAGTGGGAATCGAATCTACAACTGTCGCGTTCACAGGCTCCCCTGTGCCAACGTTTTTCATCATTCTTAGTAGTCCTTATTTCTAACTTTTATTGAGTGGAAAATGGAGATCGGAAGTACTAGAATCTGAAACGGGACTTACTGAAGCATTAAGTTTCAATTAAAAGCTATAATAAATTAAAAGCTATTATGAGAAAAGACAGGACGGCGCAAAAAGTATGAATGAAGGTTTTTTTATCGTTTTTTTCTTTTATTTTTGAATGGAAGATCTGAACACAATGCTCGAAGATCTCAATAGTGTTTCCCGAAGGGTAGGTCTTAAGATTAACATGGAAAAAACTAAAATTATGTTAAACACTCATGTTGTACCTGCTCCAGTCAATATTGGGAACACTACACTCGAAGTTGTTGGTTGACCACTACGTATACCTGGGACAAGCAGTCCAGCTAGGTAAGTCTAACTTCGAGAAAGAGATCTCTCGTCGAATCCAGCTCGGATGGGCAGCATTCGAGAAACTACAAAAAATCTTCGTATCAAAATTACCGCAATGTCTCAAGACAAAAGTCTTTGACCAGTGTGTGTTACCAGATGACCTACGGAAGCGAGACGTGGCTGCTAACTATATGTTTCATTAAAAGGCTCAAGGTCACACAGCGTGCAATGGAGAGATCAATGCTTGGTATTTTTGTACGTGATAGAATCGGAAATAATGACATCCCTAGGAGAACAAAAGTTACCGACATTGGTCGAAGAATTGTGCAGCTGAAGTGGTAATGGGCAGGACACATAGCAAGGAGAACCGATGGCCGTTGGGGCGGAAAGGTTCTTGAGTGGCGCCAACGAACTGGACGGCGCTCGGTGGGCAGGTCCCCTACTAGGTGGACCGACGATTTGGTCAAGGTCGCCGGAAGCAACTGGATGCGGGTAGCGCGGGACCGATTTTCATAGAGATCCTTGGGGGAAGTTTATGTCCAGCAGTGGGTGGAACAACGGCTGTGATGATGATGATGCTGATGATGATGATGATTTCATAGTAAAGCAATAATATAGACGTTATCTAATACTTTTTGCGTGATGGAACTGTGATAGTACTATCAAATCCCTGAAATAAAACGTATATAGACGTATTGGGCAACAGCGATGGACGTAGGTACTAATTTGTTCTAGGGCATCATTCATAAGTGAAATACGTATTTCTTTTTAGACAAAAGACTTTTTGATTAATATTCTGTAGGCTTTCTAATATAAAGCACACCGTATAACAATGGATTGTTAAAGTAAGATGTTACTTTAGAAGTTCTGTTATAAGTTAAAAGACTAGACTTGAAAGTACTAGACTTTGACAAGTAATGCTTAGCTCAATCTCGAGGAATATAAATATATACACAATTGATTTATATATTACTATATTATAATGATTGATTCACATATTTATATTTTTTCTTGAATTTGAGATGTACACATTTTTATAATTTAATGTATTGATAATTAAAAATATTACAACATAAGGAGTTGTGGAGATCAAGCTGATGTACTATTAACATTGATATGTTTTTAGTTTTACGCTTTATCCCGCACCTAGCAGGGTAGGCAAAGGGAACCGTAAGCTGAAGGAACCTAGTGTTAAGACCCTCTGTTCCCCGCTGCCCACTTTTCGAGACACTGCGTGTTGAGTGGCGGAACTTGAACCCAAGCTTTTTGTCTGGTTACCAGAGCTGATAAAATGAAAATAATTCACTCTCCTCGAGTGGGATTCGAACCCACATACCGTCGCGTCCACAGGCAGACGCTGTCGAGGCGCAGAGGCGACTTCTGTGTGAGGTGAAATAGGCGGAAATGCGCTCAACTAAAAAAAAAATTCTCCCCAGTTTATGTAAAATTAACTAACACCTGAATCAAGTTGTCTACAAACTAGCAAGAAAAATTTAAGCTTTGTACAAATTTAATTAATAGCCACTTAGAATGTATTTCTTTAATACAATCCAGTGTAATTATTTGAAGTGTCCAATTACATATCTAATGCTTAATTAAGAAACAGTGTGTATTCATTAAATTATTCTCTGACACTTTCAGCATTCATTAGGGTACCTTTGTTAAAGTAATATTGCAATTACTGCTAATATAAGTGTTTTAATTACATTTTATTTCTTGAATACGATTAAAAAAATAATATCTCATAGATGTTGTGATTTTTATGTTGTTAGCAACATTTATCTTGAATTTGGAAAGCTTATAATAAAATAACTATATAATATATCGAAGGACCGGGACCATCGTGGCGCAGAGGCACAGTGTCTGCCTGTAAACGCGATGGTGTGTGGCTTCGATTCTCACTCAGGAGAATGAAATATTTTCATTTTCTACGTTCTGGTAACAAGGTACAAAAACGTGGCGTTGAGCTCCACCACTCAGCACGTAATGACTCGAATGGCGGAAAGTGGTGAACGGAGTATCTTAACACTAGGGTCCTTGAGCTTTCGGTGCCCTCTGCCTAACCTCCCTCTCACTACGTGTGGGATGCAGCGTGATGTGGAAAAAAATATATAGAAGTGATGGAACTCAACGCCGCGTATCTTCTTTGTCTTCTAGCAGAGAAATTAAACCAACGTACTATGACTGATAAATTGAAATCACAATAATAATGATAAAGAATCACAATAATAATGAGTAATAATCACAATAATAATGATAAAGAAATCACAATAATAATGATAAAGTTAACAAGAAAGACAGGAACTGCCGAAGTCTGTGGGTAGCAAAACAAAGGGGAAAAAAAATATACTCTTTTACAATAGAATCCCGAAAATGTTCTATAATATCGCAATTTAAAAGAATTGTAAAAGACGCTTCTGTGTTAAAGGTTATTACCTAATTAATGATTTTCGCTTCAGTCTATTTCAAAGCCACCATTGTCAATAAATAATTGTAAATTTGTAAATTAACAAATTGCAAAAAAGTAGAATAATATATCCTGCTGACTTTCTTGCGCCGCTTCTTCTCATGTCTGAGGCATTAACTTAAGTCAACCGGCGGTAAGTTATTTGACGAAAAAAAAATTAAGCATATATTCTTATTTTGAACTAATGACGCGCTCGCGGTTTCACCGCTTAAGTAAACTGAATTTCCTTTCTTTCGATATGTTATTCAAATCACATTATATATCGTCGTATTTACTCTAATATAATATTTTTTTTCTAAAATAAAAGTATACTAAGTTACTCCATATTACATCAGCTACCTGTCAGTTAAAGTTCCGTCAAAATTGGTCCAGCCGTTTCAGAGATTAGCCGAAATAAGCAAACAGACAGACAGAAAAAATTGTAAAAATGGTTATTTTCGTATATATATATATATATATATATATATATATATATATATATATATATATATATATATATATATATATATATATATATATATATATATATATATATAATATATATATATATATATATATATATATATATATCTTCTTCTTCTTCTTCTTCTTGGCATTAGTCCCGGCTTTTGCCAGGGTCTGCCTTCCGACTGAGCCTACTCCACTTTGCACGGTCTTTAACATCCTCAGTGGATAATTTATTGGCTCTCATGTCTTGTGTCACGACATCCAGCCATCGCTTCCTTGGGCGTCCGGGTGGTCTAACTCCAGGGACAGACATGTCAAGGCACTTCCTTCCGACATAGTTCTCAGATAGGCGCATAACATGGCCATACCATCTCAGGCGACGCTCTTGGAGCTTATCCACTACGTCACGGACCCCAAGACTACCTCGAATGAATGTGTTGCGTATGCGGTCGGACCGCGTCACGCCACACATCCATCTCAGCATCTTCATCTCCGTGACGTGAAGCTCCTGAGTGTGCCGAGATAATGTTGGCCAACATTCGCTGCCGTATATAAGAACAGGTCGGATAATGCTCTTGTATATCAGTCCCTTGAGCTTGTGCGGTATTCTGCTATCGCAGACCACACCAGTGACCTCCCGCCATTTGGCCCAGGCAGCGTTTATACGGGCATGGATGTCGTGGTCGATGCCTCCAGACTCATGCATAACGGCTCCAAGGTACCTGAACTTCTCCGACTTAACGGCTGGCTCAGGCCCGATATGGATGGTGCTCGAGTCCGGGCTCCCACAAGCCATGTACTCGGTCTTCGACACATTCAGTTTGAGACCACCGTTTTCAAGCGCACCCTTCCAGGCGTTCACTTTACGCTCCAGCATCAGTCGGTTCTCATCGATGAGTACTATGTCATCGGCATACATCATCAGCCACGGAGGCTGGCATTGGATGTCAGCCGAGACAGTATCCAGTACTACATTGAATTTGCCTTCTTTTCCTGAATCACCCCCTGCACCTGGTCATTCCACCACCATGTCTCCCTGTCGATGACACGCCCACCCTTAGTAACACCAAGAACTCGCTTCCCCGCCGCAATGATTGCTGAATGAGCTCGGTCCCATGCAGTCTGAGCGGTCTCGGTGTTAGTCAGTAGATTCTGACTCTCCACCTCCGCCAAGAAGTCGGTCTGCATCGGCCCATTCAACAACCACCACTTAAGTCTAGGCTTGCGTTTCTCGGCTACTTTCTTTTTCGGGGTAACATTATAGTCCATGACAAGGAGGCGATGTTGGGCTGTCAGGCTTTCGCCGGGAATGACCTTACAGTTGGTCACCCTGCCTGTATGACACCGTCTAGTCAGCAAATAATCAATTTGAGTTGAGTGGGACCCGTTCTTATACGTTATAAGGTGCTGAGGTTTCTTCTGGAAGAAAGTGTTCACGATGGCCAGATCAGACGCAATGCAGGTTCTTAGAATATTTTCTCCCTCTGCATTGCGAAGACCATATCCAAAACCCCCGTGAACACGTTCATACACCTCAGCGACCCTACCCACGTGACCGTTCAAGTCCCCCCCAACTAAGATTGCTTCGGTAGACGGTATAGCGAGTAGGACCTCTTCACACTGCTCCCAGAAAGTCTCCTTTTCAGCCGCACTACAACCCGCCTGGGGAGCATAAGCACTGATTAAGTTTGTGATTACGCCCTCGATCAGTACCTTTACCCGCATCAAGCGGTCGCAGCGACGGTCAACTTCAAGAAGCCCATTCTGAAGCTCTTCAGAAAGCGCTACCGCTACACCGTTTTTGCCCGTAGGTGACCCAGTGTATATAAGGCGGTAACCCTGCCCGATGTTACGAGACTTATTGCCCTTCCAGCGAGTTTCCTGAATGAAAGCACACTGGACCCGACGTCTCATGAGTACATCTGCGAGTTCTCTGCATCGTCCGGTTAGAGAGCCAATATTCCATGTTGCAAAGCAGAGTTTCCGTCTGGGTACTGACGTCGTTAGCCGTGCCCGTCCTTGACACGGTAGCCCTTGCCCACTTATCGCAGGTGTAGGGCGATGTGCCTGCGCGTCGTTTAACGGCGACGCCCTAGCCATACCCAGCTTTTTTTAAATCGTTCCATACTAGTGGCGAAGTGGTTTTTAGTGGAGCGATTGCCATCTGACCTCCAAACCCATTACTGGGAGAAACCAAGAAAGGAAAGGGAATAAAAGGCAGAAAGACTTGGAGTATAGGGGAGGGACACCACTTACATGGATTGGATAGGGTTATGAAAGTGGTGGCTCGAGGCCCCGGGGTCGCGTACCCGTATGCCGAAAAACCAAATATCGGACAGATAATTGTCTAGACACCCTCTGAGGTAATATATATATATATATATATATATATATATATATATATATATATATATATATATATATATATGTATATATATATATATATATATATATATATATATATATATATATATATATATATATATATATATATATATATATATATATATATATATATATATATATATATATATATAATATATATATATATATATATATATATATATATATATATATATATATATATATATATATATATATATATATATATATATATATATATATATATATATATATATATTATATATATATATATATGAATGCATGTAGTAAAAAGCGGTTACTTTAATATTACAGGTTATATTACAAACAGACACTCACAATTTTATTTATTAGTACAGATACAGATAAAATTATTTAACTTTCACTAAATTTAACAAAAAAAGCTATTAACTTAAATTAAGAGAGAGTTATATACGGGAAAATTTTAAGCACGCCACTCAAACGTCCCTTTAATTCATATTACAATCCGGATGTATGTCAATCATATTTAATGAAGTATTACAATTAGTATCGAAGAACACGTGAAAATCCATGGCATAAAGCAATTTTATTATTTTTCATTTATTCTAGTTCACTGATCTATCATAATTTACAGGTAACACAGTGGACTTATATAAACGTATCTAAAAGTATACGTTTTTGACAATTTGTAGAGGGTTAAAATCCCGCTACGTTTAAATTTTTCAAATATTTTCTTCGTATGGATTTAAAATATTAAAAATATATATGTAATGAATGAATTTAAATTACAATATATCACGAAGTATGCATAACTATGATGCATCATTTATCTTTATGTGGAAAAAAAGTTATAATATATTTGTACCACAGTGAGAAATTTGTACACAATTATAAAATAATTAAAAGTATTTTTGAATTCTGGTATACTTCGAAGTCATATCAGACAGGACCTGACAAATTAATTACAATTAAAATGAATTAATGGTTAGTAATATTAAATTATTTTCATTTCCTGTAAAGACATTGGGCGGCATCGAGTTCCGCCATTCAATCTTGAATATAGTTTGAAAACGATTAATGAAATGTCTTGGCATAGCTTTTAATACATAAATATATATATATATATATATATATATATATATATATATATATATATATATATATATATATATATATATATATATATATATATATATATATATATATATATATATATATATATATATATATATATATATATATATATATATATATACATATATATATATATACCAGCGACCACTTTTCATAACCCTATCCAATCCATGTAAGTGTGTCCCTCCCCTATATTCCAAGTCTTATTCCCTTTCCTTTCTTGGTTTCTCCCAGTAATGGGTTTGGAGGTCAGATGGCAATCGCTCTACTAAAAACCACTTCGCCACTCGTATGGACCGATTTGGAAAAAAGCTGGGTATGGCTAGGGCGTCGCCGTTAAACGAGGCGCAGGCACATCGCCCTACACCTGCGGTAAGTGGGCAAGGGCTACCGTGTCAAGTACGGGCACGGCTAACGACGTCAGTACCCAGACGGAAACTCCGCTTTGCAACATGGAATATTGGCTCTCTAACCGGACGATGCTGAGAACTCGCAGATGTACTCATGAGACGTCGGGTCGAGTGTGCTTTCTTTCAGGAAACTCGCTGGAAGGGCAATAAGTCTCGTAACATCGGGCAGGGTTACCGCCTTATATACACTGGGTCACCTACAGGCAAAAACGTTGTGACGGTAGCGCTTTCTGAAGAGCTTCAGAATGGGCTTCATGAAGTTGACCGTAGCTGCGACCGCTTGATGCGAATAAAGGTACTGATCGAGGGCGTTATCACAAACTTAATCAGTGCTTATACTCCCCAGGCAGGTTGTAGCGCGGCTGAAAAGGAGGCCTTCTGGGAGCATTATCAAGAGGTCCTACTCGCTATACCGTCTACCGAATCAGTCTTAGTTGGGGAGGACTTGAACGGCCACGTGGGTAGGGTCGCTGAGGTGTATGAACGTGTTCACGGGGGTTTTGGATATGGTCTTCGCAATACCCTCTGCAAGAAAATATTCTAAAAACCTGCATTGCGTCTGATCTGGGAACACGTATCGTGAACACTTTCTTCCAGAAGAAATCTCAGCACCGTATAACGTATAATAACGGGTCCCACTCAACTCAAATTGATTATTTGTTGACTAGACGGTGTCATATAGGCAGGGTGACCGACTGTAAGGTCATTCCCGGTGAAAGCCTGACGGCCCATCATTGTCTCCTTGTCATGGACTATAATGTTACTCCGAAAAAGAAAGGAGCTGAAAAACGCAAGCCAACAACCACCACTTAATAGTGGTGGTTGTTGAATGGGCCGATGCAGACCGACTTCTTGGCGGAGGTGGAGAGTCAGAATCTACTGACTAACACCGAGACCGCTCAGACTGCATGGGATCGAGCTCATTCAGCAATCATTGCGGCGGGGAAGCGAGTTCTTGGTGTTACTAAGGGTGGGCGTGTCATCGACAGGGAGACATGGTGGTGGAATGACCAGGTGCAGGGGGTGATTCAGGAAAAGAAGGCTGCGTTTAAAGAGTGGCAGCATTCCAACTCTCCTGAAGACAGACTGGAGTACATTGCAGCGAAACGGGCCAGCAAAAGAGCTGTAGCCAGAGCCCGCAGAGAAAGTTTGTCGCCATTGTACGATAAACTTGAAACTGTGGAGGGGCAGAAGCTCATATAGCTATATAGCTGGCTCGTGCTCGAGATAAAGCGACGCAGGATATTACAAAATGTCTTTGCGTCAGAGATTCTCGGGGCACGTTGCTTTGTAGTCATGCCTCTGTGAAGGAGAGATGGAGAAGCTACTTTACAACAGTCTTGTAGTCTTCCTACTAAATTATCTCCTAACCTCGGACTTGTTGATCCAATAACCCGTGACGAACCTCGTAATTGTCTTCAACGCATGAAGAACGGAAAAGCGGTAGGACCTGACGACATCCCGATCGAGGCGTGGAAATCGTTGGGCTCTCTTGGTGTGCTTATACTTACTGACCTGTTTAACCGTATCTTGAATACTAGAAAGATGCCACATCAGTGGCGGCAAAGCTTTATTATCCCTATTTACAAAGGAAGGGGCAGTGTTCAAGATTGCGGTAGTTATAGGGGCATTAAGATTATGAGCCACACCATGAAGCTCTTCGAGCGCATGATCGGCCTCAGGCTCCGCCAAGAATGTACTTTCTCTGAGTCTCAGTATGGGTTTCAACTAAGATCAGGCACTATGGACGCCATTTTTGCCCTCAGAACTTTGATGGAGGCTTACAGGGGAAAAAGGAGAGCTCTGCTTGTGGCCTTTTTGGACCTGCAGAAGGCTTTTGACTCTGTGCCACGTTAGTGTATCTGGTGGGCATTGCGATCCAAGGGGATCCCTGAAGCCTATATTGAGGTTATCAGAGATATGTACAACGACTCCGCTTCAGTGGTCAGGACTGCTGTTGGGGACGCCAAGCCCTTCCCGATTACAGTAGGGGTTCACCAGGGCTCAGCTCTTAGTCCGTTCTTATTCAATGTCTGCTGGATACTGTCTCGGCTCACATCCAATGCCAGCCTCCGTGGCTGATGATGTAATGCCGATGACATAGTACTCATCGACGAGAACCGACTGATGCTGGAGCGTAGAGTGAACGCCTGGAAGGGTGCGCTTGAGAACGGTGGTCTCAAACTGAATGTGTCGAAGACCGAGTACATGGCTTGCGGGAACCCGGACTCGAGCACCATCCACATCGGGCCTGAGCCAGCCGTTAATTCGGAGAAATTCAGGTACCTTAGAGCCGTTATGAATGAGTCTGGAGGCATCGACCACGACATCCATGCCCGTATAAACGCTGCCTGGGCCAAATGACGGGAGGTCACTGGTGTGGTCTGCGATAGCAGAATACCGCCCAAGCTCAAGGTAACCGCATACGCAACAAATTCATTCGAGGTAGTCTTGGGGTCCGTGACGTAGGCCATGTTATGCGCCGATCTGAGAACTATGTCGGAAGGAAGTGCCTTTACATGTCTGTCCCTGGAGTTAGACCACCCGGACGCCCAAGGAAACGATGGCTGGATGTCGTGACATAAGACATGAGAGCCAGTAAATTGACCATATATATATATATATATATATATATATATATATATATATATATATATATATATATATATATATATATATATATATATGTATATATATATATATATATATATATATATATGGTCAATTATATATATATATATATATATATATATATATATATATATATATATATATATATATATATATATATATATATATATATAATATATATATATATATATATATATATATATATATATATATATCTATATATATATATATATATATATATATATATATATATATATATATATATATATATATATATATATATATATATATATATATATATATATATATATATATATATATATATAGAGAAACAAAAAGAAGCTCATGGTAGGCGCGGCCGCGAACGGGTGGCTTGTAAGAAAATATAATTTCCACATTTCATACATTGTAGATCAAAAGCATGAGAAATTGTATTACGAAGGTTGAATTAACATGACTTATGAGTTCGCGTTTTGAACTTTCAAAATTGTTAATACAATTATGTACTTACATACCTACATACATTTTATGAATGTGTGGAATAATTTACGCGGTATTAACGATTGTAGAATTTATGTTATGTTAAGTTGAATCCAACTTAAGTAATTATGTTCCATTCGAATTAAAACCTTTGGCAATGTTATTAAATTCAAGGAGTTTTGTGTGTGACATGTTATAACTTTGATTCTTTGGTTTAACTTTTGTAGATTAGCGTAAGATTATTTTAAGTAAGTTATAGGATTATATTGTAGCACAAGAATTTCACATTAGAGATTATGTTTTGTCAAATGAAAATAGTTAATCTCAAATAGGGATTGCTACTGCTATTGCGTGTACATCTGTCAGACGTTGGAACACGTTGGCATAGTAGCTCCGCTGCCTATACCTTGTAAAAAATGCAAAATAATTAAGCATAGCTCTCATATCTTTTGATAAGTTAGTTACGAGCGTATATGCTTGCGTGTCTTAGAAGTTTGATTTTTAGTGTGCTTCAAGAACTTCTCGATGTAAATATTGGATATTGATTTCAGCTTCATTCCTCCACGTGATTTGGAGATAATGATCTTGACAGATATATGGACAGACAGACGGACCATAAAGTGATCCTATAAGGGTTACGTTTTTTCCTTTTGAGAGCAGGAGCCCTAAAAACATGTGTTCAACTGTAAACATTTTTCTATTTACAACATTTTAGTAACTTTTCTTATTAATTAACTAATATGACCCATAAGCATTTTACTATAGCAAAAAATCGTGATGGTTGTGGGTTGAAGTCCTATTCGGGGAGAGGAATATTTTGAGATAGATATATTTTCGTTTTCCTTGCTCTGGTGACAAGAAAAGCGATTCAACATGCAATATCTAAAAAGACGGAAAGCGGAGAGCATAAAAAATCCTTTAGTAAAATTCGATTAAATCCTGTAATATTCTTTTATACATCATTGAACTTGATTTGCATCTAATTATGAAGTTGAGGAAAATTTTAAATATAAGACGTCACTTTAAAATCGACATAATTCTCTACAATATAGAGTTCACTTTTAAATCGTACGTTTCTTATCTGTAACGTTATTGCTTAGAGATAAGGTGTAAATTGGCATGTTTGGAGTGGATTATAAATCGTGCGTCGCTGGACGCCAGTTTCCACTTCATTTCCAAATAAACTCTGGCAAAGTAATAACAAAGTTTGGGGGAGTCATATTGAAGTGAAGATGTGTGAATATTTTGGATGTGTTATTTGAAATAGTACTATTTTATACCTATTTAGCTGTAGAATACTTTTATTTGAAATCGTGGGATAGTAAATGATAGTAATGGCGATGATTTTAGGTTCGATTCTCACTAGGGGAAATTCTTCTTTTTTTATTTCTATGCTTTGGTAAGAAAATAAATGTGGGTGTTGAGTTTCCTCATTAAACACTGCGTCTCGAAAATTGCACGCAGCGGAAAGAGGGTGGAGTGTCTTAACACTACCGTTACCAGTGTCTAAACTGCTATGCAGGATAAAGCTGTTGAATAATCTATTTACATATTTATTGATTAATTTCATATAAGATTGTATACAGTACAAATTTTTTTTAAACTTGCTAAATTAATATTTTAATTAATAAACAAAAAATAAAGTTAATTGTTAATATTTATTTTTTATACGTAAATAAAATAATCAATTGCTTATCATAACTAAATTCCTCGTAAAACTTTAATCAAGTCCTTTAAACAGCTTAAGCACTCAAATCAATTAATCTATATCGTATGTAGAAAGTTATAACAATAACACCACATCCATATTATATTAGACCTTTTTCATCAAATCTTACAATGGATGGAACATTGAGCAATTTTATACACGTAGTTTATGAGGTTACTTCGTACACATAACGGGTCATAACTCAGGGACGGCCTTCATTAAAAACTTGTTGTGATAAAAGAGAATTAAAAAGTATGCCAAAGTATTTCAAAGTTATGTCGAACAGAAGCTCAATCGGGAATTTTGTTCGCACCTTAACGATTATAAGATCTAAATTTGTGACATTTTTTTTACATAACAGGATAAAAATTTACTTGATATTAACTATTAAATGTTGTAATGTAAATGTATAATATAAGGTATAATTTACGTGTAATACCTTTGTTTTTTTTTAGTTTTACATTTTCTTCCGCATGCAGTAGAGAAGGCAGATGTAACAGTGTTAAGACACTCCGTTCCTCACTTTCCATTCGATTTTAGAGACATTTAACGCGTGTAACCAATTAATCTAATAGCTCTATATAAGATCTGGAAAAAAGAAAAAATATGTCAAATTAGTATTCTTATTTACCCATTCAACTTGAAGTAAATAAATGATGGCATATATTTTTTCTTACATCGATATATACACAATACTAGCAACATTATAGTCACAGATTTTTTTTAAATCATGATTATAATACTCTATTCAATTGCTTGAAAATTTGAACCCGTTCTCTTGAGATAAAATAGGAATGTACCATTGAACTGAAGTTCAATCGTACATTCGGTGCTACGACGGTCTACCTCTACATGTGAGTAATAAATTGAATTTGCCCCCATCCCATTTGCTAGTTTGTCAGTAGACAAAGTGTGGAATCCAATACTCAAAACTTACTTGTAGCAAGACACTTTCACGATGCTCTCTGAGAATCCAGATAGAAATTAACAAGGTTTATACTGTTGACTTTGGTGAATTAAAAAACAAATACATATATGTATATTAAAATTAAATAAATTTATATGAAAATGTATTAATTGTATACAAGTAAATAATATACAAATTTTGAATAAATCAGTGCAAGGATCCTTGATTCGAAATATATATATAATATATATATATATATATATATATATATATATATATATATATATATATATATATATATATATATATATATATATATATATATATATATATATCTTCTTCTTCCTGGCATTAGTCCCGGCTTTTGCCAGGGTCTGCCTTCCGACTAAGCCTACTCCACTTTGCACGGTCTTTAACATCCTCAGTGGACAATCTATTGGCTCTCATGTCCTTGTGTCACGACATCCAGCCATCGCTTCCTTGGGCGTCCGGGTGGTCTAACTCCAGGGACAGACATGTCAAGGCACTTTCTTCCGACATAGTTCTCAGATCGGCGCATAACATGGCCATACATCTCAGGCGACGCTCTTGGAGCTTATCCACTACGTCACGGACCCCAAGACTACCTCGAATGAATGTGTTGCGTATGCGGTCGGACCGTGTAACGCCACACATCCATCTCAGCATCTTCATCTCTGTGACGTGAAGCTCCTGAGTGTGCCGAGATAATGTTGGCCAACATTCGCTGCCGTATAAAAGAACCGGTCGGATAATGCTCTTGTATATCAGTCCCTTAAGCTTGGGCGGTATTCTGCTATCACAGACTACACCAGTGACCTCCCGCCATTTGGCCCAGGCAGCGTTTATACGGGCGCAGCGTTTATATGGATGTCGTGGTCGATGCCTCCAGACTCATGCATAACGACTCCAAGGTACCTGAACTTCTCCGACTTAACGGCTGGCTCAGGCCCGATATGGATGATGCTCGAGTCCGGGTTCCCGCAAGCCATGTACTCGGTCTTCGACACATTCAGTTTGAGACCACCGTTCTCAAGCGCACCCTTCCAGGCGTTCACTTTACGCTCCAGCATCAGTCGGTTCTCGTCGATGAGTACTATGTCATCGGCATACATCATCAGCCACGGGGGCTGGCATTGGGATGTGAGCCGAGACAGTATCCAGCACTACATTGAATAAGAACGGACTAAGAGCTGAGCCCTGGTGAACCCCTACAGTAATCGGGAAGGGCTTGGTGTCGCCAACAGCGGTCCTAACCACTGAAGCGGAGTCGTTGTACATATCTCTGATAACCTCAATATAGGCTTCAGGGATCCCCTTGGATCGCAATGCCCACCAGATACACTGACGTGGCACACAGTCAAAGGCCTTCTGCAAGTCCAAAAAGGCCACATGCAGAGCTCTCCTTTTTTCCCTGTAAGCCTCCATCAAAATTCTGAGGGCAAAAATGGCGCCATAGTGCCTGATCCTGGTTGAAACATTCTTGGCGGAGCCTGAGGCCGATCATGCGCTCGAAGAGCTCCATGGTGTGGCTCATAATCTTAATGCCCCTATAACTACCGCAATCTTGAACACTGCCCCTTCCTTTGTAAATAGGGATAATAAAGCTCTGTTGCCACTGATGTGGCATCTTTCCAGTATTCAAGATACGGTTAAACAGGTCAGTAAGTATAAGCACACCAAGAGAGCCCAACGATTTCCACGCCTCGATTGGGATGTCGTCAGGTCCTACCGCTTTTCCGTTCTTCATGCGTCGAAGACAATTACGAGTTTCGTCACGGGTTATTGGAGCAACAAGTCCGAGGTTAGGAGATAATTCAGGAGGAAGACTACGAGACTGCTGAGTGTTCAGCAGCTCCTTAAAGTAGCTTCTCCATCTCTCATTCACAGAGGCATGACTACAAAGCAACGTGCCCCGAGAATCTCTGACGCAAAGACATTTTGTAATATCCTGCGTCGCTTTATCTCGAGCACGAGCCAGTTTGTATATGAGCTTCTGCCCCTCCACAGTTTCAAGTTTATCGTACAATGGCGACAAACTTTCTCTGCGGGCTCTGGCTACAGCTCTTTTGCTGGCCCGTTTCGCTGCTTTGTACTCCAGTCTGTCTTCAGGAGAGTTGGAATGCTGCCATTCTTTAAACGCAGCCTTCTTTTCCCGAATCACCCCCTGCACCTGGTCATTCCACCACCATGTCTCCCTGTCGATGACACGCCCACCCTTAGTAACGCCAAGAACTCGCTTGCCCGCCGCAATGATTGTTGAATGAGCTCGATCCCATGCAGTCTGAGCGGTCTCGGTGTTAGTCAGTAGATTTTGACTCTCCACCTCCGCCAAGAAGTCTGTCTGCATCGGCCCATTCTACAACCACCACTTAATCCTAGGCTTGCGTTTCTCAGCTACTTTCTTTTTCGGGGTAACATTATAGTCCATGACAAGGAGGCGATGTTGGGCCGTCAGGCTTTCGCCGGGAATGACCTTACAGTTGGTCACCCTGCCTGTATGACACCGTCTAGTCAGCAAATAATCAATTTGAGTTGAGTGGGACCCGTTCGTATACGTTATAAGGTGCTGAGGTTTCTTCTGGAAGAAAGTGTTCACGATGGCCAGATCAGACGCAATGCAGGTTCTTAGAATATTTTCTCCCTCTGCATTGCGAAGACCATATCCAAAACCCCCGTGAACACGTTCATACACCTCAGCGACCCTACCCACGTGACCGTTCAAGTCCCCCCCAACTAAGATTGCTTCGGTAGACGGTATAGCGAGTAGGACCTCTTCACACTGCTCCCAGAAAGTCTCCTTTTCAGCCGCGCTACAACCCGCCTGGGGAGCATAAGCACTGATTAAGTTTGTGATTACGCCCTCGATCAGTACCTTTACTCGCATCAAGCGGTCGCAGCGACGGTCAACTTCAAGAAGCCCATTCTGAAGCTCTTCAGAAAGCGCTACCGCTACACCGTTTTTGCCCGTAGGTGACCCAGTGTATATAAGGCAGTGTATATAAGGTAACCGTGCCCGATGTTACGAGACTTATTGCCCTTCCAGCGAGTTTCCTGAATGAAAGCACACTGGACCCGACGTCTCAAGAGTACATCTGCGATATATATATATATATATATATATATATATATATATATATATAATATATATATATATATATATATATATATATATATATATATATATATATATATATATATATATATATATATATATATATATATATATATATATATATCGCAGATGTACTCTTGAGACGTCGGGTATCTATTCGTCGGGTATATATTGAGATTGGGAATCAAGTGAATGAAAACAATATGATTGACACAATGAAACTGCACAGATTCTATATAATACATATCTGCAGTTAAAGTTAATTAGAATTAACCCGTTCTGAAGTATAGAAAAGCCCTATAGCTAGGTGGTTGTGGCAACGGCATGTCAGAAGGGAATCCAGCAGTATACGATGATATGTATATATGACAGATATCTGAATGTGAATATGAAGAAATCTCTTCTAAAGATAAGTCTGTCGTTGTGAACTATAGTTACGGATATACCTTGTTATTGTATAACTATTTTAACGTATTTCCTTGAAGGAGATATAGATAAGGTTCTTACGAGCTGATTTTGTCCTATACAACCCTAGGTCTGAGGACAAACTTTTAAGTAAAGTTTTCTCTGTTTTGCATATAAAGTTTTGACGTGAATCTAAAATATATTCATACAAATGGTCACTATATTCCCACATTAAAAGGTCTGTCACGTTTCTACTCGGTCGAGTGTAAAATATTAACTCGTCCACCTTCCGTAGCGTTAACTTATGTGTATAATTTTTCATTTTTTACTTTTCACTCCATACACAGTATGTGAAAAGATATGGAAACTATCGTAGTTTTTAAAATTTACTCAAATTCTGCACGTATTTTACTGCACATTATTTACTTTGTAATTTTTACAGATTTAATTTATATTTACTTAAACTGTTACATTCATTACAAAAAAATGCATACTATATTAAATTTACGAAAGATATTTCGATTTTAATTTAAAACAAAAAAAATAATAAATATATAAAACAAAAAATAAATAATAAAAACCAATTTGGAGGTGCTGGGATTTGAACCCAGGACTTTCAGCATGCGAAGCAGACACTCTACCACTGAGTTACACCCCCTATGTACGGAGATTGTCAAAATGCTTATTCAAACTGACATAACTAAGTTCTTGCTATATAGTTCACTATATATAATATATGTGTCAATAGTCATTTAAGTCTACTTTTAAGTAATATGAAAAGTGAGCTTTTTAAATAATTAATTATAAAACCAATACCTAAGAAAAGGTACAGATAGTTTGTACGTAGTGTATGCATTATGTATGTATTTATATATAAAAAAGATATTTTTACTTTTTTTTTTTTTTTTTGCCTACTTACCTTAGAGACTGGACTGATGCAACTGTTATGCAAGGCGGTCGGCAACGGTTAATAGAGAAGAGATGAAGAAGAGATTAAGTTCAGTGGTGTGATTATTGAAGAGGTGTGATTATTGAAGAGGTATTGAGGCTATGCCAGCAGTTAAAGCTAAAAGTATCATACGTCACCTTTAAACATACCGGTATAGTACATATATATTCGGTTCAAATTTAATAGAAAAATGTTCTTATAAAAATGTTACATCCTCCCTATATTGGCTATTTCTTTTACGATTTTAGGAATTTAAAATATATTGTGACCTAAAACACGCTATTGGCAGTAAAGTTATTGATTCCATAAACGTGAATGTGTCCAATATGGAAAGCTCATAAAGCTGATTCCGTCTCACGACAGGTACGTACTAGTGTTACAACCTTACTTTACTTGTGTTTTCTATTAATTATTATCTTGACATTAGGGTTAGTTAATGTTAAAGTTCCAAGTATTTTTTGTGTAAATATCAATTTAATAGTTTCTAAAACAATGTAAATTTTGTTAGAAAAACAAAATATCATGGAATTTACTAGGAATATATCTAGATATAATAATGTCTTGGTTTTAATACTAGTAGTTAGACTATTATGCCCGTATAGACTAAACAAATGAAAAGTAACCTTATTTTCTATAAAATCTGAAATAGGACTTTTTTTCACGTTTAACTCATACATACAGTAAGAAAGACAGATAGAACATAGTGTTGAAACACTCCGTTCGCTATTTCTTAGCCAAATTATTTTTTTTTAAATTCATATATCAATACTTTCAAATACGCCGCTTATAGCACTGAAAAAAAATATATAGGTACACACAAACAGATGCACACGTTGTAAGGTGAGTTTAACATTTTATTCTGATCCGGCGACGAGTAACCGTAATTGCTGTTACGTTTTATTGCCATATCATACCTTTTGTATACTAGGACCGTACATATATGGAAATTATTGATTGGTAAGAAACTTTTAAAGCTTTAGGCTAGAAAGTTATACATAATAACTATCAAAGCTTTTTTTATTGTTGATACCAATGGATGTAGCGATAGAAATATACAAGGACTTTTTGCCTCTAGCCGTCTCTATACAGAAATATCACTCTAGTTTTGTATTTATTACGATATGAAATTCTTATATAATTGACAAAGTGATTGGACAAACAGGAAATTGTATATTTATCTATATGTGAGATACATTTCCAATATTATAAAACTTAAATATATTGCTATAATTCAATCTTTTTTTTTAAATTCACCATTTGTTATGGGCCTTGTCATTAACAAGGCCCATTACATGCCATAGTACATTTTGATGTATTTTTGTTACATGACAGTAAACATATTAAAAAAAAACGTATTATATAGACAAATTTTATCTGTTTGACTTTTCTTTAATATAAAATAATTCGATTTTTTAATAAACCCATAAATGTAGGAAAAAAGTAGAAAACGGAGTGTTTTGCCAATAGATTTTCTCTGCCTCGACAAAAATCTGAAAATATGAAAAGATAAACCAAATATTTATAACAATATATTTTGGCAATAAAACGATATCCAGTAAAACCGTACTGTATAATGAAACTCCTCCATTCATTATTCCACGCAAAGTTACTAAATCTGAAGACTCAGTTATACAAGCCATTAATTAAATTAAACTTTCAAAATTATGAGGCCATGGTGGCTCAGTGAGATGGTGGGAGTGTGTGTATGGGATTGTTATGAGTTCGATTCCGGTTGGGGGAATAATTTTATTTAAACTATTATCTTTACTCTATCTCTCTCTGATAAGGAAAGGTCCCGCTTTGTTAAGGAAAATGTCCATCCATCCATCGGAAAACAGGAAACGGAGTATTTTAACTTATTTTTTGAATACTGTAGATTTAATTTTTAGAAGTAGTAATCATTTCCATAAATTGGGAACGTGGTCCGTGGAAGGACATGTGGTCTTTATAACCTATGTCATCTGAATTAATATTTCGTATATGTTGGGAAGGCAAAGTCTATACATATGTAGAGTAAACCCTACCACAAAAAATATACAAAATTGTATGTTAGTAAAAAAAAATATATTAAAACTACTAAAAAACTTAAATAGTAAATACATATTTCAAGGAAAACCTAACTCAAAATAACAAATGTTGAATCATAAATCAAAATTAAACGGCGCCGCTGCTCCCAGAGATCCGGTAATGAGAAATCGAGTTAACTCCGCTACATTGAAAGCATTATTTGGCGGCGACGAATTTAAAAACAAGATGACATTTTCTTATTTACTTAATAAACTTCTGAGTATAGTGAAATGTGTGAACTATGTTTTCTTTTTTTTTTCTTAGGCATTTAGTGTGAAGGTTAAGAATTATTATTTTTAACAGAGGTTTTAATTTAGAAGATGAGTTAATCTATACTTTTTTTATTTTTCTTTATACATGTTTAGGTCATTTCAATTTAATGAAAGTCAAACATGAACGACGTAAGACATTTTAAGTTTTATTTTCTAACTTTTGGACTGCATAATAGCTGAAAAGGCAAAATGCATTAATACTTTGAAATTTATTTAAAAGGATTAACCTAACATGCCAATTTCTACCTAATTTCAAAACGTAACTCAACGCCGCATATCATGTTATAAAAGCGCAGAAAGCTACGCTACTATAGACAGCTATACTACTAACAATTTGCTACCACAGGATAGCGCACCTAAAATCTCATTGTTTCATTTGGTTTTTTGTATTTTATTTTGGCCCTTAATGTTTTTCAGGTTTCCTTTGTTAAATTAAAATTATGAATTCCTGGTAGGTCTTGATTGTTTTTGTTCTTTACCATCTTTTATAAATATTTTTGTTCGTTATTTATTTGTCTTGCATCCCTGTATTGTTTTAATTTCACAAACAGAACATAGATTTGCTTTTAATTATATTTGCAGGAAAGTGGATAACGGAGGATTTCAATATTATGTTCTTCTAACGCGGGGGAAATCTTTTAAAGTCCGTTTAAAAGAACTCGGTTATGGGGGATTTTCACTCACTAAAACCCCTGCGATTGCCGTCCTCGACACAACGGAAGGGCCCGGGAAATCGGCCGCACCGTAGCCCTTCTCACATGACATGCTCCTCCAAGGAGCTCGCTTTGAGAGAGAATAGATTTTTTCTCTTCACCACAAGCGATGTTGACTAAGCTAAGCCAATATAACACCAGAAAGATTAGCGAGCGTGCCACCACGGCGACGTTGTCTATGGAGAGAAGGATTCTCCCTCTCTCGATCGCGTTCTGCAGCCTCTTTCTGAGACATGACTGTCTCACAGAAGGTGACAACGGCTGTCTACGCTGATTCCTTGCCCAATATTGTCTTTATGACTGCGGGAAGAGAAAGATTATGTCCGACTTCCTGTACTAGGGCTTGCCTTTCTGCGTCCCAGGCAGAGCAGAATTGAAAGGTGTGCTGGGCCGTATCAGACTCTTTGCCACAGTGGCCACTTATCCTGTCGCCCGATCTCAAACAAATAATCACCGAAACTACCATGTCCGGTGATTATCTATGTAAGTGCATCGTATAGGATCATCGAACGAATAATCCCAGCATAAAGTAAACGAACTTCCTCGCTCGTTCCACCAAGATTAGGCAGTAGTTTGTGCAGAGCACCTACTACCTTGTCTGTCCGAGGAATATGGCGCTCGAAAAGGCCCGAAGGAGGAAAGGCCGAAAGGCTCTTCGAACCCTCAGAGACTGTCCAATGTCAACCCTAAGTATTTCATATGCGAGAATGTGCGAGTCGGGCGGCTCTCTACTCCTCGGTAACTTGTGAAACCATAACGCCTCGATCTTGTGAGCTGCTGTACGTAAACCCAGCTCACAGATTTTGGTAATGGCCGTTTTCACTCCAATTTCTGCAAGTCTTTTGGTCTCCTCGAATGACCCCCGGATGCCAGCACCAACATGTCATCTGCATAGCAAATAATATTGACACCACTAGGTAGATTCACACGTAAAACAATGTCGTACGCAAGATTCCACAACAGAGGCCCTAGAACAGATCCTTGCTGAATCCCACAATACATCTTTCTATGAATTCTGTCGCCGTTTTGATCTATGTATAATATGTACCTATCTCGCAAATAGTCCTTAATAATTGCCTGTAAATATAAGGAGATGGTACATAAGTGATTACATAAATGTATCCCAAGGGATAGAATTAAATGCATTGACAATATCCAGGCTAATTGACGACTACAATGCATACGAATACAACAGTTAAATAACTATCTTAATCTGCTTCTAAGGGCAGGAAGGGCTAAAACCCAAACTCTTTCGGGAATGCCATCGGGACCTGGTGTAGTGTTACGAGCACGCAGACGGCGAACTACTTAGTCAATTTCCAAATCCGTTATGTTCAACTCATCAGACCAGGTCAGAGGAATGAAATCTACTGGAGAGTATGACCGGATTATAGGAAACAGTGTATTAATTACGCTTCTGAGAAGATCTGGATTTAGAGTTTCTGTCAAAGGAGGCATCCATGGTCGCAGTTTACACAAAACTTTACGGTATGGGCGTCCCCACGGATCTCGATACAGTCCTACAAGAAGCTTTTTCCAGGAAGACGCTTTGGTCTGCGAAATTGCTACTTGAAGAGCCACTGTAGCTTTTCAATATGCCTCATAGTCCCTGCTTGTTTCCTCCTCGGTCACTCGTTTTCGTGTTCGGGTTCTCATATATTTACGCCTGGTGTGTAAGCAAGACTCACGTAGTTTGGCTATCTCCAATGACCACTAGTATTCTGCTTTATAATTAATTCGTTTGACTCTGGGCATCGCTGCGTCACAAATCCATACCATTGTACCTCTAAACAAGAACACTCATCACACATCCCCAAAACAAGAACACTCGTCTTGACCCCCTTGCCAGTCGTTCATCATGATTTACAACCCCAATTCAAAATGAAAAGCGGTTGCAGATCATGCCCACGATGCACCGCGAGGAAGTGACCGGCAGGCACCCCATGTTCTTCTAACCTAACTTAACCTATCTTGCTTAGTGTCAGTGCAAAACAAACAATCTATATATAAAACATACCATACGTAGCTAAATTGTAGCATTTCGTAGCTTTTTGTAGCGCTAAGTTAATGTATGTATTAGGTAGTTAATGCTACATTTATAAATAGCCTAGCATCTATTTAAATTACTTGTTTTAGTCATTATAATAAATATATATTTAAATACATACATTTAATAATTTATTGTACTAAAGCTTCTTTTACAAATATAAACCGAATGATGGCTAAGTTATTTCACTTTTAATTCTCTGTTTCCGACTCATTTAAGGGATTTTTGTATGAGTTATGGTGAATACGATACTAATTAGCTCACTAAAGTGTTATGCTAATTATGGTACTCGTATGAAGAAATCACTGTAACTAATAAATAGTATACCGAACGTTATCGTACCATACCTTACTATGTAAGTAATAGTCATTTTTTAATCGGAATCCCAACAAAAGGCGTAGATGTGCCTCCAATATCCTAACCTTGCATGTATTGTCTTCATTAAATTTATGTATAACAATACAGAATCGCAGAGAATATAAATACTACGTTTGTGAATTGTTGTTGTGGATTACATTACTTTCTTCGCTTTAGGTAAGACAATTAAGCGTGGTATTGAGTTCCATCACTCGAAACGCTATGTCTCGAAAGTAGAGCGGGAAGTGGGGAATGTAGTGTCTTAACACTACCTAGTATTAAATTTTGCCTATCCCACGCTCACGCTGTATATTGCATATTTTATATATATGCAATATACAGCGTGAAGCTAAAGAAAACTTAACTTACTTTTTCAGTCAGCTCTTAAAAAAGAATCTATATATATATATATATATACGTAATAAAAAAAATTCTACCTTTAAAAACACATCAACATCAAACAGGTTCCCATACTAATAGAATGAAAGAAAAGATCAATAAGTCGAATCCCGTTGGCCCAATCTTATCTCGAGTTTAATGAAATTTTTCAGAAACCACACATGACATGGGTACTCTTTGTATAAAAAGACACCAAATTTACAAGCCAATTGAAAACGTAACTTATGTAGAATATATAAAGTTGAATTTGACATAATTGTAGAAATGAATTTATTACATATCGTTTCGGGAGATATTTCGATATGCCAGTACCCACGCTCTAAGTTGGTAAATAAAATTATCCGATCCTGTCGATCAAGTTTTAACGAATGGATCCGTTACTCAGATCAGATTTTTATTGATTAGAACAAAAACTGTTCTGAAATTCATGTTATTATTTATTAATTAGCTATTATATAATTTATTTCCATATTAGGTGTCCATATATGTATATGTAGAGTAGAAGGAAAAGGTTATTTGTTATTTAATAAGACCTCTCATTACCCTTTGTAATATATTTGCGTATGACAGCTACTTTCTTTAAATGATAACGTGAAAATGTTTCATTTTTGAGGAAATGGAAAAAAATAATATATTTGAGTAATATTTTCCCATTTATATAACGTTCAATTACATGTAATGATGTTTATTTTCGGAATTAATGATACTTTTATTTTTGAGACAGGAAATTTCATCCAGCGTACAATTTAAACAAATTGTGAAAGTATACTAAAGGAGACTAAAGAGGAGAGTGATGTAATTTCAAAATATCTTCTATAACTATACATATCAAGAAATATTTGACACAAATCGAACTCACGATCTTCTCTACAACAAGATTCACTAACTAGTTTTATGATTTTGTAAGAGCATAATAGGATACGCTTTCTAATAGTAAGGCACCGTATAATATAGTTCAAACATCCATCAACGACGAGGCTTACAATTTAGAACTACTCTTGATAAGACAAGCCATCTCGCCAATTTCCTCTTGGCACTGCATTCTTCCATACCCATTACTTACACAACAACTTCAATATATTTCTTAAGCTATTAACTTTCTTCCGGAATCGTCCGACTATTTTGTTTTGTGTAACGTGCTGTCTAAATCACTGAAATGGGGACATGTGGGTTTCCTTATTGCATGAGACGACACCAATTTATTGTTGCCCAACTTCAGACATTTAGACCGTTTTATGATGTTATAAGAGCATAATGGGGTACGCTTTGTAATAGTTGTTCTGTTATGCTGATTGATCTTGGGCTTGAATTGCTTTCATTATGGTTTTGTATGGAGATAATACCGCAGTAGTTAGTAGCACAGATAGACAGTGCGTAGCTGCTAGTACAGTATAGTAGCGGTAACCTATAAATAAGAAAAAGGTAGAGACAATCTAAGTTAACATAATTCTCAATTCTCATTCCTGACAAGAAAGTATTATGTTGATGTGAATGTAGATTAGTTATATAATAATCAAATTACTGTCGTTGGAAATGAATCCTTTGCATAATTGATGTATAAATAATATATATAATATATGGAACGCTTATTTTGAGAGTGTTTAGGTAAAAATAGTACATGTTTAATTTTATTAAAAGCTATATGGTTTGTTACAATTTAAAATTCGTGGCACTCGATAACTTGCCTACATTTTTTTATTAACGTATATGTCAGGCTTTCATTTTCTCGGAACAGGTGAAAATGGACATCAATTTTAAAATAAACGAAATAATAAAGAATTATTTTCTATACTAATATTTAATATAACATAATGATAATAAAAATGATAAAGATAATTGCTAAGCTTTTGGCAAGCTTTTGTGTAGTTATTTAGTGTATAGAATATGTATATAATCTAGACAAGGTTTTCTATGCTTTAGGACCAAGCTCGACGTTGTGCTATAAATTTCCTAATTAAAGTGAGGAAATGAAAGCAAATAAATGCCTCCAATTCCCAATTGAAACCACAACCATCGTGAAAATGGCGAAATAATCTGTTGTAGTCTGAAATAATTAAAAAACAAGTATATTTAATTAAATATAATTTAAGTATACAATATCAAATATACCCAAAAGAAGTAAAAACAGAGAACTCATAAGCGAATAGAAGGTCACTTCGGACTTACCAAATTGTGATATTTGTTAAAAAAAACCTTGTAATACACAATCGTCCACTTTTTTTCCTTCGAAACTTGGGAATGGAATGAAAACACAAGTTTGTTTATTTTCTTTATATTATATTTTACAAGAAAGTTTTGGCGAGATATTGTTAGAAGTTGGGAAATATTCTGTTTGTGATATCAAAGTCTTAGCTTAGATATGTTTTTATTTATGAAAACTAAGTTGGGTTCTTATTAAAAATGTTTACGCATATATTGTTCTACTTCTATCAGATATTGTTAGTTGATGAATAAATGAATATTTAAAAATATATATTTTTAGTTTCATATATACATATAAGATATCGTATTATATATTAACACACTAAAGGCAGATATGTATGTTGTAGAAACACATAGTACTATTTACGTGCACTTCTTCTACAATAATTTTCTTTTCGTAATGTTGAATAACACTAATATGTTTGTTTATAAGGAAAATATTATCTATATCTATAAATAAAAAATATTTTATTTAGTGAATTGTACTTCACTTCTATAACGGAACTCAACACAATCATTTGTAATTGGTGAAAATATTAAAAAAATATATAACTTACATATTAAAACTTTATATAAATTGAACAACACAAAAGGTGATAATTTGGTAGACGAAGCATAATCCCCAATTCTCTTAGATGTTCCCGAAATTATTTCTCACTTTGAATCCGTGAACCCTCCGACCGCGGAAGCCAACATCAAAACCGACTGACGATTAAAATAGACGATAGTGACAGCTACCCACTAAACTATATTACGTGACACGACTATAGCTTAAATTTATAATATATAAAATAATATAATTATATAATAAATCTATGAAACTTATAAAAAATATGTAATAATATTAGTTTATATACTGACGTGTTTAAATTATTATTTATTACTTCTACTTTGTACATATTCTACTCTTTTTTGTACATATTGTAAATATCTGGTTTATTTTCATAAGCATAGGTTGATGTCTAATCAAAAAAAAACGCTGGCTGTAGTTGTAATGTGATTGTATATATGTATATATATATATATATATATATATATATATATATATATATATATATATATATATATATATATATATATATATATATATATATATATATATATATATATATATATATATATATATATATATATAGATATATATATATATATATATATATATATATATATATATTATATATATATATATATATATATATATATATACTATTATATATATATATATTATATATATATTATATATAGATATATATATATATATATATATATATATATATATATATATATATATATATATATATATAGATATATATATATATATATATATATATATATATAATATATATATATATATATATATATATATAATATATATATATATATATATATATATATATATATATATATATATATATATATATATATATATATATATATATATATATTAGTCTTACTCAATGAACGGAAAATGGTTAACGGAATTTCTTAATGCTAGTTAATCCTAAATATCCATTCTATTTTGTACATATTTCGCTCGTTTTGATATTACATTCTATTTAACATTTTTTATCATCGAGGAAAGACTTATTAACTGTTAAGCACCGCTCGAGAGGGGCCTCCAATGGGTGAGTAATAACCTAAATTCTCACGGTGCTCCTCGACCATCACTAGCTAGGACTACGGGTACAACGAGGAATCTTCTGTAAAGCAAGTCTCCCAGGCACGTCGCAGACTCAAAAGTGGATCACCCTCGACGGCCTTCTCGAAGTAGCTTGCGCTAGCGACCTGTACCGCCACCATTTTGAGCCAGAAAATCAGACGCTTAGTTTTAAGCAAATTACCCTGGGTAGTAATTTTATTTATAGAGATAACTAGATATAAGATCACACTGAAATCAGATATCATACATAAAAAAATTCTAATTATATGTCCAGTTTAAATTGAAACTGATAATCGTCAAGATTATTACTAATATTATATACTAAAATATTTACCAACTAATTGAAAATGCAGTCAAATATCCAAAAATACTCTTCAATAGCCTCATTCACTGTGGACTACGATCCGAATGCTTTACAAGTCGGGTTGTATCAGTGGATTTAATTTAGACAGAAACTAAGCCTGCCGTATGAACAAACAGCGGTCTTTAGATGCAAAGTGTAGCGATTAATTAATTATTTTGTATAGCCTTACTGTCGATTTGTAGTATTTTATGTTTAATATATAAATTGTAATGTTGTGGATTCGACATACCTTAGATATCATACATGTCTTAGTTGTCAAGAGGATCTGGTGTTAAGACACTCCACTCTCTACTTTCAATATGGTTTCAAAACATTCTCAAACATAATCTGAAAGAAATAAGTTAATTAAATAATTAAAATTCTATAGTAACTACTTATGTATACGCTATCAGATATTGTCCCGTTACATTATGATGATCGTATGAAGTAAGATATAAAAAGAAAACTTGCCTATTTTGCTCCTCTATTGCTTAGGTTAATTAAGAATATTTTGGAGCGTTGAGTTCTTCCTCGATTATCTGGCGGTAAGTTGAGAACGGAGGGTCGGAACACTAGGATCCCTTTAGCTACAATGCTACAACGCGGGATGCTATGCGGGATATAACGTGAAACTAAAAAAAAATTACAATGTAAGTATATAGATAGATAGAGATTATAGAACAACCAGAAAGATTACCATCTAATTATTTTAAGATATATTGTAAAAATGTATAGTGTACCTTAGACTTATTTCTTTATAATGTCAAAGAAAATTTTCATACACATAAAAGTCATGCTAAAATAAATAATTTACTTAAAACTTACTAAAAACCGTAGCTTCATTTTTATATGACAAATAGTAGAATGACTTCATATTTAAAATCTAAATTATAATACGAAGTTAAATTCATAAAACATAATAATAATAAAAGCATTATTTTTATCTAGTGCATCTAAAACGCTCCACGTCCCCAAAGGAGAAGTCACTGAACTCAGTAAAAGCCTTGTCTTTTAGACTTAACCGATGAAATTCTTTACAAAATTCACAATGAAATTTTTAAAACTACAATTGTGCGATGCGATTCTATAAATAAGTGGTAAATTTGTAACAACGTTATATAATATTTGTGTGATATTTGGGTTTGATATTTGGGTGATATATATGATAATAATAATAATAATAATAAGCGATGATAAAAAAAAAATTGATAAAAAAATGTGTTAACCTACTTAATGATTGACATTTAAACGTTCAAACCAGATATATCGTCAAGGTCTAAGTGTAATGATAACTTTTATAAATGTTTTTTCATACTAAAAAACCAAAAATATTTAGGAAATTGTATAGAATTTTGGTCATAGTGGAACTCGAACCTGGCGCCTCTTAGAAACTGACGGAACGCTAGTCGCCAATTAATCAATATATTCATCTGTCGTTCTTATACACTTGTTACGATTTATTTTTATTCACAATAAATATATTTATAAACTATTTTTATTTTCATTCTATAAACATGACTTAAAGCTAGTCGAAAGTTGTGAATAACATGTCTAAATCTTTGTCTCATATATATATATATATATATATATATATATATATATATATATATATATATATATATATATATATATATATATATATATATATATATATATATATATATATATATATATATATATATATATTATATATATATATATATATATATATATATATATATATATATATTATATATATATATATATATATATATATATATATATATATATATATATATATTATATATATATATATATATATATATATATATATATATATATATATATATATATATATATATATATCTAAGCCATTGTATAGCGTTCAAACTAACAATTCATTCCTAAAGTGTCAGTTTGAATTCTTTGCATTGTACAGATAACGAGGGGTCACATAAAAGGCTATTTAAGCTTCCTCTGACCTTTACGTTTTTGGCACACATTGGCTTTACTAGTAAAAAGTTATTTTGATTGTTCAACTTTCCTCTTTAGTCCTTATGTTGTTATATAAAATTATAAAAGCAAAAATTTTTTTTTAATCTTTTACTAAGCATAACGCACAACTTTTTCACACTCGCCGTTAAGATAAAGTGAGCCATAGGTTCTCTCTGCCTACCTAGGCTACTCTACCCTCTATAGAGTATGATATTCCTTGCAACTCTGTTAGTGAATATATTATTAATATATTCTCACAAATATTTAGTTGACAGGCATTTGTAAATTACGTTACTAGTAATATACTTAAATTATATAATTTCAGGGCCAGGAGGACCATCGCGGCGCAGAGGCACAGCGTCTGCCTGTAAATACGACGGCTTGTGGGTTCGAGTCCCACTCGGGAACAATGAATTATTTTCATTTTCTTCGCTCTGGTAATGCCTCGAATAGCAGAAAATAGGGAACGGAGCGTCTTAACACTAGGTTCCTTCAACCTACTGTTCCCTCTGCCTACCATGCTATGTACGGGATACAGCGTGAAGCTAAATGAATAAATATAATTTCAAAGAACAAGTCTTCAAAGTAAAGTAATCTAGGTAGTAAGAGTAGCTATTAACAGAAATTATTTACAAAAATTACTACTTCCATATAAAAATATTTTTGTTTTGTATAGTCCATTTATAAAGGAAGGTACCCTATATTATATTACGTTAATTGTTTGATGTAACCCTGTAACGGCAAACACGGATAGTTGTTTAATATTACCATGTTTCTCAAACCAAACCATACTTTCTTAATTTCTTTGATGCTTTTACGCAGACCATCCCTGAGTAGGACACTTGTGTCCTACAGAGGAATGGTACTGTGGGACTCATCGAACCCGACACTACCCACTAAAACCCAGCGGAAACCCTCTCCACCTATATGAGATGCTGCAGGATCGCTTGCGCATGCCACTACAGCACCTCGGTGGAAGGCCCACCTAACGTGGGCCACTATCGCCTTCGGGGAGCCCCAGGGTATCTTCCAGGGCGCCCGCAGCCTCGATGACTTGCGGAAAGATCTTCATGACCTTCCTGCAGTAGCTCCTCTAGGGAAGCTTTTAAGCTTTTAAGCTTAACTCTAGTTCAACTCAAGTGACGTACCGTACATAAGTCCAGTATATAAACACTGTTCGATTATGAAAGCTTATGACGGAAACAATGTTGAATTCTATACTGATATAACTCTTTATATAGAGTATATTGTAAAATCTAAATAATTTGAGACAAAATCAAGATGTACTTGTTCTTAATTATATGTAATCAAAGCTCACTTGAACGAGCATTAAAAAAATTATATTAAATTATTTTACTAACGACTATTTGTTTGCACATAGCTCGCAGAACCTAGTGACAAAATATTCTATGCCCCGCTTTACACATTTCAAGACACTGCATGTTGGATGGCGCCGGTACATTAAAATACATACTATATTGTGAAGTAAAAAATCTGTGATAGATGACTTTTTTTCTCTACTTAATATTGCAATTAAATTCATATGACAATGTATGAACAGCTTGTGACATTCGTAATAAATATTTCTTTTTTTATCTTTTTTTTTTATTTATTACTTACATTATTTCCGCATATAGTGAAGTAAATAGAAATAAGTTACTGTCAAGATATAATGCTCTCCACTTTCAATCTGTATGCAAAATGCTTTGTATTATCAAAGCGGGAAAATTAAATAAATTCGTTCATCAGTGATGTATCTAAGTGGAGAGGTCGAACCCACGAACATCGTGCTTAAAGTCAGACACGTTCCGATGAGCTGATATTTTGTCGAATTTAAAAAATGCAAACAAGTCATTTATAAAAAAAAGAAAGTAATTACTTATAGCACAATGACAAAATACTGATATTTCCCAATTCCTAATACCCTTGGAAGGCTTTTATAGAAGCTACTTCTCCCATACTTGCCAATTTAGCCTTTGATATAAAATACCTATAAAATACCTCACTCGTGCGAGCCCGAGAAATCTTTTATGCGAACGTCGATCGGACGATCTTATACGTGGACTATTCAATCACACACCAATTCCTTTACTTTATATTGCATGAAATGTTTAGTCGATAGTCGATATTTCTTTGTAAGTTACAAACTGGGCACCTGAATATGGGATCGTGAAATATGATAAATTATTATGCCAAAGTTGATGGTTGTATATGCGAATCCCACAAGGTAATTACATTTTTCTGTCGTGTGTTTAAATTATAGATAGATATATAGCTCTACCTTGATCTTTAAATCATATAAAAACTATAGATAAATTTTTGGGTAGTGATTTTTTTGTAATTTACTATTTAATTTACCGATAGAAAAGTAAACTCTGAATATTTTAAAAATGTACTAATTCAGTCGTATTATATGTAGTTTATCTATTGTTATTGTCAATATCTGGAAAATCTTCCTAGAAGCATTTTTGTAAGTATGTTTGTTTATTTATTCGCTAAACACGCAAAAATTGATAAATTTCGGTAAAAAGTCCGTTGCGGACTGATAAAGTCAAATTACTTTGATTACGTACTTATATTATAAATATACTAATTATCTACTAAATAAAGTTAATTAATTGTGTTGTAGCATAACTTAAAGTCGATATCAACATGAATATTGGTGTTCAATGAGGCTTCCCAAAGACAAATGTTAAAAATAGCAAGTAGAGCATACATTTTTCAGTATTAGGAAAATTATATACATATATTTTACATTATGTATACGATTTTTAATAATAGACAGAGTGATTCGAAAATTAAAGTTACTAAAACGTGCGAAGTCGCAAGCGGGTCACTAGCTCATAATAAAACATACATTTTTTATACGGTTATATGGTACATACGGTTTTAGCATTTCAGACCTTAAATTCTAAATATTATTTTATGAATTTTTATTCATAACTAGACCAGCACTATTTTGTCTACACATAAAGAGCAGAATTGCTTATTTTTTGCTTTTTTATATGATAATATCCAATATAGGCCACAGCTAAAACATATTTAAATTATATATATATATAATTTAAATATGTTTTAGCTTTATTATAATATGTTTTAGCTTATGTTTAAATTATATATATATATATATATATTATATATATATATATATATATATATATATATATATATATATATATATATATATATATATATATATATATATATATATATTATATATATATATATATATATATATATATATATATATATATATATATATATATATATATATATATATATATATATATATATATATATATATATATAAGCTAAGTTTCTAAAATTTATACGTACATATATTATGGCGTAGCATTAGCCCCTGTTATACGTAAAACAAAGTTCTTGTCACATTTTGTAACTTTGTAATCATTTTATTAGCTTTTAAGGGTAGAATATTAATCCCGGGGAAGTATAAAAGACAGGGCTTTTACTGAGTTCAGTGGACGTCACCCCCGGGAATGCTCGCACATTCTCCAGCGTTATACAAAATAATGTTCTTTGGTAATATTTGTAGAATCGTTTTACTTATGTATATATTTTTTAAGGTTCTATATATTGGATACATGAGGCAGTTTGAATTTTTTTACATTTTCATGCAATTTATTGATATTTTGTGTTATCGTCTCATATTTTATTTTATTAGAGTGGCGAAACGATTATATTCATCATTAAACTACTAAGTCAATTCGTTACAAAGTGTATGCATAATAATAACATAATAATACTTTATTACACAAAAAATATATATAACATTTCACAAACAGAATTATATGTGTATATTATGTGCAAAGGCGGCCTTATCGCTGAAAGCGATCTCTTCCAGGCAACCATTATGATTAATAATCAGTAGCAGTGCAGAAAGGTGCAAAAGGTATTACATTACGACTATAAATACATTTAAGGTATTATGTATAAATATACTAAACATACTTACATATATAACAATTTATATAGATATACATACATACACATATCTATATATACACATAGATACACAAACATATATAAATAAATAAAAAAAAATACATAAGAGAACAGAGTAAACAGGACGTTAGCGTGGGTTCCATCCCATTTTGAGATTTTTTAAAATAATCCCATATTTCTAATTTCTTTTTACAGAACAATCGAAGAAATTATTTTAAATATAAATATTTTCTTAAGTGAGAATCAAATCTACGGTCGTCGTTAAGAGATTATTATTATGCTACAATGACAATATTTGGACAGTTTACAACTATGTATAAAGTTATATATAAGCTAAATACTGCATATAAAAAAGTTTTTTTATTTATAATAAAACAAATACAAATACAAAAAGAGTACTGTGGATATCAATCTCCAATTTACATAATGCCTTTCAAAGTCTGACTCGACTTGATTCGCGATAATTGTACTTCATCAACTATCAAACAACAAATGCCAAGTGACACGAGTATATGGTCGAATTAATTTATCATTTAACTCCGCATTTGTAGCAAGCTGTTTATTCATAGGCCCCGGCTTAGTTCCCGTCTTAATTAAATCCACTGATACACTGCTTGTTATGGGTAGAGCTAGTTATCCATATGTTTTATTGCTCTGCGTTAGTAATTATAGTTTAGTTATTAATATTGTTATTTGTAGATTTACATAACTAAAATGTTAGTGTATTATATTATATTATATTATATTATATTATAATAATTTTGTTTAGTTACAATATTAATAGTTTCCCGTTTTATTCGGCATTTACGCTCTGAAAAGGTCAATCGCGGCGTTGATCTCCACCACTCAATACACAATTGAATTTCTTTTATGAAAGTGGAAAGTGGATTGGTTTAACATTGTACTCTCTTTGCACAAAAGTAATTATTAGCTTACATTAATTTTATTTCCTAGTATGTCAAATAGTACTATACGTAGCTAATTTGTAGCCCTTCGTAGCTGTTCGTAGCGCTAAGACATAGTATGCATTAGTCAGTTACTATTTATGTTAAATTTGTAAATAAGCTGCTACTTTTATTTATTAGTTTTAGTAATATATAATTAAAATAATTAGAATTTAACGAATTTTCTTAATTTTGTGATTAAATTGTATTGTATATACATGTCATGTAAATGGAAAATGATAAAATTATATGAAATGTTTACTTCGTTATGTAAATGATCTTCTTATTATTAAATTGCAGAGGAATAAATCAATTTATGAAAAATTTGTCTACCAATCAACTCCAATCAAACTTTGACATGAAATATTCCTTTAGTCAAGTCAGTTTTTGTAGACAAAATGTAATGTTGAGATTTGGTTTTCTATAATTGCAGATAGAACATGGAGTAAAATGAAACCGTTTCTAATTGTCCGTCCAAATTCAAAACAATGAGTGGTAGTGCTCAATACCACAACAATTTCTGCTTTTGCCTTTTAAAATAAATTTTATAAATATATTTTAAGTTTTCATAGTAGACTCATGGAAAAGTACACAATGGTAGGGAGGAAACCGGAAGGGAGGGAGGATTCTAGTGTTAAGATACTCTATTCCCCGCTTTCCACCTTTCGAGGCATTGCGTGTTGAGTGGTGGAAGTAAACGCCGCGTTATGCCTTGTTACCAGAGCAAAAAAAAATAAAAATGAAAATTCTCCCTCAGTGGGAATTGATCCCACAAGCAGGCATGCTAGATGGCATTTTTTGTAGAACTTATGTACTGAAGCCAAAAATCAAGAAAACAAAGTAGGTTTTGTAATATATCGTAAAGTCTACGTAGATAAAGTCGCGAAGGAAACACTATTTACAGTAAGCATTATATTATCGAATTCTTTGTATTAATGTTGAATGTTTTTATAAAAATAAGTATAAGTTAAAAGAAAAATTCAGTATTGAATTTCAAAGGTGCCAATATACGTCAAGCTTATAATATTACTTTCAGTAAATCTGATTTTTATTTTATATAGGAGTATGGCTTAATATAAATAAAGCTAAACATCATATCATATAGTACATTCATATACTGTCTCCACCAATCTGTACTTTTAAAATATAAAAAGAGTATATATTTTTGGTACATTGCGGAACTCAACGCCGCTATTTCTTTTACTACTAGAGTGAGAAAATAACAAAAAAAATATTCTCCATGTGGACATCAAATCTGCCATCGCATTTAAGTCAAATGCTGCGCCACGATTATTCGAGTTAATATTATTAGCATTCAATGTCCACCGACCTTAAACCATAGCTCTTACTCTTCTACCTTTGTTGTTTGATGTTGAATTCTGATCGATATTTAATAGATTCAAAGTGCGAAATAATTTTAGAACTTTGATTCCTTTATTGCCTTTCAAGTTAATAAGCTATTGTACAAATAAACATCTAAGGCCCTGATCACACAGCGCGACAGTGTCAGTCTGTAGATCTTACGACAGTGAAGATTTTTTTTTAACATGAGATAAAGTGTTGTGTTAAAATTAGATAAAGCAAATAAGCGTAAATTGAAGCACGGATTGTATTAGCATACATTTTGATCTATTACCTGCCATACTGTAAATATAAATCAAGAGATATATTATTACGAAAGTAATAGTCAGATAGTTCTTGTATCACACAGATGGTCTAAACTAAGTATTGATAAAATATATTGTGATACGAGATAAAATAAATAAAAATAATTAGTACTGAACATGGGTATATTTAACGGTGTCATTTAATGCGATGCTCAAAAGGTATTATAAACGTCGAGTACTTGCATATCGTTTTATTACCTTACCTTACCTTACCTTACCTTAAGTTAAGTTACGTTAAGTTTACCTGGGGATTCACCCCCATCGTGTAATGGAATAAGTGAGAAGCAGAAGTTACTTCAGAACCGCGGGTACTGTAGGTTACATTGGACAATACAGCCCAAAAAAATAAATACTCCCTTAGATTAGCGCGATCATATAAACAAAGTCTTCAGACTAAATAGTATTTGTATAGGTTAATATAATTTGCTAAGAATATCAATAATTAAAAAAATAATATATTTTTTAAGGTATCTTATTTTAAACTCATTTTTGATAAGCATATATTTATATTAGGCCAGTAGTTACTGCTATATTTAACAAAAACTCAATAATACTAGTCATGATATCGAACTACAAACTAAATTCTTGTACATCCCATGTCGCCTAACAATATTTCGCGAAGCGTCCATTTTTGAAGCCCGTATTTTCTTTTAATAACAAGTTCCAGGGCATAAAAAAACAATGGACATATAAAATGTATGAACAAGGTTTGTTATCATTGCAGTGCAAGTATTCTTTGATTTGACAAAAGCATTCGATGACATACAGATGACACCTGTTTATTTTACTTTGGCGCGTCTATAAACAATATCATAGCACAAGCTCAAAACGACTTAAATAGGTTGTAAACATGGTTCCAATATAATATTTTAACAATACCTATATCTAAAACATGCAATATAGTTTTTAAAGCTAAAAATAAGCCCATTATATTACACCACATAAACCGCTTATTGTTAGTAATCTCCCAATCAAGCAAAATACCTGTGAAAAATACCTTGGACTAATTATGAATAGCGACATCGACTTGGAACGCTCATATAAATCGTATTATTGGCAAAGTTTCGCCACTGTTAACATCATTGAGTAACATTGTAAGATGTATCCCTTGCAAAATGCACTACATCATTTATAATACTTTACTTAAACCTCATTTACCATATTTGGTTGAAGTCTGGAGCAGTGCTGGTAAAACCAAATTATTGGATGTACAATTAACTCAAAACAAACTTATAAAATTAAAATATAACTGTCCGCGCTTAACATTAACCAAAAAAATTTACGAAGGCATAAATATTATGACAATTCGCCAACTGTACGTTTACAATATATGTATTCATTTTTTTTTATTTATTTATATATGTTTGTGTATCTATGTGTATATATAGGTATGTGTATGTATGTATATCTATATAAATTGTTATGTATGTAAGTATGTTTAGTATATTTATATATAATACCCAAAATGTATTTATAGTCGTAATATTATACTTTTTGCACCTTTCTGCACTTGTGCTACTGATTCCATATGGATATTAATCATAATGGTTGCCTGGAAGAGATCGCTTTCAGCGATAAGGCCACCATTGCACATAATATACACATATAATTCTGTTTGTGAAGTGTTATATATTTTTTTTGTCCAATAAAATATTATTATTATTATTATAAAAAAAAAACACTTAACAAAAACGCAAATTGCAATATATCCTTTATTAAAGGATTTTGAGTTATACGCATAACTAACAGAAATGAAGTAATGCTTAGACACTAAGTCATCCTTTTTTATCTCTTCTACAATTTCGAGATTGCGACTTTACTTTACCAAAGCGGGTAAAATAAATTTAAAAAGAAATCATTATATAGAGAGATACATGTTTTGCGGGTTCAACTGTCAGAAACCAAATATCCATTCCATGTTTAAAATCAATTACACTCATGTAGCGTAAATAAAATCTTTTTTAGATCTTTTAGCTGAGGTAATGAAATAGCTTTCTTATTTCGATGATAACTTAAATCCCTAGGCAGAAGCTAGTATAAAAATACACTTTTCACCATTTTCCGTCAGCATTGGAGACTATAATTCATTGCCTCGAGTGGGAATCGAACCCACTGCCATTGCATTTATAATCAGACGCTCATGAAGTAGCTAATATAATATAAAGATCGTACAAAATTGTAACATATGTATATAAAGTAAATATAGATTTTTCATACGATTTACATAGCTTTTCGTATGAAAATGGCAATTCTACAAAAAAATTACATTTTGTGTTATAAATATATAAAACATGTTCATGTAATATTAGCATTCTGCCACAGTCTTTGATCGTTAATAGAAAACAAATAAAGAACATACATACAATATTTACATATTGAAGCAATTCTATTAAATGAATAAATTACGATTGGCGTCGCGTGAATTTACTGTGTAAGAGTTAGGCCAATAATCAGATGCCTACATATAAAAATATTTATTTGCCTTATTTCTACTTGAACTTCTTGAATAATAAACCCCTTAAATAATATATAATTATTATATTTTCGTTTTATTTATTTGGACATATTTAAAGTTTAAAAATGTGAATTTAACGACGACAGAGCGTCTAATTGTGAGCGTGACGGTCGTGGGGTTCGATTCCCACTGTATAGAATGTAATATTAAAAAAAACAAAGCTTTCTTTGTAAAAAGACAGCATAGGATTGAGTTTCGCTACTCAATACGCAAAAATTACTGAATTGGAAATGGAAATTGGAGTGTTGTTACAATATTTTAACCTTTGCCTACAATGCTATATACGGGGTGTGGTGTGAAACTATTTATTTATTTAAAATATAAATTACAGTATGAATATACATTATTATTATATATACAAGTATAAATCGTTTTTTAAACTCTATAGTATAACATTTATTTTTCCTGTTAGATTTGAGAAATTAATATATTTTTAATGAGATGTAGCCGTATATTGTACTTCGCGTAGTACTTAGGGCTTTAGAGAAATCGTATTTCTTCGTCTTTCTTTATTACGATACCCACGGCGGATTTTACATACCAAATTTAGGCCTAGCAGTTTTGTACTGTAGGACTGTCTGTCAGTCACTTCAGATATTTATACAGATATATAGAACTCCCCCAAATGAGACCTAAGTCCAAAACCATCGCTTTCTTTAAGCTATAATATGGCCAATTTAACATGTAAAGATTATAAAAAAAGCTTGTTAATTTACTAACGATTTTTCACATTTTTTTTTAAATAGCGTAAGTGTTCTGTGTATAAGCACAAAACAAATTTCCCCACCCTCAATGATTTCGTTTTTCATATAAATTAAGCGTTCCAATAAAATTCTGTAAATCCATTAAAGCGGGTAATTTGCAAGCGCTGTACATTTTCACCTCATTAGCAGTTATTTTTAATCGAATAGTTTCATTGTGTACATTACTTTTGTTAATTATGTATGAAGAACTTTTAAACACCTGTTTTTCAATTCACGCGTCGCCAACCTAAAGACGGGTTAGGAGAGAGAGCATAGTACAAATACACTTTACATTTCGCTTTTTTTTTGGATTTTGTTTAGCGGAACTCAACGCCGCGAGTTGTCTTTATATAGAAATGGAAAAAATACATTTATTCAAACACAATCGTTGTCCAAATGGAGTTGAAGCCGTTACTATAGTTTTTATTATATTATTTAACAAACTAATAGAACCTTATATTAAGAATCTAAAGAAATTTCAGTAGACAGATATGATGGAAATTCGAAAACGGGATTATATATCATGGGATGCTCATGGCGCGATATCCACTCGGAGAAATTAGTTATTTTCATTTCCCTAAAACAATTGGAGCTTGGCAAGATTATTTCGGCGCGGCGTTTATTTACGCCATGTCTCTAAATTCAGATGGAAAGCAGTGAAAAAAAAAATTGTAGAATATGGTGTCTGAGCCAACATTTCTAAAAAAAAGTAGTAGTAAAGTAGACGTATAAGGTTAAAAGAATATGTTAATATTTATATATTCATACAGCACTGTACACGACTAGTGTTCACTTTAAAACAATGTACGAGTATTTCAACAAAATATATCTTCATAAATAAGGTCAGTTAATACGTCAGTTCACTAAATTGAATAACCTAGCTAACTTCCGAAAGTTTGAGTATTATGGCCAAGATATTAAAACAATAATTTATACTCAAGGTATTCATTGTTAAGGGTTTTAATAGACTGATATATTGTATCTGCTTGACATATACAGCAAATATAATATATTTTTATATATATATATATATATATATATATATATATATATATATATATATATATATATATATATATATATATATATATATATATATATATATATATATATATATATATATATATATATATATATATATATATATATATATATATATATATATATATATATACAGTTTTTGAGATATCTCGTATGGAGTGGATCAGACCGAGTTATTGAAAGTAGTTAATTTTCTTGAGTGGGAATTGAATGTACCACCATGGCATTTACAGTCAGATGCGGTGCCGCAGCGCATCGTCTGCTTCTATATTAAACTTATCTTTCTGTGTCTTAAATATGGAAATTTGAACCTGATGCTAATGAATTTCACCAAAATAATTTTAAATATGCCAAAAATTTAAAATAACTTAAAACATAATATATCTCTGAATTATATATTTTTTTCTTATATCCAATCTCTTCAAATACTGAATTAATCAAAACGAATAAAAAGAGTCCAAGTACAAATTACTTAACATAATAAACAACATTGTCAAAACGTCGCCTCGTAAACGAATCACGAACTATGCAAAGACTACAATTAAGATCTGCTGAGCTAAATGAACCTTCCTTACAATGTTGATTAAACAGCAGGTTTATTGGGTTAGCTAATTTCGGTACTTGGGTACGTACGGTAACAACGATTCCTATTAAAGCAAGTTACAATGTGGTGAGAAAAGCTTTTATAGATTTTTTTTAATATTCCGTTCTTCCTTCTCCGCTTTTATTAAAGATATTACTCTTTCTAACGTTAAATTCAGTATAAAATTATTTATTAAGAATTAATTTTCTTGAGGACTGTCGTGGCGCAGAGGCAAGACCCCTGCTTGTAAACGTGACGGTTTTTGGGTTCGATTCCCACTCGGGAAGAATGAATGATTTTAATTTTTTAGCTCTGGTAACAAGGCAAAAGCGCGGCGTTGAGCTTAACATGCAAATGCCTCGAAAGAGGGGAACGCAGTGTCTTAACACTAGGTTCTTTCAACCTACGGTCCCCTCTGCTTACCCTGCCATGTGAGTGATACAGCGTGAAAGAACTCCAGACAGGACACAATCACCACGTAAAATATAAATTTACAACTGCACCTTGTACGAAATATCTTAAAGTTAGAGAAAAATTAAGTTTTTAAGTTAAACAGACTACCCATTATTCTGAAACGGGTACATTGAATTATGGTACTAGTTTAGTATTTAGTTTGTGCAATGGCCTGAGGGCCAATTTCAAAATAAACACGATTAAGTCATTTAAAGAATTTTATCTAAAATAAGTCAAAATCGTAAAATTTAAAATCTTATCTATATATTATTAATATTGATTATTCCTAACTAAAAGTCATCACAAAGCGGCGCTACGTGAACATGAGTTATGGTGTCATGTTTAAGAGAATGAAATATTTTAAAAGTTAACCGCTTCAAGTGAATTTATTGGAGCTTTCAACAGTTTTCTTATATTGAATATATATCGCTTTTTTTATTTATGTCATTTTATCAACCTTAGACTTTCGATGTCTTCAAATTTATGTTAAATTAATTTATACGACATTTGGTCAATTAAATAATTAAATAAACTCCGCCGAACTCAACGCCGAGCTTTGTCTCCTTACCAGAGCGAAGAAAATGAAAATGCTTTCTTCCCCAGATGAGAATAGAAGCCGTTCGTTCGAATCGTTGCGTTTACAATCAGGTGCCGCTGCACCAAGACTAGATACTAAATTCTATTTAACTACTACGATTTTTTTTCAGATGGTCTCCTATGGCAATATAGCTAAAATGTATTTAGGTATATTAGACCATTTACTATAATATGACAGGAACCGCTGAACTGAAAATATTTCCGTACACTCTAGCAGTTATTTATATTCATTTTCGTCGCTCAGGCAACAAGGCGTGGCGTGGCGTGGCGTTGAGTTCCGCCACTCAACACGCAATGTCTCCAAAGGCGAAAAGCGGGGAACGGAGTGTCTTAAAACTAGGTTCTTTGAGCTTACGTTCCCTATGCCTAGGCAAGGGTTGGTATATGCGGGATACTGCGTGAAGCTAAAAAAAAGGTAATTAAGTATAACGCACGCAATATCTATGAACCATGAAGTGCAAAATTTTTACCTAGTTGATAAAAAAATGCTAAAAAATTTATATAAAATACGATAAGAATGTAATGTAATGTAAGTACAAATATATATATAAATATATATATATATATATATATATATATATATATATATATTATATATATTATATATATATATAATATATATATATATATATATATATATATATATATATATATATATATATATATATATATATATATATATATATATATTTATATATATATATATATATATATAAACGACTTAAATGACATACTGCGTATTGTATATTGGAGCTTGGCAAGTCTCACTTGTCTCTTCGAAGTTACTGATGAATTTATTACTTAACTTGTTTTGCGTGTATAGTCTTGGCTTACAGCTGTTATTACATTCTGTATATAATATGTTTTGAATCCGTTTCATAAGTAAATTTTTGCTCTAGTAAATAAAAATCCTATTGTAGTTAAATTGCGATGCTGAGATTATTCCCTATAGGACATGTTTCTAAAATTGGATGGAGATTTAAGAATCTTAAATAGACTTGTGCCTTTTTTTTATTGTTTTATGTTTTTTTTTAAATTTATAATAACAACACGTAAGCAATTTTATTTTCATTTTATCAATATTTTTTTTTTGAGTTTCACGCTGTATCCCGCACAAAGTAGGGTAGGCAGAGGGAACCGTAACTTGAAGGAACCTAGTGTTAAGACACTCCGTTCTTCACTTTCCGTCATTTGAGACATTGCGTGTTGAGTGGCGGAACTCAACGCCGCGGTTCCTTGTTGCCAGAGCGAAGAAAATGAACATACTTCACTCTCCCCGAGTGGGAATCGAACCCACAAACCGTCGCGTTTACAGGCAGAAGGTGTGCATGTGCACCACCACATTCCTCAATATTAATTGTAATACTATTAATTAATGCTAATCATAAAAATCTATTATATATTATATTGTTTACTGTCACTTAAAAGAAGAGTTATATCTAAACGAGTTGTTCATAAATGTGTTTTATACTGATTTTCTAAAGCATATACTATAGCATATACAGACTTAGGTACACATGTATAGAAGGTAGGTCCTTATATTAGGAGCATACAATAATTAATATTTATATATACATTACTTATTGCATAAAAATATCTTATTTTGTTTTATTGTTTAAAACATTAATATTCTCCTATAAAAATCTCTCTGTTCTATTCTCTATTCTGGTATTCATCATCATTCATAAATCCCATTTTTTATTAAAATGTTCTGGTTAAAGTAAGGTTCATGAAGCCGGTAGCTGTCTTTTCAAATAATATACATAACGAAAACGTTTAATAATTATCAACATTCAAAATAAGTAAGTGATATGGAGCTTAGAAGAAAAGAAGCTTAGAGAAGATTAGTTGACCTTCTTAAATAATGTCAATAATACTAGAGGAACCTCATATAAAAATCCTAGGAATATATATCCTAGAAATCAAAGGAGCATGGAAGAAGACGCTAATGAAGAACGCCACTATAGATCTACAACAGCATAGTCATATATTAGTTATTAATTTGATCGAAAGTATATTTATGTTTATTTCTACACACATATATATATATATATATATATATATATATATATATATATATATATATATATATATATATATATATATATATATATATATATATATATATATATATAAAACGCTCCTATATGTAAATTCAAAAAAGTTATAATATTTGTCTGCGCTAGTTAGTCATAGATAACTTTAGTATCAATTTTGTCATATTACATTTTAAGATTCGAATAAGATTGAAACCATAACAACACAGTGTCTAATATGAGTACGTCCTGGAATACCCACGTCATGAATTAAACAACAACATAAAATTAAATGTGAAGTTAAAACTACATTTTATATTATATATATTTTTAATTCCAAATAAAAAAAAATTCACTGCACTCGTATATGGTCATAAAACCACCTAAAATGAAAACCAAAGTAATAACCCCCATTTATTACATCACATATGCATCCCATCCCAGTCATATAAACTTGTGCTCAACATCAACACTGTACATCAACCATACGTCTACAACTTAAGACAAGTATTTAAGCTGAACTAGCTCCAAGGAGCTCTCGTCAAACGTGTTCCAGAACTTTCCCGTTGCAAACTAAGGTCCGAGATATATAAGTTAGAACAAAAATAAACGTACTCCTTATATTTAAATTATTAAGCTTGGAAGGTACTTCTAATTGTTTTTCCTAAATAGCTGTTTCTTAGAACCTAGCATCAGCATTAAGGTTAAGGTTAGTATTGTAGATATTTTGAGGCGCTGTGTAATTTGTGGCAAAACTCAATGATAATGAAAATAAATATAAAAGTAAAAAAGTATATGTACAAAAGGCGCCCATATTGCTTAAATAACAATCTCTGCCAGGCAACCTTGGGGCAAAAGAATTAGCAAATTCAGATAGGGATTAGGGATGCAATATCTAATATAATTGATAAAATATTTAACATAATAAATATACATATATACATACATACAACTTCTATATACTATATTCTATACTCTTGGGATAAAAAAATGGAAATTCTGTTTTTAACTAAGCATTATTTATATTCATTTGGGCTATTGGTCACGAAAGTGCATATAAAACAATGGATCTCTAAATAAATGTAAATAATAGCACGAGTGGCTCAATATTAGGTCTCCTTCTCAAAAGTGTACTAAAACTAAATAAGAATGATTATCTCCAGCCTAGTTAAAGAACTAAAATTCACCAAGTGTACATAATGAAAACTTTGTATTTTTATATATACCACTTCGTCTACAGTAGCTTATCTATGTCTATAAAAGACAAAATAAAATTCTAATAAAGTGAGACCAGTGACAATGTTCATATTATTCCGCAGTAACAGCTGGCGTCCATTGCCGAAAAATGTTTGGAAACTCTTAATTCAAGATTACAACAGTGAAGTTCCAATAGCGTTTGTGCAAGTTGAACTTGGAAGCTTGTTACGAAAAGTTTAGGTGGAAGTTTTGATGTAGTGCAGTTAAGTTTTTATTTCTCACAGTGTTAAGCTCTGTGCCATCTGCTGCCGTTATTTATTCTTTACGTGTAAAAATTGATATAATATGTTCGTAGTTGCCGTTTTTACAGCTGGACCAAGATTAGAAACTTGTTCAATACAAATTGATGAAACCTAAGTGATTTTTGTTGCCAGATCAGTTTCTAATATTTTATTCTTTAATATATTTATAGAAAAAAATTATATAAATTATCTAGAGAAGAAGTAAGTAAATAAAGTGTCTTAAAACAAATCAGTCTGTTTCCATATCAAATTTAATCACTGTGGTGAGTTAAAGGACTTTGAACTACAAGCATTGAACTTCATTTTAACTAGAATATGTTACATACATATGTTCCTAGTCTAGTTAAAATGAAGTATAACACAAATATTCCTCAGAAATTGTTACTTAAATATGTATTATTTCCTGTTGAGATAGTCCTGTAGATGTTTGTTTTGTTTACTTATAAAAATCTGTAAATTATATTATTTTATATACTGACATAATATTAGGACACGCCGTTCTTCAGATTTTATGCACTAAGTAAGTAGAATAGTAAAATGCTTGGTAACAGTAGTAAATTTAAAACATTTTCAAATGGTGCTAGCACTCCTTTTACAAGTTCGTAATCTAATTAGTGAAGTGTTATAGATAATATTGCATGTATCAAAATAATTTTATGATGTCTACCGTCGTGGCGCAGAGGCACAGCATCTGCCTGTAAATACGACGGTGTGTGGGCTCGATTCCCACTCGAAGAGAATGAGTAATTTTCATTTCCCTTGCTCTGGCAACAAGGCAAAGCGCGGCGTTGAGTTCCACCAATTAAGATGCAATGCCTCGAAAGCGGAAAATGGGAAACGGGGTATCTTGAAACTAGGTTCCTTCTGCCTACATTTCACTCTGCATACCCTGCTATGTGAGGGATACAGAGTGAAGCTAAAAAAGTCACAAAAATAGATCGCTAAGAACATCAGATTAGGATCAAAATCTAAAAAAAAACCGTAATATATATTCTCCAATATGTCTAGATGAGTTTAAGCTTTTTATATGTTGCAGTTTATAGGATAGGAGGGTAAAATAGTACCAACGTTATCGTTACAGCGAATTACTTATATGTAGATACCAGAGTTGAAATGTCCATAGCACAAATCGATCCCGACCAGTTTATTTAAATAGACAATAATTTTAGTTAATAGACAATAAGTAAAAGAACGGTATTAGCTTATCTGCACAAGTAAATCACAGGACAAGATTTTTTTCTTTTAATTTATAATACTTTAGTTCATATATTGTAATTCTACATTAGGTGTTACATACAGATCCTTGATTTTTATTTATCACAATATTTTTCACAATATTGTCTGCTCACATACATTTTTTTCTCATATTTATTACATATTACATACAAACAAATAATGTACCTCGCAATATAATCCAATAAATTGTTATATTTTCGACACAGCTGTAATCCAAAGACACCATAATGCAATACAACCACATCACATACTAGTTAATTTCAACTCGTAGTAGTCCCAAAAGGCAGAACAGTGTAACAAGTTTCACGAAGTTATGATAACAGAACCATCAGAAAGTATGAAGCAAACTCAACTTCTTACTTCCGGAAGTTAAAATGTCGCGACAGCTACGCTTCTGTAGGCTAAGAGTTGACGTTTGTTAGTTAGTATAATTTGAGTTATTTTTTTCTACTTCATTCTGTAGATTAGAATTAAATTTTATGAGAATTTACATCAATTTTGATATGTTATAATTTGTTACTATATTCTACATTACAATTCTGAGGCTTATTGAAAGAAAAACACAGAATAAATATCATTCACAAAAAGAAACACTGAGTGAGTTCAGTGGTTATTTTTGTGAATGATATATACTTGAGTACAAATTTCATATATATGTAGATATGTATGTATATATAAACACTTATATATACTTATATAGAAAATTATATAAAAATAAAATACATTTGCCAAATCTTTCTTCAGAAAGAATACCCATTGGAGCAAGAAATTTGAGTAGCACATAACATACATTAGTCATGGCCGTTCTTACATTTGACTCCTAGACTATAAAGTATCGGTGTCCCGGGAAATCTTTTATCGAGTTACTCCATTACTAACCCCCACGGGATCGCACGCCACGCTAAGAGCTGGATATGAAAGAAATATTTCGTACATGTACAATCTGAAATGAGTATTGTTGTTGATTTTTTTTATTAAAAAAGAAGCTTAGTTAGAGAGAGTAAGACACTCCGTTCTCCCCATACACCTAATTATCGGGAAATTGCGTGTTGAGTGACGGAACCGTGCTTTGCCATCTTAACAAAGTATGAAAAATAAATAAGAATCGAACCCATAAACGTTGCGTGTACAGTCAGATGCTGTACCGCTGTGCCACGACTGTCACATCCATTTTTATTTGAAATGATCTTTTAGTTAAATGATTTTCTTAATGCGCATTCATTTTTGAGTCTAAGTAAATAAAATTATAGTCTTATTTACATACATAGCACTGTTTTTGTAGCATTCCTTGTACATATATGATATTACTGGCGTTCCACTTGTATAGTTATGTTCTATGTTCAAATTTACGCGTCGGATTTTAATGCGGTTTTTACTATTAATAATTTAACAAGTGCAACTTTAAAAGCTTCTTTTAGCGTAATGGGGAAAGAATTTCCCAATGTATTATTAATTATGGTATATACAAAATGTATTTATTATTTCGAGAACTTCCTACCCTTCCTTTTATTTTTTTAATTCTTCCAAAACAATAACGATACAGTACATATACAGTTCCTAATAACGATATCTAATGCCCAAAAGTATAATTTTAAGCATATATTTTTTGTATATTCATATTACCAGCTTATATTGATAATTTGTAATGTTTGTTTTTAAGTAATAGTAACCAATTTTACTTATATATTGTATTAATTAATGTTTACTTAACGCATCCCGCACATATCATAGGATAGGCGAAGACATTCGATTCTCTATTATACGTTCCCATATAATATCGTCTCGCTTTGTTTTGCCAGAGCGCTGTAATAAGAATTGCTTAAATTTACATTATGTAAAATGCTTTTCCGGTACTAAATGATTGACAGACAGCGCACAGTCTAAATTACGCAGTACCAAACCTGAAATTTGGTATGAACGGTCCTTGGGGAGCGAAATGGAATTTCGGGAAATCCTGTGTTAATACTCCCCCAGTATTAACACAGGATTTCCCGAAATTCGAACGGCACCGGGAAAAGAAGAGATTTTATATTTTATAGTCTATGTAAATGAAATTTCAGACTACGTACCGTATAACAGACAAATTTGTATAATAATTCAACTCATTTATTTGTACTATAGCATCATAAATCGACATATTAAATTGATACCATTTATGTAATCTAATTATCCAGCACATCTCAGCGGTAATTGGTCGAAAGCTAATTGCCTTGACTCAGTAATGTGAAAATGACTAAGTAATGTGAATTTCAAGAGATCAAGTATCTACTTAAATTAATATATGCATATTAAATCTGTGTACGTTTTGTGTATATGAAACGCTATTTACTAGCTATTAGTCTTAATATTATACCCGTGTTAGTAACACCTCTTTTGACATTTTTTATAAGAAAAAAAAATGTGAAGAAAATAAATATGAGGAGAAGAATGTAATATGACGTTAGGTTATTTAAGAAACCCAAGTAGTATACCGTTTCCTTAACCACTTTACATTTATTAGTTGATGGTTAATTTGGGTGGTGCGTGGCAAACCAGACTAACTTTTAAGTTGTAAATATAAAAAAATATCGGAATTTAACCTACAATCGTCTAATCGTCTACTGTCATATATATATATATATATATATATATATATATATATATATATATATATATATATATATATATATATATATATATATATATATATATAATATATATATATATATATATATATATATATATATATATATATCCCTGTCATATTGGTGGTGAATAAAATGCTCCCTACAATAAGGTGAAAATTTGTCCGCTAATTCAGAAAAGGTTCTACTTATCTCATGAGCCACTAAGGAAGTAATTGTGCGGACAAAAGGCCACAATAACGAGTCAGAAGCGAGGGATCGATCGACCTTAGATTTGTATAGTATTATAAAAGTTTGTTCAACTGTCCACGCAAAAGTAGATAAGAATATGAGTTGGATTTTATGAGACGATTTTGAAAACTTGTTAAATTTCTAGAAATTTACTTTTCTTTTATCTGGACACGTTTTTGGGTTTAAAGGCGAAGGCGAAATGATTTACTTGGGCAGGTGATTATCTTCACCTGCCGAAGTAAATAATTTTAAAATGGTTTTTAATATAATTAAATAGTATTTGATTTCTGGCACAAATTCTTTAGAATTGATCTCAAACTTAGACAGAATCTAACCAAAGTGAGAAATAGATATACATAAATATCCGGTATTGAGTGACATACAATGTACAGGCTGAAACCTTCGGTATAGTAAGGAGAGAACTAAGAGACGATTACTTGAAAATTTTACAGTATCCAGATAATAAACATTTTATATAGTTTTCATAGTCCTCGCAAACGAAGTCGTGGACTATAAATTGTTACCTATAAATTTGAAATTTTATCATAAAACTTCGTATTATATATATATATATATATATATATATATATATATATATATATATATATATATATATATATATATATATATATATATATATATATATATATATATATATATATATATATATATATTTATTTATTTATTTATTTATGTATAATGTATATGTATCTTACATATATCTAGTTAGTTTTTTATTTCTTATTCATTATATTAATTTTAAACTTAATTAAAAATTAAATACAAGAAACAATCTTTAACGAAAATTAATATAGAAATAATTTAGATTCCTCTTAATAAATCACAAATTAAGATGATTTATCAATTAAAGTGCAAATAAGGACTTTAAGCTGCCATTGACATCTATTAAAAGAAGCCTTTGTAAAGAGGCCAAAACTTTTTCTGTCGAAGCTTTTCTTCAAGCAGGAAATTCGTGCCTCTTTAACTTATAAAGTAACTTTTTTCGCTTGAAAACTATTTGAATGTCGTGAAAAGCGTAGCAAGTGGCGTAAGGTCTGTAAAACGCATTGCCACTTAAGTTCTTTTTTTAACTAAACACATCTTCTATTTTTACATATCTAGTAGAAGAAACTATCTAGTATTCAAATATTCTCTTCTATAATTAATATAATAAGAATATTTGAAAAAAAATCATCTCGGCTTCAGCCAGAATACCTTAAAAATTTCATTTCTTTATTCCTTTCAAATCACGTGTTGGATCGGATGTTCGGTATATTGTTTACACAAAACTAAACCAAAAATAATAATTTCTTGTATATTTTGTCGCATATCTTGTATTTTTTCTAGAGAGACAAATATCCCGATAGCGATAAGTCAGCTCGTGCTTTAGGTACTTTTTCTTATTTAGGTATATTATGTAACGAGTGGTGGTAGCCCTAACAACAATATTGACTTAATCTTTCAAACCACACCAGGTAAAATATGATTCTTGATATGAATTTGTCATCGTGGTATAGTGGGACAGAGTCTGAAGTCTAAAGTCTAAACGCAATAGTCTAAATGCATATATTTAAATTACTTTTACTTTCTCGCTGTGATAGGTAAAATACAGCGTTGAGTTCCGCCACTTAACACGTACAAGCACTTTCGAATCGTCGAATAAACTATAAGGCTACCACTGGCTCGGTAGGCAATTGTTCTCAGAAGAATCGGTTAGAAATTTTACAGTTGTTTTTTTTTCTCAAAAGACATTAATTTGCAGTGAAAAATTTCGAATAAATTGCGGAATTTTACTATACCATTATCTTAAATATTATAAAAAATGTGGGGAATTAAGCATATTAACACGAAGTTTCCTTTGCCTTCGCGGGAAATACGAGATTACCTTTTTTTTTAATTTGGAGCCACAAACAACTTTTTCTCGGGCATATAAATTCCACTACAATGATGTAACTACAATTACAAAAATCACTCAAAAACCATCCGTCTATAATTAATCAAGGCAACGAAATGTAGCGTAAAGTACGAGTATATGTCGAGCCAATGCCGATCTTTATTTATGAGTCAGCTTCTTATTATGACTTGCCAATTTTCCGGGAAATAAAACTCGCTACATCCGGGCCGTGGGACGTGGGACGTGAGTAGAGGATTGCTTCCCAATTTTTACTTGTGTTTTATATGATAATGTTAACCCTGTATCAAATTACAGGCCATCGAGAAATTGACCTAAGATGCTTTAGAAAATATAAATATATAGATTTGTTTATATCGTTTTGTTAGTGCTTTGTTCGTAGCATAGTATTGTATATATGAATGAGAAAATCGTATATATATAATATATATATATATATATATATATATATATATATATATTATATATATATATATATATATATATATATATATATATATATATATATATATATATATATATATATATATATATATATATATATATATATATATATATATATATATACATATATATATATATATATATATATATATATATATATATATATATATATATATATATATATATATATATATATATATATATATATATATATATATATATATATATATATATATATATATATATATATATAGAGAGACCTTCAATACTACTAAAATACGGAGACGTGATCTACAACAACCGTTTCCAATTCAAACATTAACACCAACGTATTATGACCGATTAAACTCTATTTTTTTATCGAAAAGAACCTTACCTTAAAGAGACATCTCCAATGAGATAAAAATTCCTTCTCACTCCTCTTCTTTCCTCAGCATATCCTTCATAATTAAAGCCTCTCGACTTTTGTATGATTTACCCCATTAATATCAGGCGGGCAAAACTATTGCCTATTTTCAAGCGGCTTTTAAAATTACATTTAGAGATAAGGTCACCCATTGTACACTCTATTTTTTAGTTTTTTCTGTTTTTTTTTTTGTTATTGTATTGTTTTATTTATGGGTGTACAATTAAGCATTTTATTATTATAAAAAATGTATTACAATGTAAATGAAGTGAATATTACTTAAAAAGCGCCATACACATGTGTTATATAGTTTTCAACAAATAATTTTAAAAATCTATAACCTTTTGATCTTGCACAACTTGGGAAAGAAATGTTGCCCAGACGAACTTCTCACTGTAAGCTATCTCAAAGACCGCCTCGTAATTGAACTTATTCTTATTTACCATTACTATGCACTATTTTCATTTGTTAAGTATTATTGTTCTTGATTGAATATTATTAATTGTAAAACAAAGGATATATATGTATATATATATATATATATATATATATATATATATATATATATATATATATATATATATATATATATATATATATATATATATATATATATATATGTGATAACGATAACTAAGTGTAGAAAGTCTATCTAACAGTATTGTATCTAACAGTATTAGCCTGTTTAAGTATTTTTAAGTTAAGCCATTAGAACTCACGATCCAGTCTCTTTTTAGGGCAGATAATAAAGAAAAGGTACGGACAGCTAAATTCAGTGGTATAGCACAAGTAGGTATAAAAAAACCTTTAGATACTATTTGGGGCAAGTATGCATCAAGAAAACATACAAAAATTTGAATGCAGCGGGATTTGAACCCGCGCCTAATGGGAGACGATGAAGATCGATTCTTATATGATTTATGCGACTTACTACGTTGTTAGTTAGCATCTGTATAAGAAAATTTTTACAAATTTCCGCTATCCAAAGATTATTGCAAAGAACAAAGCTATTTTTACTAAATATTTTTATGATATTTGAGGTATTAATCCACACTAAATATAGAAAAAGTGAAAGACGGGGAAAGTAATTATCTTAACAAGACAAAGCGCGGCGTTTAGTTGCGCCACTTGCCACGAGATTTCTTTACGAAAAGAAAATTTCAGATTTAAACAATTTCAGATTGCAAAATGTATTTAACATTTTACCCTTCATTATAGCAATTACCCAGTCGTATTATAAACTAACTTTATATTACATCAATGAAATACACCGCGCGATATCGTCGGCTAATTTAAGGGCCTAAAGGGACTTTCCCTAGAGATTCGTCCTACTTCTTGCCGATTATCAGCAAATTACCAACTATCTGGCGATAAGACGAATATACTGTCTATTTTAGTGTTTCTCAAGCGTTTATTTGTATCACTTCATATATGTATTTTTGAATCTTGGCGCAGTGAATAAAATGAAAAAAATATAGAAACGTATAAAAGTATGAACTACAAATAATGATTATATTTATATATATATATAATATATATATATATATATATATATATATATATATATATATATATATATATAATATATATATATATATATATATATATATATATATATTATATATATATATATATATATATATATATATATATAAAGAGAAGACGGATTGGGGTCCACTTAACCTTTTTACGGAACTCAGAGACATGGTAATAATTTCTTAATCTAAAAAAAAAATATGAACCGAATAGCGAGATTTTGTAGACGCTCAAGTTTGTTTAATTGCTCCTCTTTTAAATCAAGATAACGTGGGTAAGCGTAATTAAGAATTGGTATAAGGAAAGATTGTGCTGACGCAAGTTTAGTTGAGATAGGTAAGAAATTATATTATCTAAAATTTATTATCTAAAATTAACAAGAATGTATTTTATTTATTTAAATTATATAAAGCTTATATAATTTAAATAAATAAAATACATTCTTGTTAATTCTTCCTACAGGTCTTTTTTAACTATTATGTTTTAATCCGGTTTAACTGACATCCAAGCTTTGACACCTTTAAATAGTCTAAATTTGTAGATCTTAAAAGAGTTATTATTCCATAGTAGAATTAAATTAATTTAGGTGAATTTAATTACTAGTACATTATATTACTATAAATTAGTTAGCAACTCTAACAAATAACTGGGCTCTTAAGCATAGAAATTATGTCCATAGAATATATGGACACGAATATATGGACATGTGACTCTAGTTTGGAGAAATGTCAAAGGAAATATTTTTTAGTAATTTGTAAAAAACTGTAGTGATTATTAATAATAATAATACTGAAAAATAATATTACAAAAGCCTTATATCTAAAAAAATACATAATATATAACTAACAATATTACATTTATAATATACATTATAAATTTTATAAATACCTTTTAACGGTTAGTGGAATCGAAATAATTGGAAATAGCTCATATATGTTTAGGACACGTTATACAATATTTATCATTTATTCAGTATATAACATTCATATTACAATATTTTAATTTAATAATTTATCCATTATAAATAACAAACACCAGATACATAAATATATACATTAATTATTAAATAGAATTTATGGACCGTATAGGACCGTCGTCGTGGCGCTGAGGTACAGCGTCTGCCCGTAAACGCGACGGTTTGTGGACGTTGAGTATGAATTTTTTTCATTCTCTTCCCTCAGTCAACAAGGCAAAGCGCGGCGTTGAGTTCCGCCACTCAACACACAATGCCCCGAAGGGCGAAATTGGGGAACGTCTTTACACTAGGTTCCTTTAACCTATCGTTCCCTCTGCCTAAACTATTGTGTGCGGGATACAGCGTGAAGCAATTTGTATAATTGATCATATGTATTTATCGTATGGAATTTAACAAACAGTCTATGCTTGCCATTCGACGCGCTCTTTTCGTTTTTGCTATTATTACGTTTATTATATTAATTATCGTGTTTTATTTATATATTATACTAGCGACCCGCTCGCGGCTTCGTCCTGTCAAAATCAGTCCAACCGTTTCAGAGATTAGCCCGAACAAACATACAGACAGATAAAATAATAAAAAATGTTATTTTAGTATATATACCGTGTATATATCCATATGCATATAGTAAAAAGCGGTTATTTTAATATTACAAATAGACACCCCAATTTTATTTATTAAAAATATGTTTGTCGTTGACTTTTAATAACAATTTATTATGGAATCATCTTGTTTTGCTATCTATACGTTTATAATACATGTACTTTTAAAGTAATTAGACATTTTATTCGTGTCCATCAGCACTACACATTCATATGGCACTCTGACAGCAGGTACAGTGGGTAACATACTCGATTTATGACTATTCAAGCTCAAAATTCATTTATCAATTGAAAGTACTAGTTCCTGAGATTAATGCATTCAACAGAACAAACTATACACCAAAAAAAAAAACAACTTCGAAATTACTTATAATATATATAAAAAAAACATGTTTTTTCCATACATCTGTCAGTGATACTAAATGTGTCCCCCATACATTCCAGCAATTCAACATCTTTATAGCCCTTATCAAAGATGGCTTAAACCGGGTAAAACGTCGCAAATATCCTCTAGTGGGGAGAGATGGGTAATAAACGCGTAAACTATCCTTATCAGATGGCCGTGCCTCAAGTCATTCTTTTGTCTGATGCTTATCTGTTTTGCTTTATAGTATGTTAGGCAAATTTACTTGTGTTCTAGGTTTTTTGTACAGTTTTGTGGTCATAGTGGCGCAGTGAGACAGTGTTTAACTGTTAACGTGGTGTGGGTTCGATTTCCGATAGGTAGAGTGAATTTAATTATTTATTCACAGCTCTGGTAAGACGGTTATGCGGTGCTTAGTTCCACCAGTCGATAAAGAACGTCTCTTATTCGGGTGGAAAGCAGAGAACGGAAACTCTTTGACGCTAGGTGCACTCTGTCTTTGCTGCTTAATGCCATAAAACTAATACAACATAATTATTTTTAGTGTCAAATTGATTGATTAATTGAAAATTGTCAATAGATTTTAGTAAAATTGGAAATTAGTCAAAGCTATAACTACATATTCATATATTTCAGCGGTGTCCAATAATTCTTTTGTTTCAAGAGTTATTTTTTTTAACTTTCCTGAAACCCTACAACCGCAGGCAGTCGCTGCACCTAGTTCAATGAAAGTAGTATATTGTTGACGAAGATAAAGTTATCACATGCCACATGTGCATTATGCATTTGTTATGTTAGCCTGAAATAAATTTCGATCAACGATAGCAAAAGATTCTATAAAAAAATTCTTCTTTAGAAATATTTTCTGTAGCGAAAATTCTCTGCACTCTTAGTGTCAAAACACACTTTATTTTATCACTACGTGAAAATACAAATAATTAATTAATTTCCACGAGTAAGAATCGAACCCACGACCCATTTACAACCAGATGCTGTCCCAATGCTCCAGGTTGGCCTCAAACCAAACTTTTTGCTCACATAATTAGAATATAATAGAAACTATTTGCGATGCGGTCTTCCGTCCAGCGTATATTATTTTCTACTGGAAAGTTTTCCGCAGACTAAGTTTAAAGTATTTTTAAGAAAAATTTATATTTAACTAAAGTATATTATAATGCAAAGTATTATACGTTTACATACGTTCTACCCTTATTAAGTGCATACGTTGTTATCTGGACTAGCTATAATAAATTTCAGTGTGTCTGTGTATTTGCAGAATATACACTGTGTAAAAGCTATATAAGTGCAAGTTTGATTTTGGTTTGGTTCAAAACTCTAGAATTCCGGCGGTAAAAGGAGTATACTAACCCTAGGTTCTATCCACCTATCCGCCTATGTGCGGAATAAGGCGTAAAGATAAAAATATCCTATGAAAATAACAATTCTAAAGATATACTTACTTGTCCCATATATTTATTCATTAACTTACGATATTTCAACGTTGTAAGTTATGTTTACTTTTACAGACACGCATTAATGTAATTGAAAATTTTATACGACCATATCAACTCGGTGAGCTGTCAGTGTTTGGATTCAATTTGCTATATTAGTCAACAACAACTTGGATTTTTGCTAAACAAAGTATTTGTTAAACTGCATATACGAGCTTTTGTGGATTTAAACAGAAACCCATTAATCAGCGTATTCGGAGCAAATATTAGTTGAAGCTGAATAATATATGTAGTATATACGTTTATATATTTCAAAATTAGCCTCGTAGCGAATTAAACAGCGTCTGACTTAAATATGATGATAATTGGCTCGACCCACGGAGGATTGAATTTGTATGTGCCCTTCTGTTAAGATAGAATGTGGAACTGAGCTTTGTCACTCCTCAGTGTCTTTACCAATTCTGCTATATGCAGGAAACAGCGTGAAACTTGAAAAAATATATGAAGTATATGAAAGTAATTAAACATAAATGCCAACGTAATGGAATGGTAAAATAATATATACATGTTTAACCAAGCTATTTAGATAAAACTTAGTAGTAATTCATCTAAAAATCTATTTCTTAAGAACATTCCTCCAAAAAACATTCATGCCAAATTTCAGCTATGTGCAGGTATCTCCATTTTGCGTTATTTATCAGTCACTAAGTAAACAAAATAATGTTTATGCAATTATAATAGATGTTATATAGATATTTACCACAAGCAAGTATCGAAGCGCCAATCATTGCACCTAAAATAGCTTCCACTAAAGAGTTAAATATTCTTTAGTCTTGATATTATGTTAGAATATCACAAATATATATATATATATATATATATATATATATATATATATATATATATATATATATATATATATATATATATATATATATATATATATATATATATATATATATATATGTATATATATATATATATATATATATATATATATATATATATGTGTATATATTATTACACGCCCAAGTTTGCTTATGTAAATTAAACACATTTTCTTGAAGACGCAAAGCTTTTATGGCGGGCCTTGGTTTCAGTGATTTAATTTGTTTACCTGAAAGATATGTTTGAACATTGTTCACTTTGTGATAAGGGGAGAGATCGAAGTGTTTTCAACGCTTTCCATATAAGTAATGGGCATTAACTTGATTTTCTTTACAAATAAATGAAATAAAGACAAATTTTGTTAGTGTTTCTCGGTTTACGCATCTAATGCAAATATCAGCGTAGATGGAAAAGTTAGCGTAATGAGTGGCATAATAGCATTCTTCATTTTTCCTTCAGATTGGAGATATTTTTTTATTGTGTGTATTATTCAATACTAGACTATATGTCACCCTACAGATAAATTAATTATTCAATAATAAATTATTATAATTTTAATTATTATAAAACACGTATACATCAAAAACCATAAAAATATAGTATATAAACGATCGATATACTATATAATAGTGATTTTGATCCACTTTTATAATTGCACATAAAATTATATTTATATAAGCGAAAAAGGAAAAAAATACTTATTGAAGACATATAAAGTGCAATGGAGGCCTTATCAATATTATATTCAAGGATTTAACAAAAAAATCACAGTAAGGTGCAAATATATATATATATATATATATATATATATATATATATATATATATATATATATATATATATATATATATATATATATATATATATATATATATATATATATATATATATATATATATATATATATATATATATATATATATATATATATATATATATCTTTCAATCAGTGGCAAGTAGGTTAATTTTTATAAAGGTAAGCCAATACCCCAAACAGAAATAGAAGCCACAACCATCGAGTATACAGTACTACACCGATGGTGCACCACGATAGCGTAATATAAACTTACATAAATATTATATAAACTTACATAAATATTATATATATACGAGACAAGCCACATAAAGCAAAGGCGACGCTCCGAAGCTTTTTATATTGCGTGAACACTTTTAGATGACCGAATACAAGTTCTATTATTTTCGTATAAATTGATGGCCGCTTTTACGAGTATCCCGAATGAAATATGGCAAGGAGCTACAACAATAAAGTACAGTAGTAATGCTCGTTGAAATAATATCCCGTGGAAATGTTTTCCATTGTTAATAGAAGTGACTCGTTAGTCGTTACAGATGAACTATGACTTTTCCCTAGTGTAAGTATTCAAGATGTAGCTAGAATAAAATTGATAATTACTGAATAGATTGTCACGATATTGTGATAGGTTTTGTGATTTAAAGCTAATATAATTTGAAAATAGTAAAAGCTATGGTTCCGGGTACAATTACCACTCGGGACAAGGATCAAATTGAAATTATTTTAGTACTGACGCTCTGGTTATCTACCAGATCTACCAGCGCGTCGTCGAATCCCGCAAAGATGGAGACGGAGTGTCTTAACATAAGGCAGCTGTCCCAATTTGTCTCAATTTATTACAACAAAAGAAAACTAGATATGTCCAATTTGAAATTAGAGATAATAGTAACTGCAAAATTTTTCGATAGAAAAAATACTTAAAAAAAATATTTATATATATAACATATAATTTCAAAATTCTTATATGCTTTATACAATTTAATACGTTGTTAGCATCTCTGTAGGGAGATTTTTACAAAATTCCGCTACACAAAGATTATTGCAAAGAACAATCATTTGGCAAGAGAGAATGCTATTTTTATTAAATATTTTAATGATTTTTAAAGTGTTAATCCATACTAAGGATGGAAAAAATTCTTAAAGAAAATATAAAAATTTGCAACGTGAGGAAGAACGCATGGCTTAGTAGACAGAGCGCTTGGACGCTTTCCATGAGGCGCGGGCTTAAATCGCCCTGCGTTCAAATGTTTATATCTTCCTTAGTGTAGATTGACATTTTAAAAATGATTAAAATATGCAAATCCTTTCCCCAAGATTATTTTATAAATCACAATAACCTAAAGTACACTTGTAAACATCTACAGCGCAATCAACACAATTAAATTCATTTCTGACCTACAACACTAAAATTACTATTGCATACAAACGCTTACTTGAAAGTGTTATTTTTGCGCACTATTCTGTATCCATGTTTAACGCGACCTACAGTGTGTAACACATTCGCTTCCAGCACTTTGCATCGGCAACCAAATCGCCTTGTAGGAATTTACATTTTTAACTTTTTGGAGAGCACGATGTATCTAAGAATATTTTGTAAAACTTTCTTCGAATACCTGTAAAAGGAATGTTAGATGAGCATCTCCTGAGGTCCGGGTTCCTCTAGAATACAAATGAAGCGTGCACCTTGGAGAATCAAAACTTGCAATACATATAAATAGCCGATCGCACTTTTAAAAAGAACCTTATTTCTATCTTGTAAGGCATTACTTTGAATGTAAATTGATCCATAAATGTAGTCACCCCACCTAGGTTTCCCCAATAGCACCAAAGCTAGCACTCTATTTATTACGGCTAGAAATATTTAGTTTAGCGTTTGATACAAAATAATTTTGAGAATCTACATTTGTTATAGCAGCTTAAAGTTATATATAAAAATGCTTCATTGACAATAAGTTTACTTTATACATTGACGTATGGGAAACTTGTAGAAACATTCATATTTGTTATATAGGTGTTCTTGTGCCATTTATACAATGCACTTTTAGTTCTTCCAGCTCATCATAAAGTACCCCTAAATACACAAAATGCAAAGAATTTATTCCCAACTAGGTTGTTTAGTCTTAATCCTAACAATTTAAGAGTTTTATTTTCGCCCTTTGCTCTCCGTATTCCTATAGCGGGGTAAGCATAAATAAATTATGGCTTAGACATTTGTTCCCGCTTTTTGCCTCAATGCCGAGATTTATCATCAACAGGCCAGAGAAAGAAGGATTGGGGCCACAATTGACACGTTTACAGTCAGATGTTGTTCCAAATCGCTACAAGGACAAACATAAAAATATTTATAATACAAACCTCTACAGACCGTCTGACATCACTCAGCAACGTATTCCAAAGTCTTACTGTAATGGTGACTCCATAGCCTAACTCCAAGAAAATTATTGGCGTGGTACTACTGGTGGGTTAGCAAGGTGTTCGACCCCAAGAAATCGTTCTTTGAGGTACGAAAGATGCCGACTGTTGCTTACAGTGAGCCATTTATATTGAGTACGATATTGTGTAACGTGACTATACTTCTTCAGTCCTAAGATAAATCGAATAACGAGGTTCTGCATCTGTTCAAGTTTATTTCATAGTTGTTGATATAAATCAAGGTAACACACGTTTTAGAATAATCAAGTATAGGGAGGAGAAATGTTTCAACGAACGATTCTAGTTTTCTATAGCGCAATGAATAAGCAATTTTAGGGAACTAGGAAAATGTATCCATTCCGGTTCCCAAATTCTTAACACTAAGCTCTAAATGAACATTATCAGAGATTACTGGAGGGAAAGGTGAATTTAAATGATTATTTTGAATGGCAAAACATACATACATTAGACTTACTTAGAATAATATTAAGACCACCCGAATGACTCGCCCCTGATACGAATTGACTGTAGATCGGATATAACATTATCAATCGCACTAGATATAAACGCAGTTTCATAAATTCACAAAACGTCCGATTCCAGACGGTAAGAACACGAATGTTTCGTGTGAATGTATCTGATTGTTAATAAAAATAGAAAGTAGTGAAGGAGATAGCACACCCCCTTGTGGAACGCCAGCATTAGTACTTGTATGACATGGGGAAGTTATCTTTCCTTTAAACTTAACACATATTTAGGAATCCTGCTAACTGTGCCATAAATTATTAAATTTTCTCATAAATTTATACATTATTTGCAAGTAATATGTAGAATTGTTAAGTAATGATAGGTATTTAAACAGGAAACTGTGAGTCAGCGCTCTTATGTTATTGGCTCGCGTAGACTTTGTTACACAGAATGAATTTCAATATGTTATTTTATTTTATTTTTATGAGCTTTATATTAAAGCAGTATAAACGAAAATAATATTTCTTTCGATTCCTTTAATTTCTAAAGCTTCCTTTTGTATATTCGAAAAAAATTATGTATATGTAATTTACACTGTATACTTAAAACATTTTTATTTGTGATTGTAACTTTAACTAAAATAAATATTTGTATTTCTAATAATAATTTTCTAATATTAAGTATAATATTTGAATTTTAATAACGTCGGGTAAATTTCTTGGGTTCCCATTGTTATTCAAAATAAGACGTGGAATAACTTACCACTAACTTCTTTCTTGCTTAATATACTGTTTTTACTCGCATAAATCAAGATAAGTAGAAAATGTTTAGACACTCCTTTCTTCACTTTCTTTTGGCAATTTTGCAAAACACAGGATGTCTCCTTATACCAATTTAGTTATTACGCCATTGAGCTAATACTGTTACAAGAAGCTTATTTTAATATTTGGTTATAAAAATAAATAAAGACGAGAGCCCGGCAAACGCTACGTTTAGAAAAATGCACAATATTTCATATGAAATTACATTTTTAAAGAGGTAATGCGGATGTGGCTACATAACCATATGTAAGCGTTGTTTACAGAGCGTCCTTGAGGTCAGACAGCGCAAGAAATGCGGAACACTCGGTTTTATATGATGGCACAGAGTAGTAGATATATAAGATAACATAAAATGTCAGATATTTTCATGATTTTTGGTGTTATTACACACTAAAGATATAAAAATACTTAAAGTAAACATGAAAATATTGAACCAGCGACATTTGGACCCCCTCCTCAGTGACAGTTTTAGAATTCAGTAATTCAAATAACAACATGAAACTTAAATTTACTTCAAACATTTTGTGGAGAGACCAGAGAGACAGAGAGTTCTCGAAGCTTCCCACGACAGATGAAAACCAATACTAATATTATAAAACTGAAGAGTTGTAATAATATAAAACTATACTGATTTAAATAAAAACAAAATCTATTCCTATTGGATCGTCCATTTATCAAGGAAGGTTAGGTGGTACATCGTGTGTCATATCTCATACACAACTTCAAACGAAGCCGCAGAAAAAAAAAAATTTATAAAAAACATATAAAATATAATAAATTACGTTTAAAAACTCGTATATTTTTGGGTTTTAAGCTAGTTTTAATGAAAGTTTTAAGAACAATTTTGGTTACACGAGTATTATAAGAGCTTGTGTATGGTGAACCAAATCTACACGTACTCTGTAAAGAGGACGATGTTCTGCATTCGCTGAGAGGTCTCACTTACGCTTCGTTACTCCGTGGCTTTCGCCCGACGATTTTGTTTGCGATGAAAACGAGTGAATCTGCAGATCCTTGCACTGCTTTATACTGTTTTATGAAAAATTCTGGAATTTTATTACATGTTTATTGCTTCTTTTTTTATATTTACACATGGTTCAGACAAAAAGATACCTTGTGTTGAAAATATTTATATGTAAGTGTATTATTTGTTTTGTTTAGAGTGCTGTATGATTTAATTTAACGCCAAATTTGTATGATAGATATTTAAAAAAGATATTAAAAAAAATTTACAGATATTTATAAAGATTAGCGTGAATTATTGTAAGCACTGTCATTAGTGCTTTAGGTGCTTTGCAGTTATCGAAGCTCTATAGTATGTACATATATCTTCAAATTGTACAATCTAGAGTAAGAAAAATTTTATTCTTACAAAAATACTTCAATTTATTTTAAATTCTATTATTAATTTGTAAATTAACAAAAAACAACAATACACTTAATTCGAAAAGATTAAATTTTTTCACACTAATCTGAGCAAGTAGCCGCAATCCTCATTCCGCTTGTGTCATTCTCACACTTTGTTATCTCGGCCGCAGCAAGTGTTCTCGGGTGGCAAGAAATGAACAAATCTTGCATTTTTGCACTATATTTTATTTTAAACGTCATTGTAGCACGCTAGTAAAGTTCGAGCTTATACGCGTTTGTTGTGAGTTCGGATCCCGATGAGCATATATTTCTATAAAATTAGTCAAAACGTAGAGTGTGTAGTAGCTAATTTATTACATTACACTAGATGTTTTCTATCTTGCCTATAAAATATATGATATGTAGTACAGTATCATCTCCACTTTGTGACCGGATTCGAGTCATTTTGGATGGAGCGGTGTAACTCAACGCCGCACTGTCTCTTACCAAAACTTACAAATGAAAAATAATTGTTCTCTCGAGAGACCATTTCAACTATATACATTGCTAATCAGACGCTGATGCACTAAGCCTCGATGGCCGCAAAACATATTTATTTATTACATTTATATCTTTATTATAATATTTGAAGCATCAGTACGTCGGGTGTAGTCAGCTTCACGAAGGCATAATACGAATTTCCAGACGAAGTACCGCACAATATGCATTTTGGTTTTGGGCAAATGTGAATTAAATTACATTTACCATGAGAAACTTAACTGGAAACTATATTTTAAAATAAAGCTGCAATGTAAAATACAAACCTCATACTAAATAGTTTATAATTAAAGCTACTTCGAACAATAAGGTTATTATTCAAATCTTACTACAGAAATACGCTATCAACCTGATGGTCCAACAGTGTATGGGTGTATCACAAGGATGTCAATGATTGTCAATCAATCAAATGATGTCAATGATGACATCCTTGTGATATAACCCTGATATAGCACTGTGATATACAAAAAGAATAGATTCCTGTGGCCGATCGTTTAAGGAAAGCATGAATGGAAAGCATCGCTAGGCATGTAGGCAGCTCATCAGCAGTATACCAGAACAGGCGTGATCTTCAGGATTGAAAATACCACCAATAAACAGCACCTGTAGAAAAGATCTTCTTCTGCTTCATGGTTTTTCCCGCATAGCAAGCTAGGCAGAGAGAATCTACTGTCAAAACTTTCATAGGGAAAGCACAATAACTTAATTATAGTTATTTTCCAATGTGAGGATCTAATCCACTCGAATCATCGCGTTATCAGAAACTGTACCGCTGCGTCACAATGTCAAAAAAGCTAACAATTTTATAAAGTTTTTGTTGAAATTGTATAACATATTGGCAGCTGTCGCTAAGAGCGATCTAACAAATTGCTAACGTGCCATCTTTGGGAAAGTTAGACACTACTGTTAAAATTATTGTGAAAACACAAAATAACGATAAAATAAATTAAAAGATAATATTGTATATGATATAATGAATTATCTAAAGTACGAATAATATTTTAAAATAATATAAAAAAATTGCCTCTGTATGAGTATTCTGGTTTGGATATATTACTTAAAGGCGAGTACTTAACACCGCGTTGTATCTCACTTTGTTCTATTAAGAATCGAACCTACTATCATCGTGAGAACAACCAAATACTGACCAATGTCACCACAGTGTGAAATATTTACAGCTTTTTTAGGGCTCTATTTATATTATAATAAAAAGCCAAAACCGCTCTAACCACTGTCATTCCAAAATAAATCCGCTTATAAAAGGCTAACCCAATAGCATAGTGACGTAACTATATGTAAATAGTTAATATCTTCTTTTGGCCGGTTGCCAGACGCGTTTAAACTATCTCTCGGGATGACACTTTTTTGGCCCATCCCTATCCCGGGACGATATTTGTTTCATACTGAACGGGCATGTCGGTGACGTTTTATTACGGAGCGTCAAGTTTTTTGTTACGCTATATGTTATTGGACGATATTGTCTTATTTTAATGCATATTTTTTGCATTTGTTGTTCTTATGTTTGTAGCATCTGCAGTTTTTTTTATATATACTGAAATTTAACGCTGCATTTTATCTAACCGGATCGAGATCGTGTAGCGTGTGCAGGGTTCCATTTCTTTTGATTTGACTTAAAATTTCTTTTGTGATACTTTCTTCATAAATATATAATATAAATTTAAAAAGATTCAATGACGCCACTATGAGAAAACATCTGACTGTAAATGTCCTGCGATCGCTTCCCGCTCGGGGCAATAAATTTCTTTCCTCGCTGTGGTAACACAAAGTGCTGCGTTATTTTCACAAGATGTATAATTGTAGAACCATAATATAGTACTACTTGTCCCTCCCCTATATTCCAAGTTTTTCTGCCTCTTATTCCCTTTCCTTTCTTGGTTTCTCCCAGTAATGGGTTTGGAGGTCAGATGGCAATCGCTCCACTAAAAACCACTTCGCCACTCATATGGACCGATTTGACAAAAAGCTGGGTATGGCTAGGGCGTCGCCGCTAAACGACGCGCAGGCACATCGCCCTACACCTGCGATAAGTGGGCAAGGGCTACCGTGTCAAGTACGGGCACGGCTAACGACGTCAGTACCCAGACGGAAACTCCGCTTTGCAACATGGAATATTGGCTCTCTAACCGGACGATGCAGAGAACTCGCAGATGTACTCATGAGACGTCGGGTCCAGTGTGACTTCAGGAAACTCGCTGGAAGGGCAATAAGTCTCGTAACATCGGGCAGTGTTACCGTCTCATATACACTGGGTCACCTACGGGCAAAAACGGTGTAGCGGTAGCGCTTTCTGAAGAGCTTCAGAATGGGCTTCTTGAAGTTGACCGTCGCTGCGACCGCTTGATGCGGATAAAGGTACTGATCGAGGGCGTTATCACAAACTTAATCTGTGCTTATGCTCCCCAGGCGGGTTGTAGCGCGGCTGAAAAGGAGACTTTCTGGGAGCAGTGTGAAGAGGTCCTACTCGCTATACCGTCTACCGAAGCAATCTTAGTTGGGGGGGACTTGAACGGTCACGTGGGTAGGGTCGTTGAGGTGTATGAACGTGTTCACGGGGGTTTTGGATATGGTCATATAGGCAGGGTGACCAACTGTAAGGTCATTCCCGGCGAAAGCCTGACAGCCCAACATCGCCTTGTCATGGACTATAATGTTACTCCGAAACAGAAAGTAGCTGAGAAACGCAAGCCTAGGATTAAGTGGTGGTTGTTGAATGGGCCGATGCAGACCGACTTCTTGGCGGAGGTGGAGAGTCAAAATCTACTGACTAACACCGAGACCGCTCAGACTGCATGGGATCGAGCTCATTCAGCAATCATTGCAGCGGGCAAGCGAGTTCTTGGTGTTACTAAGGGAGGGAATGTCATCGACAGGGAGACATGGTGGCGGAATGACCAGGTGCAGGGGGTGATTCAGGAAAAGAAGGCTGCGTTTAAAGAGTGGCAGCATTCCAACTCTCCTGAAGACAGACTGGAGTACATAGCAGCGAAACGGGCCAGCAAAAGAGCTGTATCCAGAGCCCGCAGAGAAAGTTTGTCGCCATTGTACGATAAACTTGAAACTGTGGAGGGGCAGAAGCTCATATACAAACTGGCTCGTGCTCGAGATAAAGCGACGCAGGATATTACAAAATGTCTTTGCGTCAGAGATTCTCGGGGCACGTTGCTTTGTAGTCATGCCTCTGTGAAGGAGAGATGGAGAAGCTACTTTAAGGAGCTGCTGAACACTCAGCAGTCTTGTAGTCTTCCTCCTGAATTATCTCCTAACCTCGGACTTGTTGCTCCAATAACCCGTGACGAAACTCGTAATTGTCTTCGACGCATGAAGAACGGAAAAGCGGTAGGACCTGACGACGTGGAAATCGTTGGGCTCTCTTGGTGTGCTTATACTTACTGACCTGTTTAACCGTATCTTGAATACTGGAAAGATGCCACATCAGTGGCAACAGAGCTTTATTATCCCTATTTACAAAGGAAGGGGCAGTGTTCAAGATTGCGGTAGTTATAACTTAACTATAGTAAGAACTTTGATGGAGGCTTACAGGGAAAAAAGGAGAGCTCTGCATGTGGCCTTTTTGGACCTGCAGAAGGCCTTTGACTGTGTGCCACGTCAGTGTATCTGGTGGGCATTGCGATCCAAGGGGATCCCTGAAGCCTATATTGAGGTTATCAGAGATATGTACAACGACTCCGCTTCAGTGGTTAGGACCGCTGTTGGCGACACCAAGCCCTTCCCGATTACAGTAGGGGTTCACCAGGGCTCAGCTCTTAGTCCGTTCTTATTCAATGTAGTGCTGGATACTGTCTCGGCTGACATCCAATGCCAGCCTCCGTGGCTGATGATGTATGCCGATGACAGTACTCATCGACGAGAACCGACTGATGCTGGAGCGTAAAGTGAACGCCTGGAAGGGTGCGCTTGAGACCGGTGGTCTCAAACTGGATGTGTCGAAGACCGAGTACATGGCTAGCGGGAACCTGGACTCGAGCACCATCCATATCGGGCCTGAGCCAGCCGTTTAGTCGGAGAAGTTCAGGTACCTTGGAGCCGTTATGCATGAGTCTGGAGGCATCGACCACGTCATCCATGCCCGTATAAACGCTGCTTGGGCCAAATGGCGGGAGGTCAATGGTGTAGTCTGCGATAGCAGAATACCGCCCAAGCTCAAGGGACTGATATACAAGAGCATTATCCGACCGGTTCTTTTATACGGCAGCGAATGTTGGCCAACATTATCTCGGCACACTCGGGAGCTTCATGTCACGGAGATGAAGATGCTGAGATGGATGTGTGGCGTGACGCGGTCCGACCAACACATTCAACACATTCATTCATTCGAGGTAATCTTGGGGTCCGTGACGTAGCAGATAAACTCCAAGAGCGTCGCCTGAGATGGTATGGCCATGTTATGCGCCGATCTGAGAACTATATCGGAAGGAAGTGCCTTGACATGTCTGTCCCTGGAGCTAGACCACCCGAACGCCTAAGGAAGCGATGGCTGGATGTCGTGACACAAGACATGAGAGCCAATAAATTGTCCACTGAGGATGTTAAGTGGAGTAGGCTTAGTCGGAAGGCAGACCATGGCAAAAGCCGGGACTAATGCCAAGAAGAAGAAGAAGAATATAGTACTTCTTGTTTATTCTGCTATATTTGCATAAGTAAACATAATAATATATATCTTTGTATTTATTAAGTAAATTCGATTTCGATACAATAAATTTTCGTGTGTTTTTGTAGCATCACGCTGTATCCTGCGCACAGCAGAGAACTTAGACCTAGTGTTCAGACACTCCGTCTCCGTTGAATAGCGGAACTCAACGCTGCGGTTTGTCTTGTTCCCAGCGAGCAAAGAAATAAAAAAATAATTAATTCTTCCCAAGTAGGAATCGAACTCACAATCACCGCGCTTAGTCAAAAAATAAAATAGGAAACAATAAAAGTGTATGCAGCTTGCAAATAAATATATATATACTAGTATATATACATATATTATAGTAACATAACATTTTATAACTCCCTAAATGCTAAGTAATTTACAATTGTATTATATATAATGCTTTAATTTTAAACAAATTTACGTTTCTATGTAAAACTCGCAATAGTTTTATTAAAGGATAAGTTACCTGACCCACGAGTGTCCGCAATAAATATCCCTTTGTTGTTTAGAACATATGTGATATACGTACATATATACGTATAGTTTGTAAAGACCAACTAGTGAGTTCCGGAATTAGTATTTTGAAATTAAATATGTTAAATAAACATTAAACTGTTATAATTTTGTATTAATTTTTTTTTATTATATTAGATGTCTACAAAGCGAGAAAGAAGAGAAGAGAGAGAGAGATTCTTCAAGAGTGAATGGTAAGAGATTTAGAGAGAGAGGTAGAGTGACCTCGGTTGACCTTCGAGAACGTAGATGATATTGCCTTCTGCCAGCACGTGAAATGCAGCAGTATGCATGGACCGGAACGTATGGGATATTACTTTTTAAATGATCCATAGGTTTTTATACAGCGAGTCCTGAGTAAGTGACCTACCCGGTAAGTGAACCTGGAAGTGAACCTGGTAAGTGAACCTAATATTAAGACACCCCGTACCCCGCTTTTCACCTGTCTTATTTTTTCTCACGGAGTGGGAATCGAACTTACAACCGTCGCTTTTACAACGATTCCAGAATAAATCTTTTACAAATCTATGTATGTTTATTTTCTAAATTTTTTCCATATATATATAGTATTAGTGCAAACATAACAATAAAATTAAAACGTAATACACGTGTAAATATTATTACCTCAATCAATTATGATCTATAGAGTTTGAAAGAGAAAATCTGTTTAAAAATCTACATCAAAGACTCGATTACTTATAGAATCAGATTCTGATGGATCCTCATAATAAACATGTATAAAAAAAAGTAAACTCCACTAGGATAATAAAATAAAGCTTTAATTCAAGTTTAAAATGGGCTTCTTAAAATATATACTTCGGCCGTAAGTCCGAGACACTGATCCAAGCTCCTCTCACTCACAGTAAATTCATGCTAAGTAGTTTCTTTAACGTAGGATTATTTAATATATTAAATTAAAATAGTATTGAAATTTGACTATTGTGTACTATTGTATACCTAACCCATATACACTAAAAGGTACAGTAAAATATAAAATAAAATACAAAAAAATAGGTAAATATAAAAAAATACTAAAAAAACCTTCGATAACACAGTGTCGAAAATACTAGAGGAAGGTCACGTTAAAAGCTAGAGGACCCCCGGAGAGCATGTATGAAGAGGTTAATGACAGTGGACGAGGCGAAAGAGGTATGCATGGACGGCAGCGATTGGGGCTCAGTTCTCTATGACTACCCCGCTACGGATAAAGTGTGAAGCTATATATGTATGTATGTATATATATCAAAAAATATATTACACATAATATGTAATTATAAAACCTAGTTCCTTCTAAAACGACCCTTGGTAGTTGTAAGACTGACGCTAAGCTCTGCCCGTGGCTTTAAATAAGAATTAATTTCTACGACTCGTTGGCTATTTGAGCTTCTGTGGTAAATACATTAAAAATGCATTTTTACTTTTGTTTCAAGAAGTATTTGTATAGTGCGAATTTGAGTTTTAAGTAAGTTTAATGTTTGTGTGAGAAGTCTGCCAATAAACGTCCTTATATAAATGTAATTGTCTTATCATTTATTTTGTATATTTATTAACATTTATACGTACTATATACTAAGTTTTCAAGTAAATCAGCATTATGCAGGCTAGGCAGAGAAATTATCAAGACAGTTGTGTTGAGGCGTAACTCAACGGCGCGCATTGTTATCAAAGTGAGGAATTGGAAATAATTCCGTCCCACAAGTGGGAATTGTGCCCACAGTTTCTGCATTTACCACCAAATACTGTCGCAAAACTGAGCGCAAAATTAATAATTTTAGTTGAAACAAAAGGTCAAGCCCTAATTAACATCTCCACACTCTCACATCTCAATTAAACAGATTTTAAATCTACCATTTGGTTAACAAAACGCGTCACAGTAACAAAGTTGACACCTAATGTGTATAGCGGGTCCCCGCTGTCATTAGGCCGTAATATAGCTCGGGTTGGTTCCGTACGCTATCATGCCATTCTTACGGACAATCTCTCTGGACGCCTTTAAACTTTTACCAGCGTGGCCATGAAGTGAGAGATTTATTTTTTATATATAATTATTAGCTTCACGGTGTTTAAAGGAAGTTAGGCATAGGTAACCTAGTTTTAAGACTCTACATTCCCCAATTTCTGCCTTATTCTCAAATAATTGTATGTATATATACTATGTATAATTACAATTCTATTTATAGTGGAGCTATACCTTCTTGGTCTTGTTATCAGAGCAAGGAAATAATAAAATAATAATAATATAATTCACCTCCCCGAGTGAGGATCTGTGTAAAAAATAATAACACTATGTTCTTAAGTTCCCGAAGTTAATTTTAGAGACATGACGTGTTGAACGGCGGGAAACAATGCTGCAGATAGTTTCATCTAAGAAATAAAAATATGTGAATAAAATTTCTATATAACGATTAGATTTTTTAAATTAGATTAGAATAGAAATTGAGTGCGTATCTATGGTGTATCAGACAACTCTGTGTGCTTGATAGCATTTAATTAAAGAACAATTATTTAATTAAAAGGTCATTTTAATTAAATAATAACCAAGTTATACGTCTTGTATAGTATCTTTAAATGATATTAATTTTTAAATGTCTGTTTCTATACTGGTAGACAAAGCAAAGCCTCCTTTATATTATTAAAAAAAAAAGCGTAATCCATGGCCCTTAAGACTGAACTTTTACGAATTTGACACCATCACGTCACACTGACACGTTGTTACAGAAACACACCCGCGGGTGTCATCTTCCTTTATGCGGCGAGCTATTTTGTTTTAAAATAATAATGTTGCGCTTTCAGATGGAAAAAGGTTTTTAGTATCGTTGGTATATAAAAAATATATACATTTTCTTTACATAATATATATGGTTAAATGAAATGACGCAAATAATAAAACAAAGGGTAGTCTGTCTCCTAATTAAAAAAAATGATATTTGTTGTTTTGCTACAGATCATAAATATTATTAACTAAAATTGAGGCTTTCACACTATTTGTAAATTTTAGGGCACCATTCTTTATAACCCCGGTGTAGGAAGAATTTAAACATTATGGTTATTAGTTAAAAAAAAAACCTCATGCTCTCTCTCACATGTAGCATAGTAGGCAGAGGGAACCTAGTGTTAGACATTGATTACCCACTTTCTCTCCCAATTTGAGACACTCTATTAAACGGTGAAGCTTATACCCACATTAATAGAGAGGAAATAAAAAAATTATTAACTTTCCCGAATAGGAGTCAAACCCACAGTCATTGCTTTTCCAGTTAGATACGGTACCGTTAGTTTGAGCTCAATTTATTAAAACTAATTTCATGCATTTTTCAAAAAGATAAAGCTATAAAAGCCAAGTACTAGTATATCATTATCAACTAAATATCAAAACTCATTAAGACTACATTTATTTTCTCCAAACGGTATTATTGTGTTCAGAAATACAATGAAAACGCCGAATTTATATTTATTTCTATAGAGATATAGAATAAAAGATCTAGGTGCCATTGTAGGATAGTGTTCAAAGAGGATTCAGCGAGCTGGTATGATAGAAATACCCGCCGTCTTGTTCTGGACAATACCTGTTTGTTGTTTTATTTTTTTTCTCCTCTAAATAGTTACTTACCTATTAGAAAGATGTAAATGTATGAATATTTTTTTAGTATATTCGATTTCTATACCTACTTATTATATTACAATATCCTATTACATATAAAGGTATATTATATATTATCAAGTATTTTTTTTTTGTAACAATTTATGTTCATACTTATTTATAAAGCTGAAATAATTGTTTTGTTGAACGTATTAATCTCAAGAACTGCGTAATCAAATCCATTTCACAAGGTAGCCTAAGGAGGTATTGTATCATTTTAAACATTTCGATGTAATCCACTGTACTCAAAGTTACCTTGGTTACTTGGAATTCGTATGCATCATAGAATTGAATATATTATTATTTACATATATATAGATGCATATATATATATATATATATATATATATATATATATATATATATATATATATATATATATATATATATATATATATATATATATATATGCCAACGTCCATGCCACGTTGAACACAACCGGTGTCTCGTCCGATCACCGAAGTTAAGCAACGTCGGGCGCGTTCAGTACTTGGATGGGTGACCGCCTGGGAACACCGCGTGGCGTTGGCATCTCAGAGGGTGTCTAGCCAATTATCTGTCCGATATTTGGTTTCCGGCATACGGTACGCGACCCCGGGACCTCGAGCCACCACTTTCATAACCCGATCCAATCCATGTAAGTGGTGTCCCTCCCCTATATTCCAAGTCTTTCTGCCCTTATTCCCTTTCCTTTCCTGGTTTCTCCCAGTAATGGGTTTGGAGGTCAGATGGCAATCGCTCCACAAAAAACCACTTCGCCACTCATATGGACCGATTGGTCTTAGTCGGAAGGCAGACCCTGGCAAAAGCCGGGACTAATGCCAGGAAGAAGAATATATATATATAATATATATATATATATATATATATATATATATATATATATATATATATATATATATATATATATATATATATATATATATATATATATATAATATATTATATATATATATATATATATATATATATATATATAGTTATAATTAAAATGTTATAGTTATAATTGATAATCTGAATAATCCATCCATCCATCCATGGGGCAATAAATATAAGATTATAATATTGAATATTTCAAAATATCCATATATATCCAACATAAAATATATTATGTCAAGACCGTAAATAAATACAAAATACTTTATTAGCAAAACAGATTTGGAGCTGTAAAAAAAGTGGTAGATTAAAAAATCTCGTAAATCTCGATCCTAAGAAAATTTCGGGATAGTAAGTAGTTACTTTACAATATAATCTATCTTCTAGAGAAAATTCTAAAAAAGGTTTTTCGGAGATTTGCCCCAGAAATGGAAAACCAGACAGATTTAATTTTTTTTTATGTTTTACTACCGTATGAATAACTTTTTAAATTAAATCACAAACAAGCAATTTTATTTCATTTTATTTATATCGTGTAGTTCACGCGGGTAGATCGCTAGTTTAGTAATAAAATAACAAATAACAACAAACACAACTGTACTCTTAAGTATTCTAAGAAAACGTCAAATTTAATGCGCTCTTTATATAAAAAAATAAACATTATTATAATAAAGCTTTACAAACGAACAAGATTTTAATTGACTCCTCAATAAAAAGCTTAAAAGCTTCCTCAATAAAGAACATAACATAATAGTATAACAATATAATAATATTATAAATTAAATATTACAAGAAAGTGTAACTTGATAGAAATTTTGAGTTAAATGAGAAAAATAGGCAATCTCAATCCAGACTTCAAAAGGAATCAAGTACAGAATGTCCGAGTCGACACCACGTTCAAATTCGCTGCTCCTACTTAGTCACAAGTTATAGGCGTTAGCTTTTAATATTTATATTATATATAATGTACTAGCTGGCGCTCGCTACTTCGTTCACGATGACATTTGCATTCAACATGTCGTATAGAAGATTTCCAAGTTCTGATTTCCATTTTCTGGATCTCTAATTTTTATATATCATCGGAAAGGAAAATACGATTTTGATTGAGAAGCCATTTCCATAGTTTTTTTTTTAATATTTTATCTGGTTCTTAGAATTCTGATCCTGTAACATCAGATGTTTCAGGTATTACATTATATTCGGTAAATGATTTTTGCTAAGAGGAGGAGTAATTTTTTGTTAAATATAGTTCAGCCGGCGTTTTTGGTCAAGGTGTTTTTGTTTGTTTTTAATTTAAGAACGATCGAATCGATCGAACTATAGTGTTATTTCATGTTTCTTAAGTTATAACTTTAGAAACATTTAAATTTTCTAACAGCAACAGAAATATCACATCAGAAAAATACTGTGAAAACTGCTTTTTCAAGAACAAGAGTACTTTAGAATATACCTTCAACATTATAGCAAAACTATACATTTTATTAGCTTGTATATGCTACTATGCTGCTTTCTTAAAATTTTAGTCTCGTTTAAATTCTCTAATTGTGAATTTTAATTATTCATTATTCTAATTAAATTAATGCTAGCAATAATAATAATAATAATAATAATCCACAACATTCTTCATAATCACATATGGCGAAAATACGCTATTTTTGACTTTTCAAACAGGCCCATTTAAATACCATCACCAAAGAAAGTGGGTAAGTTAAAGAAAACCCGAAATATAGATGACATGTGCGCTCCACAGCGTGTAATTAGTTTGACATACTCGTATATGTAGCTTGACATTAAAAAATAGGTTGAGAGGTTTACGTGTACGCGGCCACGATCTAATATATTTAAGTAGTAGGTCAAGTTTATATAACTTTAAAAAAAAACAAGTTTACGTTGGATTTTTTAGTCTATGCTTGTATGTTTTTAAATGAAAGAAAGAAAATATTGTTATATATAATATTTTCTTTGCTCTTGCTTTTTTTAGGAAACGTTAGAGTTAGTTAGTATTTAATCTACATCCATATTACATAAAAAAATTATAAAATTTAACATAGCTCGAGCACTCAGAATATGTCATGTATCATATATAGCCCCTAGTTATTTCTAACTCACAAAAGAGCGAAGCCAAAGTTAACTGTTAGTACTTAAACAACAATTTACAGTAAAAAAAAAACTTTGAACACCTTATCGATCCCAAAGAGGGCGGTAAATATACAATAATTAATTTCTCTTGATTTGTTTGAGTTTGTCAATGAACAAATACTAAAAGATAAATTGAAATATCAATTTTCATGATACAATAGTTGTCCTGAATGTAGTTCAAATCCACGCCCTCTGGTAAGCTAGATAGCATCAAAAATTACAAACTGGTCATTTGAACTTTCTTTGGATCTCATCTATAGATAGTTATAAATGAATACTTTTATATTTTCACTCCTTAAAAAGCTCTCTCTCCATTAAAAAGAGGACATTTTGTGAACACACTGAGATAACGTGTTGAGCAACGGAGCTAAACGCCGTGCTTTGTCTATCTCGAGTGAATAAACAAAATAGTACAAATTTAAGTAAAATACCAGTAGTTATATGAAGATATTTTCATTTCATTTCAAATGAACAGCTATTCAATCATCTTTTAGACCATACGGAAGCACTCACTTGAAGTAAATAAGATTTTCTATACAAAAAGTCCCTCGAGATTCTTTCTCGAATTAATCTTTTAATGTCTACTCTACCCTATTCATTAAAGAGATGATTTACGGAGTAATTAAAAATTAACTTTTGTTTTAAATATATATATATATATATATATATATATATATATATATATATATATATATATATATATATATATATATATATATATATATATATATATATATATATATATATATATATATATATATATATATATATTGTGGCTTGGATTATAGATCTTACTGAATATTTAAAATATATATATGTACATATATATAAATATATCGTAAGTACAAGTTAGACATATTCCTTATATAATGAAAGGAAAAACCTTTCTTTCAGTTTTCGGCTCCAACATAATATGTACTAGTTCATTATATTATATGTGATAACATTTTATTTTATTTCTTTAATTATTATCAATTTCCTCGTCCTGGTAAGTAAGTAGCCAAAGCGCGGCGGCGTTGAGTTTCGCCACTCAACACACAACGCTCCCAAAATTTTCCAGAAAGCGGAAAGCGGAGATTTTCTCTGCTTACCCGACTATAAGCGGGATACAGCTTGCAGTTAAAAAGAGAGATATAATTATAGTACGTACATACAAATGTCGAGGCTGTCTTGGTCATCACATTTAGTTATATATAGCGATCTTATTACAAAATGAATTCGCCACTCTGAAAAATTCCAAGGGCCTCTCAACTTTTGTCCTGACACAGTAAAAATTATTCCAAACGTCTAAGTGGATTATGACATTGTTCTCGATGGGACGGTCCGCACGCAAAATGATTTTACAAGTGTTTCCTTTTCTTTATTGTAAGTAAAACTAGATTTAGATAGATGTTAGTTACTGTTTGTTTGTTTATTATTGTTATATTAATGATGACTATTGTGGCGCAGTGGAATAATATAAAGCTAACATAATTGCTTATTTAAACGCGCTTTTCTCAGGAACTATTGCTTCCAATAGTATTAGTTCCCTTATGGAGGAAGTCTACAAGTACGTATCGCGTCACAACGTATCGTCATCTCAATTATTATCAATTTACCATGGTGCGAAACTGCAGATTAAAATGAATATTTTAATTTTTACCAAGTTTACTAACAAAAATAATATAATAATAATAATAATAACCCCCCCCAGAGGATCACCTTGTCGTGGTGGGGAGGCTTACGGATATTAGGAACAGGTCAATAATGCACGCTATAACATCTAGCACACATTAAGTTATCTCTTTAAAAAAACCACTAACAACACGGTACCATATCCAAACCAACGATCCTAAAACCCTTTTTATTAATATGAAGAAAAATAATCATGGGTATAATTTGCGGCCGCTTCCCGGAGTTCGTCGGGGCGCACCTGGAGCTGGGTGTTTCAGCATACGAGCCGTCGGTGATGAGGAGCTGAGCAGGCGGGCTCCCATCGGGCTAGATTCCGAACATAATACAGCCGAGCAATCATCCTAATCATCATCATTATCACCTATTTCATCAATTCATTCGTTTTCATCACCTTCATCATCAAATAGATCATCCATAATATCACCTACGTCTTCATCCGTTCAATCAACACATAACATGATTTTGGAGGATGTTGTGCAGGAGGCAAATGCCAGTGTACCTGCACTCACCTTCATAATACCTAAGGTGCGCTATAAATGGAGTAAAGAAATGAACGAATTTATCCTGCGCACATATTTACATCTTACATTACTAGATACTAATACCAACGCTTACTTAATACCATTACGTACAAAATTTATTGAAAAATTTCCGCATATGAAAATAACCCGCCAACGTGTCGGAGACCAAAGAAGAGCCATAATACGTTATAAGTTACTGCCACAAACTACAATAGATAAAATTTACGAAGAAGTTAAAAAACCACTAGAAAATGTAACGAATACAGACCAACACATTCAGATAAATAATAATATATTAAATTCACAGGATGGACGACGTATGAAATGGACTGAACAATATAATAAAGCAAAATAATAAAAGCATATTTTAGAATAACACGTCTGGAAACTAATATAACAGCTTATAGAACATACCTTCATCAAGATTTTATTACCAAATTTCCACATTTGTCTCATATATCAGAACAAAGAGTAGCAGACCAGAGAAGATCAATTGTTAAAAATAAGCTTCTGTCAATCCAAAAAATATAAGATATTAAAACGGAAATAGCATCAGAACTACAAATAGAAACTCAAAATAATCAATCTGAATTTAATGTAGTAACTATTAACAATACAGTCAATGTAGATGTAGAATATATTGAAAATTCTACCAATATTTTATAAAATAATACAGATACTTGCAGTCCAGAACAGTCAAATCTAATAGAAAGAAATACAGAAATCGACAATACATTTAACGACTGTTTAACGTACTTCACAAATACTGAACCTACTAAAAGAAATTATATACCCAGACAGAGATCATCAAAAAGATTATCTCGAATAGTTGAATATATAAATACAATATTGTTGCCAGAAAATATTAGGAAAGATACAAGTTTTAAATCATTTCAAACTCTAATATATTGTGCTGCGTGGACTGCAGCGAAAATTAATGGCACAAAAATAAAAATTATACAAGATACCACAGTTAAAAAATCAACTATAAAGAAACCCAAATGGCAGATCCGACTGGAAATGAAAGTGGAAGATTTGAGGACTAAAATTGGCCGATTAACGCAATTCATCCAAAGTAATAGAAGCAAGAAAATAATTCATCATGTTAACTTAATAAAAAAAAATTATAAAATACACTCTACACACGAAGAAGCCGATTACAAAGATACAAAATATGTACATTACGTAAAACACATAATACTCAATTTATTTGTAACAAAAGACAGTTTTATAGGAATCTCAAAAGTTCAACTACAAACTGTATTGAAAAATGCAACACAAACTACTCCTACAGGAGATGATTTTCGTACGTATTGGGCCTCTATATGGGAAAATCCCGTTACACATAATTCTAATGCGGACTGGATCAATTCTGAACAAATGCAATATCAGGTTAAAACAGATATGCAATTTGATAATATATCTCTTGTTATATTACAGTTAACAATAAAAAAATTAAGTAATTGGAAGGCACCTGGTTCTGACTTTATTCATTATTTTTGGTACAAGAAATTTACACATATACATATACATCTTCTTAAGCACATTAATAATTTTATTCAAAACCCACACGTTATGCCCAAATATGTAACAGATAGAATCACATATATGATCCCAAAAGATTTCAATAATCTTAATGATCCCTCAAAGTACAGACCTATAACATGCCTGCAGTCAGTATACAAAATAATTACATCTTGCCTTACAAAAACAATTTATAAATATTTAGAGAATAATAGTATTCTTACAGAATAACAAAAAGGTTGTAAAAAGTTAAGTCAGGGTTGTAAAGAGCAATTAGTTGTAGATTCTGTTATATTAAAAGAAGCGCAGAAAAATAAAAGAGACATTTTTACTATGTATATTGACTACAGGAAAGCTTATGATTCAATTCCACATTCCTGGTTTTTACAAGTGTTAGATATCTATAAAATACACCCAATTATTAAAAATTTCTTGAAGAAAACCATGAAGGATTGGACTACAAGATTGAAGTTATCAACTTAGAAGTTATAAACATTATCAACTTAGCAACCTAGAAACTGACCCCATTAAAATAAAACGCAGTATATATCAAGGTGACGCAATATATACCGCGTTCCAATATCATGTGTGCAGAGAATGACATTGCAACGAATAGATAGTGGCAGGGGATTAATAGATATTCTAAATTTATATAACAAGCAGATAATAAACCTAAAAAAATATTTTTATTATAAAAGAAACACATCTACACTGCATGAATCCATAATAGAAAACGATCATAAGCTAAGCCCACTTAACCTTAAAGAAAATAATTCAATAGCAAATGAAATACAAACAGACAGACTGACTAAAGTTCACGAATGGGCCCAGAAATCTCTTCATAGAAGACATTGGAGCGACCTAAGTCAGAATTACGTTGACAAAACAGCGTCGAACGAGTGGCTTAGACGCGGAGACCTCTTCCCTGAGACTGAAGGGTTCATGGTGGCAATCCAGGACCAGGTGATAGAAACAAAAAAATATTAAAAATATATCATAAAAAATCAATATTCCATACATGTAGACGATGCAATAGGGCTTCAGAAACGATACAACATATAACCGGAGCTTGTACATCAATCACCCAGACTGATTATAAGCACCGGCATGACCAGGTTGCATATATCATTCATCAAAAATTAGCAATTCAATATAAACTTATTTCATCACCACCAATACCATATTACAAATATACTCCGGAATCTATAATGGAAAATGACTTTTATTAATTATATTTTGATAGAGCCATGTTGACTGACAAAACTGTACCTTGCAATAGACCGGATATCACATTAATAGATAAAGTAAATAAAACCGCACGAATAATAGACATTGCAATACCTAATTCGCATAATGTACAAATCACCTTTTCGGAAAAGCTCACTAAATACGAAGAATTAAAAGATGAAATAATTAGAATGTGGAAATTGAAGAAAGTAACAATAGTACCAGTAGTTATTTCTACAACAGGCGTTGTTCCCAAAACCCTCCACCAGTCTACACTACTACACTACACGTCTGCTACACTAGATTTGCCTCTCTATATTTACACCCTTCTGCAAAAGGCAGCGATTCTAAACACGTGTAGGAAATTTTTAAGCCTCTCTAAATAACAAATTTCACTTTTCATTACTCTGGCTCTCACTTGACCTAGGTCCGTGATTGTCAATACACCGGTATATTTCTTATATCGAGAGTAAAAAGTAAAACAAATAAAAATAATAATAATAAATAACTTTATTTCTCAAGGAAAGGTTTTAAATTATGTTATTGTTTATGGTATTATTTACAGTTGTGTGAGACTGAGGCAAAAAATATTCTCTTCTAATATTCTCAAGTAATTTATACTATAATGTGATATATCACGTTGACAATATTTATATACTTGCATGCAAATTACGCAATACTTTTTTTTATTAATAAAAAAAATAAATTTAACCACTAAAAATCTAAAATATTAATTTCAAAGTCCGTCCAAAGATAACAGAATCATCTACCCTATACAAGATTGTGGGTGTTAAAACAACTACGGGCGGTGTAACTAAGCGCAAATTGAAACGGACTCCAGATCACATAAGGATATCCACTTTATTACACACGCGTGTTGTCCACACGCTATTTCGACGGTATAAGGTTCGATTCTAACTTAGCATATGTGGAGGATGTGGCAAAATAAGTTACTGTTAGTTTAGGATATGTTGACGTCGACCCTTCCTTGTTTCTTGGGTGTTTCGTGAATTTTTATATTGCTGTTTCGATTTAGATTTTTAATAGAATGGATATATATATTTTTAAAGACTTTTTTTCTATATTTTGAAAATGTGAAAGAAATATATAATATACAAAATAATTAAAAATAAATCGTACTTTTTTGAGGACCGTCGTGGCACAAAGGCACAACGTCTGCCTGTAAACGCGACGGTTTGTGACTTCGATTTCCACTCGGGGAAAATGAACCATTTTCATTTTCTTCGCTCTGGCAACAAGGCAAAAGTGCGGCGTTAAGCTTCGCCACTAGGAGTATGTTAACACTAGATTCCTTGAACCTAACCTGCTATGTGCGGGATATAGTGTAAAGCTAATAAAAAAAAATTCTACATCTTTTATAATATGATGACATCATAGCGTAGTTTAACACTTTACTAACAGTGTATCGAATTTAGATGGAAAATGATCAAGTTATCTTTGCCATTTTTCTTATGCGAAAAAAAAATCTCTTAATGTAACGTCATCCGATATTCACATCTACTTCTTACATAATACGTGCTATAATCTTATAGGAGTGAGAATTATAAAATAGATATTTAGGTATTATTATTATTTCTACGAATGTCTATAAATTAGTATTTAAATTACAGAACTACTTACAAAATGGAAATTATAATTGTTGTAAGTTATTTTCTGTTATTGTATGTTTTAGAAAACAACGGGAAATAACTCGAAGAAATTATGTAACAAAATTATTATTAAGACTATTGTCGTATAAATTATTTGTCATGAGGCTAATATGGCGCAATGGGATAGCTGATTATAAATGTGGTTGTGAGTTTAATGCCCATTTAGGGGAACGCTTTATACTTTTGCAACGTTAAGTTCTGCAGCCCAATACGTCGAATTCCAATGTAAAGGAAAATCTGACTTTGTTGACACTCAGTTCGTAGGAATAAAGCTAAAAGTTGAACTATTTTCCTTATTACTTAGGTAAGTATTTGTAACAACTATCAAATAATATATTATACACATATAATAAGAATATTAATTACAAAATGAGGACCGTCTGTCTGTGAGCGCGATGGTTTGAAAGTGCAATTTGAACCCGGGAAGAATGAAATATCTTCGCTCTGGTAACGCGGTGTTGAGTTCCGCCACTCAACACGCAATGCCTCCGAAAGTGAGGAACTGAGTGCCTACGGTTCCCTCTGCCTACTTTGTGCTATCCTGCTATGTGCGGAATAAAGCGCTAAACAAGTTTAAAAAAAATAACGTAATATATGCGGCCCAGCATCTGACTATAAACGCGACGTTTGTTGGTTTGATTCCCACTTGGATAAATAAATAATTTTTATTTTCCTGCCTTGGTCAAAAAAAAGAGTGCGGTGCCCGGTTCCGTCAGTCGCCACTTAATGTTTCAACATTGGGCAAAAGGCAAATACTAATAAAAAGCTCTTTGCCTGCTTTAGTATATACGAGATACGGCGTGAAGCTAAAAAAATCATTAAAATACAACAACCTTAAGCTCCGGATAAATATATAACATAAAATATGAATGTCATAAAGATATACAAGGGGATTTAATAAAAAAATAAAAATGATATTAATAACGTAAGATACGGATTCTATCGGAAGGACGTCGCGCTCTGCATACGAATGAACGATTTCTTACGCTGCTGTGGTATTATTCGATATTGGTAAATATACTTATTTTTTGTTTTTTTTTTATATTTGGAGTAGTAGAGATAGTAAAGTGATAAGTTACTAGGTTCGACACTTTATATTAATTAAAATAAAAAAAGCTAGATGGCTGTATGACTCGAATTACACACATTATATAATATAGCCTAGAAAATAATATATTGAAACAGAAAACGTATAACACACGTTTTTGATATGCGTTTCATAATATAAATAAAACTTGTAACTTATTAAGATTAACAAAAACTAATTTTATTAGCCTGAATAACTTAAATTAACTAAATTAGACTAATAACTAAATAAAAATACATTTGACAGCTACCTCGGGCACTTAGAATGTGTCATATTCAATCATTCTTCATTCAAACTCATTGTTGGGCAGTAGGTACAGTAAAATTAGAGATCACCAAGTTTTCCACCTTCCATACATTAAAATATTGAAGAAAAGTGAAGAAAGTGATGTCTTTGTGATGATTATGATGACATCCCTCATATACCTCATCTGGATCATAGAGATCGTAGAACGGATTTCTTCTGCTTCGGTCTTGTGTGCTCGCTCATTCATTAGGTCTTGCCGATATTCACTGAAACTTTAAGATTAGCATTATAATAATAATTTAAAAAAAACTGAAATTTTTTCGCTTTTTATATGGTATTCACTTATAAAATTTGTTATGTCCAAGTTATATTATAATATTATACTAAGCTGAATATGTAATGCTTGTATGTTCATATATACCTGTAGTATCAGTTACATTCATTATCTGCTATGCACGTAGGCTGAGCTTGAGATGTAGCTTTGACCAAGTTTATCTATCTATCTATAAAAGCTATAGACAGATAGATAGATAGATAGATAGCTAGATAACTATATAGATAGAAATATAGATAAATAGATATATCTTTATCCGTATCTATATATACATCTATATCTATATATACATAGATAGATCTATCTAGATAGACGCACTTAGCCACGTTTATGATTTAGTTCTATCGGGATAGCCGAGACTTGGTCTATATTATTTATATTTAAACACTCCTTCACAGAATAACACCCCCAACTAATATTAGATAAGTAAGTTTTTCGCCTGATTGGTGTACAGACGGGTAGCCAATATATTGCATTGTTGTTCCGAATACTAATACAATATCGCGATTAAATACAAACTATGTATACAATACAATATGTACTATGAAGGCAATCTTTCCGATATCATACTTTCCGTGACTTACAAGTCAATGCGTTTGGCAAAATTTTACGTCATTAGACGTTTTCTAGAGTTTTTTTTATTTAGTAGGTATAAATATTGATGAAATCATTGTGAAGAACATGAATTGTAGAGACGATAAAGCGCGGCGTCGAATTCCACCACCTCTTCAGCCTAGATTTATTATACCTAAAAAATCATATAAAAAATTTAACAGCAGTAAGATTTTTATATGTTATGTATGTGGGAAATTTTTTATATGTTTTCTTTAAGTATATTTCAATCCTTAGTGTGGATTAACACTTTAAAAATCATAAAAATACTGAATTTTCACTGTTTATGCATTCTGTATTATCATAGAACACAAATTGAGGATCATCTGTTTCTATGTTTGTATAACATCAGATCTACTGGATAGATTTGAATAACTTTTTCCGTATACATATATTTGTGTATATTGTATATAAAACATTTTCCTCTGTCATATGTCATAAAGGCCCATCGACGGACAGACAAAAAAGTCATACTCACAATCTCAGAATATCGCAATACTACGTTAGTAATCTCACGTCATTATTTTTATTATTTATGAAAGAATTTCTATAATAGTTTATTGTATAGAGTTTTTGTTATGTAATGATGTTATAGTTTACCATCGTTGAAGTTCCTCTTGAAAAACTTTTATTTGTTTCATCACTACGAGCGAAGCGAGCTAGGTTTAAAGAGCGAAGCGACCAGTATAGTATTAAATAACATAATTCACATTAGGTTTTGCCAAATTGTTACATTCACTTAGCAAGATAGATTGCCATACTTTAATATTTCATGTTAAATTTAAAACATCGCAAAAAGGGGTTTTTAAGTTCGTTTAGAAGGGCTTTTAGCGTAATAAAGAATATATAAGCATAATTGAGCTTTAGATCTTAGTTAGTATAACTCTGTTTAATAATTACGTAGAAATTCACAACAATTTTAGATAAAAGTTAGACGTGAAACGTTTTATATTGTTATAAGTCCCTTTAAATTCTATATAGAAAATGTAGAAAATCTAGAAAGGAGTGTATAGAATATATATTTTTAAGTACTACTGCCATGTAACAATTGAGTTGTTTTTCCTAACCGCAACCTCCGAGATATCAGTCCTCACTAACCACTAAAAAAAAAGTAAAAATATGATAAAAGTTAGTTTATTTCATATCATCATCGTCACATATCGAAATAATATGATATTATAAAATAAAATTTTTAACACATCACTATTCTCAAAATTCAGCTAATTTGAAAGAGCTTATTAGATAAAGCATACAATAAGATACAGTAGAAAACACTGTATTTTTTACAGAATCACAAAAAAGTGTATATATAAAACATATATTTTAAACGGAATTGAACCCGCAACCAACTCGTTAACCATCAGACGCTATCGACTGCACCATGATGTCTTCTAAAAATAATTACTTTTTTAATAACAATCTGGACAATAATATCGGTGGATCGCAAACAAAATGGCGTACCTACTCCATTTTAAACAAGACGAAATGTATATTCTCAAAAGGCTATGATGATCTGGGGAGAGAAGAAATTTAATATTCCAGTAACATTTCAAAGTAAACAAATAATTACAAAACGATTTTAATTATAACTTAATTTCGCGTTTCCTTCTAAGCTTTGATTCTGGAATGAAATGGCCGAGTTATTTTTAAGTTGTTTTCGAGCTTATTTCTTTTGTGCATTTAATAAATTAGAGATGGGCAGATAAGCACCTGTCGAGCTTCTGTAGGTAATTTTGTTGAAGAATATACTTTATATTTATGTATGAGGCAATATATTTTTTTTATTCAGAAGTGACTTATTGGGCACTTTATCCGCGGCAGAGAGAACTAGACACTCGATCTTACGCTTCTCGCAAGCATTGGATATAGTATACTTACTTCTCGCAAGTATCGTATATTAAATTAGCTAGATTGCTAAAATTAGCCTAAATAACCAATTTAAGGCAGCATAAATATAACAATCGCCCAAAAAAGATTTTAATATATTATTTTTCAAAGAATAAAAATAGCTTCAAACTTTTTTTCGAATATAGACACAGAGAACCTAGTGTTAGAACACTCTATTTTTTTTATTTTTCGCTTGATTTTCAAAATATTGTGAATTAAGGGGCAGAACTAAACGCCGCGTTTTGTCTTCTTACCAGAACAAGGAAATGAAATCAAAGTCATGTCATATTTGTGGAAAATTTCTATTTAATTAGGTCACGACCTACAGCAAACTCATCTCTGGAGATAACTTACAGTTATATTTTAAATAAGCCATTAGTAATATTATATAAAAAAATATATTCACAAAAATGAAACTCCTCGCGAATCCATTTTGTTTGAACATTTTTAAAAATCAATTCTCTAGTGAAAAGCCACAGTTGGGGAATAAATCTTAAAGTTTCAACTTGGATTTTTTCTTATTGTTTCCTTCTCAGATGCCTTCCTTGCAATTTATCAACGATGAAAGGATCTACGTTATACTGAACGCATCCTTTGTGTGCATCACAATGGAGCCAGACCGAAATGTGATTAATTTGTGACTCGAAGAAATTAATAAAAGTTTGACTAATTTATAGTAGGATTGGCGGAGGGAACCTAGTGTAAAGTAAGTAAGCTCCATATCTCCGGATTTCTGCTCAATTTTCGAGGGGTTGCGTGTTGGGTGGCGGAACTCAACGCCGTATATATATATATATATATATATATACATATATATATATATATATATATATATATATATATATATATATATATATATATATATATATATATATATATATATATATATTTCACATATCTTTTTATATCAATAATTATAGAAAACCTTCCAAAAAACCCGACATTCATTTCTATTTGTCGTTCATTTGGCCTCTCCAAACATTTGCCTGTGAGGCTGATCCTGTCAAAATCTCACGTTACCTTTATTTGCTGACTGCATCGACAGATTTAGCTTTGAACTATCTAAGTTGATTATTATAATTATTTTGTACTATTATGTGGGAAAGCATGGCATATATATGTATTTATGTATGTATTTTGACGTAAATATGAGATATACATATATATATATATATATATATATATATATATATATATATATATATATATATATATATATATATATATATATATATATATATATATATATATATATAACATATTTATTTGAAATAAATTTTAAATGATATCCTATAGTAATTTCTTTTTTTGGAATCATAGAGTACAAAATTATAAAACCTATGGCAAAATCTGATGAGTACATGAATTCGCCGAACGCATGAGTTTCTGCTTAATGTTCAAACTAGTTTCATTTTCGTGGTAAAACAGAAATAAATAATAACTATGTATCGACATATAACACTTTCTAAGTGCCAGAGGTGATTTTGACCGCAGGAATAGCGGACTAAACTATCTCAATAAATCTATTTATCATATCATAGTCTACTGTATATATATATATATATATATATATATATATATATATATATATATATATATATTACTATATATATATATATATATATATATATATATATATTACTATATATATATATATATATATATATATATATATATATATATATATATATATATATATATATATATATATATATATATATATATATATATATACGTTATATATATATATATATATATATACGCCTCATCCACTGTCATGAACCTCTTCATGCCCTCTTGCTTCATGCTTCTCTGCCCTCCGTGCCCTCCAGTATCTTCACTTGCTATCTTTTGCTTATCATTTATTTACTTTAATTTAGTATCCCACAGCTTTACAAATTGGTATAACCAACATGTATTTAATAGAGGGCTGTTAATTGCATGACCTGTATTTGCACGTTCGAATTTACCTAACATCTACTTTTGATTGGTATTGTAGTATTTATATTTTATTTAATAATTTATTTTTATTTATGTTTTGATTTACAATTAAGTATTTATCTATTTAATATAGTAAATTACGAAACGTGCGATTGTTATAAGCGTTAGTTTTTCCATTGTATAGGTTTATAATATCAATTCCACTCGTCTACCGAATTTTAATAAAAATACTAATCAGGCTTATGGACTGCCATTTTAATAACTGCGCCAATTAACCGGAGAGCGGAATGTCAATAAGTCACTCTACACTTTTTGCCCATTTTAATGACTTTGCGTGTCCCGATTTTATTTAACTTCATAGATAGCAGGGAGGTTAGGTTCGGTTCATAGCGTGCATACACACTGTTCTGCCTAACCCCATGTGGTATTGAGTGGTGGAACTTAAAACCAAAAACCATTTTTATGGTTCTCGGACTTACTCTAATAAATACTCGTGCTAATATAATTCTTTTTTCTTTTCGAATAACTTTATTTTAGAAAAATAAAATATATGTTAATAAATTAAAACGTTATATCCAATACAATGCTAGGCTGGAGGTTATCGCGGTAAACGCGGTAAGTCCCGGGGGAATTCTGGGATAGCTTGTATGTAGCTCCACAACCTCAGTTCAGCTAGTCCAAAGATTAACCCGGACAAATACAAGCAGACAAACAAAAAACTTTTTTTATTGTGCTTAGTAATTTGTCAATAACTATACGTACAGGAATAATTATTGACAAATTACTAAATGTGTTTTACATTTATTTACGTAAATGTGTTTTACATTTATTTTGAACTCACAAACAGACACACCAATTGTATTTATATTCATGGTATAGATAATTATAAATGCGAATCGAGATCATTAGCAAACAATAACAAACAATGACAAAAACGGCATGTCAATGTGTATTGATTTCCGATGAATGTTTAATCGATTTAAAAATATATCCCATTTGAGTAATATAGCAAATTAAATTTGAAAGGCGTCGTTTAATTTATTTCATACTAGCGACCCGCTCGTGGCTTTGCCGCTTAAGTAAACTGAATTGCATTTGTATCTATACGTTATATTCAATCACATTGTACATGTTCAGTATACTCATATTTACTTTAATAAAATATATATTGTTTTTCTAAAATAAAAGTAGCCTAAGCTACTCTTTATTACATCCACTACCTGTCAGTGAAAGTCCCATCAAAATCGGTCCAGCCGTTTCAGAGAACCGGAACAAACAGACAGGTATAAAGAGGTTATTTTAATAATACAAACAGACACTTCAATTTTATTTATTATTATAGATTCCTTGAAAAAATTATATTAAGGTTAAAGATATCAGTTCTATATTTTCCATGTAAATATTATTTAATTTACTTTCGCGATTTTTACTATGAGGAAAAAAACTAGTTCTATCGTAGAGACGTTCCGTTATCTATTCTCTGTCTATATAAGAGCGCGTTATATGGTGCAACATAATATCGAGCTTTGTCTATAGTAAAAAAAAATTGGGGAGTAAAAATGTATTAATAGAATATAAATCCCTTTTTTTAAACTTTTACTTATATATATATATATATATATATATATATATATATATATATATATATATATATATATATATATATATATATATATATATATATATATATATATATATATATATATATATATATATATATATATATATATATATATGTTTGTACAAAAACCTTTGGAACTGTTAGGTGGATTCGAATATTTAGGTTGTTATTGATTTTCAAGACTAGCACCTGACAGCACCCGGCAGACATCTGATAAATAATTGAATGTCAAAGCAGAGTTGTTGTTCAGTCTAAAAATCATATAATATTTAGTGATACATTGTCACGACCTCGCTGTGATACGGGAACCTACTAGAAGAGTGCTTAAATTGAGATGTAAAGTGGCATAACTTTCTATCTCTCCGCTATATGCGTGATAAAAAAAGATGAAAAAATGTAATATAAAAAAATAGAGAATAACAGAGTGTTTTTCTTCATTGGATATCTATACAATAAACAACATATACATGAAATTAGATCACGAGCTCCCTGGACTATTATGATCATGATCTAAGGCCTATGCTACCAAAATGTCCAGAGCAGATGGTTTAATCCAATAGCTAATAGAGTTGAGACCACGGCTTTTAAAGTGGCTAATAAATGAACTTAAACCGAACATTGCGTTTGGGGCATTGGTAGCATTGCTGTTGCGCAATATTGTTCATTAGAATTGGTAGCGACAGCATATATTTTTATAAATGATAATAAAATATAGAATATTTAGTATCTCTCTTCTGGATCATAAGTCCCCATTTTGCGGCAAAGGTCAGATACAAAGCTTCGCCATTCCACTCTATCAGAGGCTTTACTTTATAGTATTTAATAGTAAGCTTAATAGTATGTAGTATATTTTTTGTTTTCTTGAAAGTGGAGACAGTAATAGCTTTTTTCTCCCTCTCTCTATGCAAGAGATTGCATATGAGTTTCAGGTTAGCTGACCGTTACTAATTCACGCGGTCCTAATCTAAAATATACAAATTACTTAATTGTAGGTAGTCACCTAGAATATTCATAACACTCTCCTAAAACTTGTCTAGTTAGCCTGATGGAGCTTAAGATAAGCTAAAAAGAATACGGTCATGTTATTCGATAAATTGTTCTAACACATCACTTACTAATCGAGACGATAATACCTGATACATGATACCATGAAGCTTGACACCCTCATTCGCAAATCGATCATATCATTGGCATTTCCAAGGCAGTCCTCAGTCACACAAATCACGCTCAGATCTCTATAGTACATCACATCTAATGATTCCCTCCTATTGCATTTCACGGCAGTTGTTTGTAGTTCGGTTTTTTACAAGAGTGAAGAACGGAGATTCGTATTTTCACATTCGTCGTCCACTAACATAGCAGACGCCTTAACATATTAGCTAACAGGGATTACTATGAGCAAGCCCTCAATTCACGATTGAAGTTAATATTTCACACAAACATATCACTGTAATACACATATTTAACGTATATAAAATATGCTTTTCTGTTATATTATTTATATTAACAAGTCTAAAAAGAAAATCGTGAGAAAGTATATTTTCAATTTACATAAAATATACGCTGCTGACTCTACAATTTAATAGAGATTTCACGTGCAATAGTCACCTACTAAACTACGAGAACATTACAATACTGTTGCTGCGAGTATTATTAATTTATTCACGTTGTATAAACCATCCGACCTTATGATACCTGACGGTTTCTAGTGGACTAGTGATATTTTCTAATAGGCCAGCAGTGGGCGAGCTGATTCGAAAAACTGCTGTGAAAGGTTGAGAACTATTGACATATGTAGAGAACTTCTGTCTATCATACTATATGTATGTAAACTAAATTATGAAAATATAGTAAAAAAAACAGTAATCCATCTTTTAATAAAAAAAAGTCTCCCCAAATAAGGGACGAATTACAATAAATCGATTTTATTAAATAGCTATAAGCCTGTGCGAAACATAAATTATAATCGATTTTGACTACTAGCACCTGATGACGAACCATACCAGACCAGCTAAGTTATAAAAAATATAAAATGCTGCCTTAGCAAAACTTGTTCAGTATGATGAGAATATAAAAATCTAAGGTCTGTGACATCTGAAGTGGCATTTTATGAGACTAGGTGCTAAATGCAAAAGAAAATATCTCTCTATTATATAAAAAGAGATTGGTGTGAGTGATTTTTATAAAGTATTTATTTCTATACTGTTGTATGAAATCAAGAATCTCATGTATAAGGAATCACATATTACGATATAGATAAAAAAGACATTGTTATTGCTCTAATATTTTTTTATTATTATTACGAGCGTAATATAGGCGAAGTCGTCCTAGTATACAATAAGCTTAATTAAATTATTCATCATTTTTGCGATAGAGTTATTATTGTTATTATATAAAGGAAAAAAATGTAATATATTATATAAAAATCTCAATGTTATTTCCTTCCCTTTCTGAAAGGGAAATATCTCAATTTTCTTGAACGCTTAATACATGTCTAAGAGCCGTAGGTTCAAATCCAGTATAACATTTTTAATATACTTAATACTGTGTATGGCCTTGTAATATAAAACCTAAAACAGAATAGCAGCTTAACTTATTTCGTCCATTCATTGCAGTATAAAAGGTCGTTTACAAGCTATACACAGCTCGTTATGACGCTAGTTACACGAGAAAATGTGATATTATTACATTTTAAAATTTCCTAACAATTTTGATATTTAATTTAAAAATTAGATAAAGAGCAATAGTTCTCTTTCAATATATTATATTTCAAAACGTATATACCGCATATATAAGCCATTAACTAGATCTTATTATTTTTGTATTTTTATTAAAATCTATATGTCACGATTCGTTATCCACTTAGCTACCATTTCTAAACAAGTTCCATGTTACATAACAGAGTTGAACGCTGTGAAAAACGCCCAATGGATTGAACTCACAACTATCGCATACAAACTTGCCTTACTTACTTGCTCTACAAAATGTATCACATCTCTAGATGAACCTTTCAAAAATACACAAGCCCACATTATATCATAAAGAGCTGTAATAACGGCATATTGTTAATTAGTTGCGGTTGTGTTGCTTTTATCGCGAGTTTAATAATGCCACGTTGACGTGTATTACGCGGAATAGAGGAGAATGGCAGGCAGGTGCATATGTATGAACATACTGGCTCTGTGGCGTGGTTTTTGTCTATTCTGAAGAAAAAATCTGTATTTAAATGTTATTCTGTTTGATATACAACTGTAATCGATTCGATAATCGTTCAAGTTAAATTTGAATCGATTATCATTACCTTTTTTTTGACAATTTGTCATCAGCTACCATTAATGGACAATGACGAAAACATGCGTGTCCAAAACATTTATTTTTAACATATAATAAAATAAATAAATAAATACATTCAACCTTTTTTCTGCATATAGCAGGGTAGGCAGAGGAATCCTAGTGATAAGAGAATCCGTTTCCGCCCAATTTCTTAGCCTAGGTTACGTTTTTAAATAATTCTTTTCGAGTGTGAACATAACATTTTACTTTTTCTTTAAATATTTAATATATTTTTGGCGGCCATTTTAAATGCATACACAAATTGAGTTATTAACGTAACGTAACCAAAATATCGATATATTATCAAAATATCCGCAAAGCAAAGCATGACGCATCCATTAATTATATGGGGACGGAAATTGGCATCTCCGGTATTAATGTCTCATATTAATTTGTCATTAAAACGAGGTTATAGTACACGGCATGTAATGTAATGAATGCTGATCAAATTGTCTTGGTATCCTTTATATACCCACGCTTGTGGCATCCAAAGACCAGAGCAAGAGGCTATTGTGGGTGGTCGTGGGTTCGATATCCGATATGTAGTAAAAGATTTATTTTTTTTCATTTTAAATTACAGATTTATTATGAAAAGAGATCACAGTTGCTTAGTTTTATTTTATTACAGTCTTTATTATCAGTTTTTAACAAAATCTGAAGTAACTAGTTCAATTTATAAGTTATTCATTTATTAATTAAATTTTTCATTTAATAAACGTATACAGTCAAGACAAGCTCTTGATATTAAAATGTTCTAATATTATTATTGTAATAATAATATTATTATTGTAGTATCTAATATTAAATTTAAAAAATATATTATACTACGTTAATCAATTCAATGTAACCAACTGTACTTGAACAACCCTTAGTTATTTCCATCTGAATACAAGCCGCGGGTAAAATACAGTTATCATATAAAAAATCTCAAAGGAGGTTTCAAAAGAGGGCCTATCTTGCTAATCATTTTTTTTTTCCTAAAGCATGGTTCAAGAGTGATTATAAAAAAAAAAATTAGTAACAAGGAGTTGAAAAAGGGCGAGGCGTAGACTTTTTATAATTCAGAATATGCTAGCTATGAAAAATCGAAGAATCGTCTAAAGGCCGCCGTAAAAGCGCTTGGAAAGTTCCCAGACCTATAAAAACGCTTCTAGCCGTCAGAAGTGGCTGGACTAATTGAATTATGTTTCACTAGATATTATCTTGCTTCTTTACTTTATATTGTAAATAATAGGTATTTTTTTTACCTGTTTTGTTTTGGGTAAAAAATAAGTAAAATGTTTTATATTTTTTCCAGAAGCTTTATTCGTAAATTTGGGTAATATTTCATGTTTCTCGGATAAAATGTATATATTACGGAACGTGTGAAATATATTATTATGATTGAATTCAACTTCAGTCGTTACAAGATGTGAATGTATGGATAATAATCGATATATTAAATCGATATATAAATATCGTAAAATATACATATATATATAACGTGGTGCCGGTATAGAGTACAATAGCACCACCCCAAGTCTGCTTGTGTGTATCGTAAGAGGCGGTTAAGGGATCCCGGGAGGCGAGAAGCAGCGCTTATTGACAACATAGTCCAAAATTACCCGCCTGCCCAGCGCGGTGACTACGGACATAAATCTCTCATGTATAGTGCCAACGCAGCACTACAGCTGCAAACATATATTTTATTTCAAATAACTTCTTTTAAACCTAACTTGGTCCATTACAGCTAATTAAGTGTTATGCGCCCACCTGAGCCCCGACACCGCAAAACTTTTTGTTTAGATGAAAATCCAATTGTAGATTCCGCGTCTGAATCTTGCCTCGCCTTTGTATAGCTTCGGCTTGAGGTTGAAATATACGGGGTGATTCTCGGCAGATTTTCGTTTTAATATTGCAATAAGTTTTATTATGATGTTATATGTTCGTGTCTGTACCTGCTATATGCGAGAAAATGCGTGCAGTAAAAAGCAATAAAGTACATCTAATATGATATAATTGTTGAAGATATAAAATTGTGTCAGACCCTAATTATTTTTATAGGAAAATGTAAAATATTTTGTAAGGTATACAGACAAGTGTAACGTATGAATTCATTCCCTTATATACTTGCTTTCTATTAAAGTGACGTTGCATGAAATACTCGAAAAATGTATACTATCGAAAATAAATTATAACCACTAGGTACAGCTAGCTCTTCTATAGTATGAAACATAAAGATAACACAGCGTCAAATTGCGAAATTTAAAACAATATAACTTTACATCGGGCTACTATCTCACAAAGTGAAGATCGTCTTCATCTTTATCTAAATTAATAATGATACTTTATTGCACAAAAAAATATATAACACTTTACAAACACAATTATGTGTAAGAGTGGATGTGCAATGCCGGCCTTATCGCTGAAAACGATCTCTTCCAGGCAACCATTATAATTAATATTGGTTATTATAATCAGTAGTACAAACGCAGAAATGCAGAAAGATGCAAAAAGTATTACATTACAACTATGCATACATTTTAGGTTATATTATTTATTATAAATAAATATACTAGACATACCTTCATATATAATAATTTATATAGATATACATACATACACATACCTATACCTTCACATATATACAAACATACATAAATATATATATATATATATATATAAGAGGCTAACTTAGTTAATACAATGTTTTATTATTTATATTTTATACTAGCAAATTTAAACACTGTATGTTTTCACTGAACTGTCGCATTGTTATGTTAATCTGTAATCGGTAGCATTTGCCGCAGGGCGGGCGGATCCAGGCGATTATTCTTGTTTCAATTCTGATGGACCATTGAAGACGATTTGTATACGAATAAGCCGCGTAATGCCCTAGCGTCTTAAGTCATTTTATATTGAATGAAACAATTTGATGCTATTGGAATGCTAAAATTTTAAATATTCTCGTTTTCGTGATAAGGTAAGGTAATTTACAAAAAAAACGCGGTGTTGAGTTCCGCCACTTGGAATGGAAGTGGTACGTTTATATAACTCCTTGTAATATATTTATGCTTATTTTTTCACTTTGTTAATATTATATATAGTAAAGCTCATAGTTTAAATTTCAATGACTAGTGATTTTTCACATATTTAAAAAAATTGTAACACTTTGATAATATTTTCAAGGAAATGTGAGATAAGAGAGCCAAAATAATAGGTTCAAATACACAAGGGAAAAATATTATATCAGTAATAAATAAATGTAGATATTTCCTTACTCTAGTAAAACAAACTGTTTTCAAAGCTATCTAGGAAATGAATTCAGTACAACATAGATGTTATGAAAAGCTCTGGCATAATTTAAACTGAGATAAGCTCCTATGCTATACTTTTTCGAAAAAAATATCACTTCTTAGAAAGTTATCTTTCACGAACATCACTTTTACGAAGACATAGTGTACGAGAATAATTGTTTGTAAAGAAAATGGGTTCAAATTTTACTCCAAAGTCTCATGCAATATGATATGCATATAAACATATAAAACATATAAACTTTACCGTAGAATCACCTTCCGAGTGAAAACCGCATATATTAATGAATAAGAATATTAATAATCTTTGTAGGCAATAAGTATACTTAAAAGTAATTTATTGTACAATTTTATTTACTTTTGAGCATTCACTTCTATGACTTTTATAATTTTCAGTATAGTAAAGTAAAAGTATATTTTTACTGTAAATTACTATATAATAAAAATGTGTAACATTATATTTAAAATAGCACAATAGACGGCCTTATTGCTAAGTGAGCGATCTCTTCCAGGAACCTTGGGCTGGAGGAGATAGTAAATTAAACGGGAAGAGGTGTACCGAATATGACATATAAAATATATATACATATATGCTCGTATACATAATACACGTATATGTATGCATACATAAATATGTACACATAAACATACTAATGACATTACATTAATAATTGCCAATTATACTTAGGATTTTTAGGGTTCCGTAGACAAGTGGAAAAAATGCAACCTTTATAGATTCATCATGTCAGTCTGATCTGTCTGTCGGTCTGCCTGTCCGTCCATATGTCACAGTCAGTTTTTTTCCGAAACTATAAGAATTATACTGTTGAAACGTAGATAAGTAGATGTTTACCGCATTAAAATTTTCTCATAAAAATAGAAAAAAAAAAACAAATTTTGGGGCTTCCCCATTTTTAAAATGGATTTTTTTTTTCACTCAGCCCATTTACGTTTGTAGTATATATGGATATCATTTTTATCTAAAATGAATAGTTTGCCATCGTTATTAAAACATCAATCAAAGTTGCAACGAACTACAAAAATTTTTATATTATGTTATTTGCTGCTAAGAACCCCTTTATGGGCGAGTCCGCCTCGCACTTAATTAACTAGTTTTAAAGGTCAGTAGTGTTTAGTTTGCCTGAGTAGGCAGAAGTAGAATGGCAAGAAATTTTAAGAGATAAGGTAGGTTTATTTTGAGCGGCGAGAGAAATCATGTGATTCACACAATAACTTAAATCGGTCTTTGAAGGAAGGAAGCTGCAAGATGGAATGAATAGAATGTTGTACAGAAGACAAATAACGTGAATGTTCTGGCGAAGACAAAGAGGGCGCAATAATTGTTTCTGTGTGTATATTTAATACATTTTGATTGACTTATAAATAATTCATCATTGGGACCGTCGTGGTGTAGCGTGACGACTGTGGGTTCGATTTCCATGTGGAGAAAATTAATTAATTTTCATTCTTGTCCTTCTGGTAATAAGATCTACTGCTGCACTAAGCAATGTCTCGGCAAAAAGTGGAGTATTGAGTCACTAGGTCAGCATTAAACGTAAAAAGAAGGCGACTGTTGTAAAAAGTAAAAATTTTCGATATATAAACATAAGTTTCAGATCATATGATATCAGATTGTATGATTTTAATTTTTCGTAATTTAGATCATATATTTGGAGTACACCAAGGAAACGTCTACAATATTTCACATTATTTAAACACTCAATTAACTAACTACTGTATGTTTTATTTATTGATTTTACCTAAAATTATTTGTTTAACTATATCTATTATGTTAGAGAAATAAAGTTTATATAGTTACAGCTCTATTAAATCAAAACATGAAAAGAAAATCGTTCAAAGTGCCCTCCTATGTCCTCCGTTACTTCCTGAGGATGAGTCTTCCTCAAAGGGACTTAGATGAAAGCTAATAATAATCGGTTCTACTGCGTAACTTTTGTATATGTTTTTGGTCGAATAGAGCTTTTTTGTACATATATTTTTAAATATTCAATTTAAATTATTGTTACAGGACGTATAATATTAAAAAATACTTTCGTCTTGCAGTAATTCCAACAGCAGACGGTTTTATTTCCTATAGCTCTTACATACATTTGATAAATTAATTGATAGTATAATATTCAAAATATTTTCAAAATATTATTTCTAGCGCACTTCTACAGAATTCTAACATTGTGAGTATTTGAACACCTGTGACTGCAGTTTCTTCACTTATTTACCTTGATCTGTAGTTCTGTAGTTTTTAGATATATTGGATAGGATCTGTAGTTTTTAGATATATATTTTTTATATATGATTTAAATAAAACAAAAAAACAAACTTAAAATGTATAGTGATTTACTTAATATTTTGTGATACAACACTAGAAACTTACTTAATTAAGCACTAAATGACATTAGCTTTTAGCTTTCTTAGATTAACATGCACAAGCGCACAAACGGACAAAAATTTAAAATATCATTATTTTGGGTTCTATTAAATTGATAAACATCCCCAATAATAGTTCTTTTTAGTTTAGTTTTACATTTTATATATGAACTTTACACTCTTATACACTCAGGCCACATGATTTATATAATATCAAAAAAATATAAGTCACTAGATTCTGCCACCCAAAACATGATGCCCTAAAATAGATGATTACAAAACACACGGAGCGTCTTTACGCGAAATTCTTTACCTATCCTTAGAAATATCGAGAAAATATAAAAAAAACAATTCAAAGTATATACTATATATATTTTTTAATTTACTTCATATAATTAATTATACATATGTGGCATTTCTATATTTAAAAATCTTGTACAATATTTTTAAAGCGCATAGCCCCTTCAAGCCTTAATGAAGACGCAATGGAAAAGATAAACGCTAGTAAATTTTAATATTAATTGGATAAGCTGTCGGCGTAGTTTGAGGAACATAATCACAATTAGTGGAATATATTTAACAAGAATAGCTGTGATAACGAATTTGCACAGAGTCGCGAGTAGTTACTTTTGCAAAGCTCAAGTCACGAGCTTTAAGCTCCTAATTATTTAATTTTAAATAAAACATCTCACATTCTAACGCATTGCTTGAATAATAGATCTGAAAACGCGGAACGGTGTCTTAGATATAGATTCAGTATGTAAAAGTAAGGTTCCCTCAAAGAACGCAGGTTCCCTCTGCTATGTACGAGATTTAACGTGAAGCTAATAAAATAATAGTTGATGACAAACCCATATATTTAAATTAAATAGTTGTATACCTACCTAACCTAATTTCAAGCGACTGAGTGATAATTGGCGATAATTTACGTCAAATTCTGTCTTACAAGTGTAAATAAAATAACACAAATTAATATAAGCTTTCCCTCAAGTGATAATCGAACCTGCTACAATATATATCATATACCTGCTACCATATCATATAATCTGGCACATTTCCACGGCGTTCAACTCAGTATTGTTTGATTCCGCTCGAATTCACATCTTGGACGGCATCTCGTCTGTGGTGCCGACTGTTTAGCAAGTCTAGGAGAGTTCGTTACTCGATTAGGCGACTCTTAATCAGCGCCTAGCAGCAAACAGAATGTATTCAGAATTAATAATTGCCAGCGACCACTTGGATTTCCTAGTTGATTGTACTATGTAACATTTTTACTATTTCACTATGTTGTTTTAATCTGCTTATTACATATGGGAATTTCATTTGGCTTAAATTTTTTAATTTTTTAAATGGCTAAAGAAGCTTTTTTTCAATTTTATAATATAGAAGGATAGATAGAGAAAACCTTAAGACAAGAGACTGTTCTCCACTTTTCCCTCAATTTGTATGTCGAGTGTCGCAACAAAAGACGGCTTTGATTTGCAGATGAAAAAAATACCCCAAGTGGGGTTCCAACTCACAACCGTCAGACACGTCTTGTAACACAATGGTGGAATGGAGAATCTTTTGCGAATTCCAAATATATTTTGTTCTATTAGCTTATATAGTTTTATTATATAATACGACCAAAATATAATATTTGTTTACATATCTGTCTGTGCCTTCACTTCCAATAGTTAGAAATTGCTGAACTAATATTAATGATAAATTACTTTTTTGGATGTTCAATTAGGCTTGCTCTTTGAGACATCATATCGGAAACCATATTAGAAAGATGTACATTATAAATTTACAACATTTTTTTTTTTAAATTTACCAAACAAGAAGCTTTCGATTACATTTTTTTTTCAAATTTATACTGTATCCTATGTCCTACTACACCCCTAGTGTCAAGACTCACAGAAACACAAACTCACTGTTAAATATTTAAAATTTCGCAACGGATTTTGATATGGTTATTTTTAATAGATATAATTGAAGTGGAAGGTTTGTGTGTACACAACACTGCTAATTTTTTAAATTTCTAATGTGATATCTTTCACATGGCTTTCATATGTCGCTCCTTAAAGACTAACTTCTGAAGAAAATATGCTTGTACTGTGTAATTAATGACAAAAAAGCTATGAACATTATATATAAAGATATTCTGTAGTATACTTAGTATTGCACCCGTGCAAAGCCAGGGCGGTTCGCTAGTTAAATATTAAAAAAAAAAATTCTAATTAGAAAACTATTAACAAATCAATATCTCTTATAACATTTCTATATTATGACCGTGTTCTATGAAATGAGCCATTACAATGTAATAATGTTACCAATAAATATATTTATTGAGACGACGATATCACCGTTCGTATAGCAGCTGCTTATTTGTCGGCAAACTTCATTTAACAACAGTGGCTCTCAAACATTATAATTTAATATCAAATATTATGTATTTCATGTATTTTTTGGCTTTATATGGCATTAAAAAATTGATCTATCCTGGTGAAGCAGCGTTAGCCTCTAAACGCGACGGTTGGAGGTTCGATTCCCACTTGAGGAGAATTAGTTGTTACAATTATGTCACTTTAATAACAAGACTTTGTGAAGCCTTGAGTTTTGCCACTCAACACGCAATGACTGGAAAGGTAGAAAGCGGGGAACAGGGTGTCATAAAATTAGGTTCCTTCTGCCAGCGAAATAAAGTGTAAAGATTACGATACTATATCGGTAAAAAGACACTAAGGTCACCACTAAGGATACGAAAGTATTTAAAAAAAATTCACTGTCTGCTAGAGAATCAGAATTCACAGACAAGGATATTATTATGATTATTACAATATACAAGTATATTTATATTAATATGTAAATTTTTTGTATTTTCATAGTTTCATTTTAGTCTATAATGATTTAATTTTGTAAGTCTCCACCTAATAAACTACTTTCTACCTTTGAGAAGCACAAACTTAAAGATAGAGTGCACTCATTCAAGCGTGTTAAGCTCAGATGCACTTCAGAACTTGGAAGTTCCAAGACAATTATGGACAGAGGTTCATCTAAGCTACGTAACTGGTATTTTGATACGCTTAGATATTGATATTATGTATATAAGTAAAGTAATGCTTATTTTTTTAAATTACTGTAATGTGATTATATTTTGACGTTTATAACGAACTCATTTTGACTAAAGGTGACATGACTTTTACTAATGATGTGTAAAGGTTTTATTTAAAACTATACTGTATACTTTTATTTGAATTAAACTGTAATACAATTCGTATAATTTATATTATTTCATACACTAAAATAAAAATTTAAATTAATTATACTAAAAAATATAAAAATAAATAGCATTAAAAATTTAAAAATGTAAAATATACAGTTGAAAAATGGCGACCTGGTTGCTGGATTAGATAAAGCTTAAAAGACTTATGATCACGCGTGTAATAACTTACACAATGTTCAGTCTACTGTGAAGGATGGTAATCTAGGATGAATACTAGCTAACTGTAGTTATGTATAGACTTGATCCGCATTCATCCGAATATTTATGTAAAAAATATTTTTATAAAAACGGAAATTCTGATTACAAAACTCCAGCGTTCCAACTAATGTGAAATCTAACGTTGCACGTAAAATAGAACGCAAATAGAAAATAAAATGATCTAGAAAGGTTTCACTACCAATCTCCTTCCACTTCTATCATTTAAAATACGAAATTAAAAATATTATTACAAATAATAAATACCCTATTAATTTGACTGTCCCTTATTCGAAGCTTTATTATATGAGATAGGCACATCCTTTTCTCGTCTAACATTTCTCCTCCTTAAGCCACGCCTCCTTTATGACGTCACTTCCACTAGGCAGCCCCACCATATTCGGTAAGGCGCAGGTGATACAACTCATTGGCGTTTTAGATTCCCGTCGAATCGGACGTCCATATTACGTAACCGACTCTTTAAAAGGTATTTTTCCTTAATATTTCAACCCGAGTTCAAATTTGCTGTAAGTCTTTGCATTTTCCTTCTTAATATAAATTTAATTTAGTGATGTTGAATCTATGATATTATATGGCTAAAATAGTGATTTTTTTTTTTTGGAATTCTACCTGCATATATTTATTTTTACAAAGGTTTACGTTTGTAATTTTATCCTCTTTTGGAACAATATTAAAAGAACCTTCAATTTCTAAGGTTTCAACTGCCTTTTTACAAATGCTTACTGATCATCAACATTAACATAAATATGATTAGTCTAGATGTTAGATACTCATGAGGCTTAAAAATTTAACAATTTTCCCCGGGCTTGAAATTAATGATGAAATAAATTAAGTTGAAACCCCTCGGCATCTCAATCTTACTGCTTTATCTATGTGTGTTTTTAAATAAATGGAAGCTTTAAATTCATTAAGCGCTCTTTGCTTCTTTGGTGACTTTCACAAGAGCTCGTCAGATTTAATGCAAATGATCTGTGGCCATTGTGCTGAAATATTACAAATGAGGCGTGATGCCTCCTTAAACCTGTTAAGGACTCTGCCACCAAATCAAGTCTTCGCAAAGTTCCACTATCAGTGACTAACCTCTATAGCGCAGTAATGTTTTGTGCAGTGTTAAAACGCGGCAGTGGAGTTAGGAATTGTTTTTGGCCTGCTCAAAAAATAAACATGACTTCTACTTCAAAAAAGTCGCATAGCCCCTCGCAGTGGCCCACTAGAAATTTTAAGCCCTCGCAGGGTGCTTTAGCTTGTTGTAACCGCAGTTACCCAACATCCTCCTTTTTCTCATATTGCCCCACCTCCGCAGGGTGGTTGTCAGGCTGCTAGCGCCACATAGCTCTATTCAATTCGGCCGCACCGAATAATTGTAATTTTTAAGGGAGTAATAAACGTGACTTCTGCCTCGCAGGTAGCTTCAAAAAAATCACATGACCCCTCGCCAAGGGGTCCAGTAGATATTTCAAGCCCTCGCAGGGTGCTTCAGCTAGATTTAACCGCAATTACCCACATCCTCATTGCTCTCATGTTGCAGTTGTCAGGCAATTCGGCCGCACCGAATAATTGTTATTTTTAAAGGAAGTTCCTTTTGACAAAATACACGGCAACGAGAACAAGGAAAAGGTGGTCAAAAACGAGCATTGTCACTGTCTCTTCAAAGCAGAGACAACTAAAGGCGAAGATTCTGACTCAGATCGCCTTCAAGCGTGGTCGCTTGGCGCAGTATTGGGAACAAGGGAGTTTTAGAGAAGGCAGCGATCACTCCCAAGTATTCTGTCGTCAATGTTTTTGGTTCCCAAAAGCGATGGCACATATCAGCCGATTTTCAATTTAAAGTCGATAAGTTGTGACGCGCCATATCAAGCTGATAAATATACAGCACATACCAGATTTCTTTCAACCAAAATACTGGTTGCACAAAATAGATCTCTACCAAGCCTATTTCTACGTACCTATAGCTCGAAGCCACAGGAGATGCCTATACAATCGAAAGGAACTCCTAGAAATGACCTGCCTACCATTCGGTCCGAGTACAGCTCTATAGGTGTTTGCGGCAATATTGAATTGGCAAGCCCAAGTTCTAAGGGAGTAAGGAATAAAGTTTCTCGTTTACTTGGACGATTTCCTGGTAGCTAACCAGAGCCGTTCCATCTTGCAAAATCATGTGAGAACAGTAATAGATTTTCTGTAGTAACTAGGATGGGTAATAAATTACGAAAAATCGCCCATAGCTTGAAAATTCTTGGTATTTTTGGGGGTTCTTTGAAATCCTTGGGCAAAAAGAAATAGCCTACCAGTGGACAAATTCCCAGCGCTGGTGTCGACCATGAATCGAATGTTGACGGAATAACGAATAAGTCTTGGAGACCTTCAAGAGTCTTGTCAGTGGTCTTAATTTTGCCAGGTTTGTAGTTCCCAAGGGCAGGCTCAAGTACTGCGAGCTGTTAAAATTGTTGAACAAAGTTTTAAAGATACGAGCAAAGATGGTGCACGATATTTCACCTACTGCAATAGACAACCTACTGTGGTGGCTACAAAACTGCAGGCGGTTAACACTTACTAATTTTGAATCGCCCAGCTATTTTCTCACTACGATGCGTCAGGCTTGGGAAGATTGCGTGAACAACATGTCACTCGCCGGCACTGGGCTAGAGACATAGCGGCATCTCTATTGCAACCGGAAAGAGTTGTTGGTCGCTCTCAAAGTACTAGAAAGTCAGTGTCTGTTGTTGCAGCACAGAACTGTTCTCATCAATCCGACAAAAGGTAGGTGATAGCGCATCTATGCCACGAGGGCAAGACCAAATCAGAATCATATATCTGACGTATCAGGTGTTTCAGTTTATTTTATTATTTATAGTACAGTGTTTATATACCAAATCCATGTAAAGACAGGTTATATACCTGGATTTTACAAAAGTCACGCCGATCATTTATGATCGCTGCGAGCGAGCCTTTAGTGGCATCTGACTCGCAAATGCACGAACTCGGTGTTTCCCAAATGAGGAACTCCAATAATAATCTTTTCGCATCTTGTCAAGTTCTTGAAGTGACCAATTAAGTGTCATTGGATCAGAACGACGATCAAGCATTATCTCATAATGCCTTCTCCCGATCTTGGACGTTCAATCTAGCCTGGGTTTTCCCCTCCATCGTTTCTGATTCTCAAGATACGTGATGTTTGTAGTCCCCCGAAGGAGACAAGTATTTTAGCACCCGGATATCAAATCACATCATGCGCTAGCAAGCCCGTTCACGATCCATCAACTGGGCAAAGTTCTCGTAGACAGGACTACAGGATTACCTCCTCCAAAAGTGCTGGAAATGATATGGAAATCTGGAAATGTGAGGGTAGTCTGGGACACTAGAAGGCTGGGATACTAACCAGTTCAAGAGTCCTCCAGGAATCTTGGCCTTTCTTTTTTTTTTTTTTTTTGTTGACGCAGGGGAAATCTTTTAAAGATACCCAGTCCGTTTATAAGAACTAGGTTATGTGGGATTTTTCATCCACTAAAACCCCTGCGATTGCCGTCCTCGACACAACGGAAGGGCTCGGGAAATCCGTGGAACCGCATCCGTAGCCCTTCTCACGTGACATGCTCCTCTAAGGAGCTCACTTTTAAAGAGAATAGACACTTTTTTTTTTACTCTCTTTTCACCACACGCGGTATAGAATAAATAAGCTAATCTAATATAACACTAGGAAGATTAGCGAGCGTGCCACCACGGAGACGTTGCCTATGGAGAGAAGGATTCTCCCTCTCCCGACCTCGTTCTGCAGCCTCTTTCTGAGACATGACTGTCTCACAAAAGGTGACTACGGCTGTCCACGCTGATTCCCTACCCAACATTGTCCTTATGACTGCGGGAAGGGAAAGATTACGCCCGACTTCGGTTACTAGGGCTTGCCTTTCTGCATCCCAGGCAGAGCAGAATTGAAAGGTGTGCTGTGCCGTATCAGACTCTTTGCCACAGTGTCGGCAAGTTGACGTTGCCTGTCGTCCGATCTTAAACAAATAATCACCGACACTACCATGTCCGGTGATTATCTGTGTAAGATGGTATGTAACTCGACGTTTCCATCTCATCCATGTTTCAAATGACGGAAGGATTGCTTGCACGACACGTTTGCATGTATAACGCTCTTGGCAAAGTTGCGTGCGCCACGTCGCGAAAGCAATATTATGTTCTTCCCGTCTGATACTGGTCATGCTTGAGGGCGAGTACCCAACTGAACCTCGGATCCGACAGTATAATCTTGCGTTCATAGATGCCAGAATATCTAAAGGCGGAAAGCGCGCAAGTAAAGTCGCAGCCTCAAAAGATATTGTACGGTAGCCACGAACAATTCTAATTGCTACTCTGCGCTGAAGGCTATAGATCTTAGTTTTACATCGACGAATAGATAGTCTGTGAGACCAGATAGGTGCACCGTATAAGATCATCGAACAAATAACCCCAGCATAAAGTAAACGAACTTCCTCGCTCGGTCCACCAAGATTAGGTAGTAGTTTGTGCAGAGCACCCACTACCTTGTCTGTCTGAGGAAGGAATCTTGGCCTTCATCAACCCGTTAGGCTTATAACAAAGAAAAGATGATTTCTTAGCTAAATTGTTTGACATTTAATTAATAATAGAGGTGAGCCCAGACCCGCATCTCTTACCTTGATTGGTAGCTGGGTCAATCTCTGCTTATTGATGCTGGTATATGAGCTACACCTGGTAACAATAGGCCTTCGGTTGCATCTAAAGATTGGTTTGATAATCGAAACCTCGACGAAGTTTTGGCCAGAAGTAATTGGCGTTACTTTTGCATAATACTATATGCGTTTAGTTAGATCTGCTCATAATACTAAATCAGTGAATTTTTTACTTCTATCATTTGATTTGAAGTGGAAGTGTGATATGTTTGTTGATGTTATATATATATATATATATATATATATATATATATATATATATATATATATATATATATATATATATATATATATATATATATATATATATATATATATATATTTAATTACTTAGCTATGCCTTATATAAAAACATTTCACTTATGCAATTGAAAAGCTTCTCTGGAGTACATTAACTAGCAATAAAATCGAAATTGAAGGCAAAATATAGCAGCAAGTTATACTATGTTCTTTTACTTGAGTATTTCAACTTTTTAAATAATAATAATGAATCATTATTGAATAATCTTCATAAATAATCTATTTATATACTATCACATTGGCGTTAATCAATTCCACCAGGCGAAAACAAGCACGTCTCATATAATAAAAACGCTTATTAATTTACTTACCTTATTCGAAGCTTGCGATTTACCGCTGCCTGGTGTTATGGTAAAACGCAATGAGTTATATAACCTGCGCCTTACCGAATATGGTGGGGCTGCCTAGTGGAAGTGACGCCATAAAGGAGGCGTGGCTTAAGGAGGAGAAATGTTAGACGGAAAACGAAAGTGCCTATCTCATATAACAAAGCTTCGAATAAGGGACAGTCAAATTAATAGGGTATTTATTATTTAAAATAATATTCTTTTATCGTATTTTAAATGATAGAAGTGGAAGGAGATTGGTAGTGAAACCTTTCTAGATCATTTTATTTTCTATTTGCGTTCTATTTTACGTGCAACGTTAGATTTCACATTAGCTGGAACGCTGGAGTTTTGTAATCAGAATTTCTGTTTTTATAAAAAATTTTTTACATAAATATTCGGATGAATGCGGATCAAGTCTATACATAACTACAGTTAGCTAGTATTCATCCTAGATTACCATCCTTCACAGTGGACTGAACATTGTGTAAGTTATTACACGCGTGATCATAAGTCTTTTAAGCTTTATCTAATCCTGCTGGATTTGGACCAGGTCGCCATTTTTCAACTGTATATTTTACATTTTTAAATTATTAATGCAATTTATTTTTATATTTTTTAGTATAATTAATTTAAATTTTTATTTTAGTGTATGAAATAATATAAATTACATGAATTGTATTACAGATTAATTCAAATAAAAGTATACAGTATAGTTTTAAATAAAACCTTTACACATCATAGTAAAAGTCATGTCACCTTTAGTACACAGTATTAGTACTTTAGTACACAGTAATTTAAAAAAATAACATTACTTTCTTATATACATAATATCAATATCTAAGCGTATCAAAATATCAGTTACGTAGCTTAGATGAACCTCTGTCCATAATAGAATAAAGCTTCGAAAAAGATAAGTAAATTAATAAGCGTTTTATTTCAGGTAAAACGCTGCTATTATTCCGATACGATTACTATTCTGCTATTTTTTATATTACATTAAAAAATATATATTTTACACTTTTTCTAGGCCTTTCTAAGTGTTCAGACAATCACTTTACGCTTAATTTTCGATACATTTCATATTGAGTGGCGGAACTCAACGCCGCGCTTTATCTTCCTATCAAGGCGAGGAAATACATAGTTGTACAATGAGTGAGAAGTTAACCCTTAATCACCGCGTTTAGAATGAAACGGTAAATTACAATATATTCAAATTTCCTATCAATAACCTAGCTTCAATAATAACAATTATATCCATACATTTACATGCCATCAGAACTTTAGAACCCATCTGCAAGCCAAAAGATGTTTCCGTCAGTATTATACAAGGAAAGCACCTGAGAATGAGATATAGTTTGCTCATGTATAAGAGACGGTAGCGGCCAATTTAGTTGAGGTCACACGTTCAAAGCCGCCTGGGAAATCTAGCTTATGCGCGCTTATTATTTATCTGTCTTCGTCGTTTCGAGTATGTTGGCTGGCTTGACTGAAATATGAAGGAGGAAATGTGAGGGAAATTTTAACTTCATTACGCTGAGAATATTATTTTGTAAATCAATTTTTTAATGTTGGTATTAATTGTTTGTAATATTTTTATATTATATTTTTTTAATTTGACTTTTTTTATGAAGATTTAGTTCTATGATAGTGATTTGTGTTTATATAAAAAGAAAATATACAACATGCCTTCTCAGTGAATGTTGCAATAAGACTTGTTATCTAGCACAGCTATTCATAATATTTTTTTCTATAATGCAGCATGTTCTTATTACAAATATTATAAATTTTATCAAAAACTTCAAAAAAGAAATACCATTAATATAATATTAATTCAAAATTGACCCACCAAACCACTTTTTACTTAGTGTACACAATATGACCGCAGCTCGAATGATCGGGTTGATAAAATTGTAGAGAACATATAACATATATGATATGTAGAAAAGCTAATAGCAAAAACTAAAGATTTTTTATTTTTTAAAGTTTATTTAATATATATTTATAATATCGCGTACATAATGATTAAAATGTAAATTACTGAAATTCTGATGATATCATAAATGCCGTAAATCATTTCTCTTTTTTTAACGTCCCATTTCAAACATTAAACTAATAAACATATTTAAAATGAAAAAAACATATATATCTATATATATATATATATAATCTATATATAGATATATATTATATATACTATATTATATATATAATATACATATATACATATATACATATAATATACTATTATATATATATATATATATATATCATATAATCATTAGACTATATATATATATATATATACTATATTATCATATATATATCTACTATATACCTATTAGCCCTATATATATATCTATATATATAGCTATAATATATATATACTGAACCACTCATGCGATATTTACTTCGCCCTTGCCCACTCCTATCTTAAACTTCCTTCACACTCCAGCAGACAACGTGGGCGCGAGTAGACCTTACTCGAAAACATCATCTACCTGTTGTAATAACTTAACTTCACCCGCCCTTGGGAAGCTTGGTAATTACAGAAATTGGTCGCCTCAATGGTTGCTAGAAAACCACTTTTAGATATTAATAATTTAGTATCGTGCTTTAGGCTAATTATATACATCACTGTTTGTGGAAATTTTGTATTTTAAGATTATGGCCGTTCTGGATTCAAATACATGTTGAGGGGTTCTTTATTATAGAATTGATTAAGTACAATATTTCTCTTATCAGGTGTTATCACTATCCAGCGTTATGTCAACAAAAAAAATCAGTAATAAGTTGAACTCGCGGTGTATCATGCATATAGCTTGGTAGGTAGGGAGAACCTAATGTTCAGACACTCCGTTCCCCAATTTTCGAGACATTGCCTGATAGTTTTAAAGGGTAAATGGGGGGAATTCCCCCGAGTGGGGATCAAACATACAACTGTCACATTTACCGTTAGTCACCATCCCATTTCGCTATGTTGGTATTAACCAGTATAACAAATAATTGATTATCAAATAATTGATTATCTCTTAATCTAATTTTATTAACTTAAGAGAAATAAGTGAATATAGAAAGTATTCTTCTAAAATAAAATATATAATATATATTTCATATGTTTTATTTGAAAAAGTTTCTAAAAGAATTTTATTTTATCATAATAATTATTAATGAAGTCCATTTTTAATATAGGATGTTTGGATAATTAAGCATTTCATATTTAATTAATGAATTATATAAATATATAATAATATAATTATTAGCGTCTTTGTAGAGAAATTTTTAAAAATTTCCTCTGCTCATTTAATTAGAAATTAGATTATTCCTAAGAATTTTCGATTGACTATAGAGGCTTCAATTAGTTAAATATTAAGCATGACAACCGAATTCTTACTAAATTTTATTAATAAAATTCGCGACATGAGAATAATTCATTTCTCTGAGCAGTAATCGAAGCTACAACCCCACGTTTACTGTCCGATGTTCAGTCACTGTGCTGCGATGGCCTCAAAATTTTATACAATTTTAAATTATTTTTTTAGTTTGTGACTAGAAATATCACAATTACCATCCCAGAAACATTTTGTACGAAAAAAAACACCTTAAATAAATACTCGTAAACACTAAGTCTGAACAAGATAAGAAAAAAGTTAGGTGAAGTAAAATTAGCCTAATAGTTTAAATAAGCATGTAATTCACTTAAAATTAATGATATGTTATGTGGATGAAAATCCACAGCAAACGTGTACCTGAATATTTAGACACATAAATTATACACAAATATTCCAATGTATTTGGTCCCAAGCTATAGAGAGCAAATCGAGCGAGTGAGACAAAAGTGGTGTATCTAGAAATTTATAATTTTCTATGTAATATTTTATGTTTAGACATTTTATGTTTATTGCATACACAAGAAGAAAATTCACTAGTATAAGTAAAAGACAAGATTCGAATCAGTAACTACTAGTGATCTGTTTTAAATCACCTTAGATGCAAACATATATATATATATATATATATATATATATATATATATATATATATATATATATATATATATATATATATATATATATATATATATATATATATATATATATATATATATATATATATATATAAGCTATATACATATATATATATATATATATATATGCTCAAGACCGTGCAAAGTGGAGTATATATATATATATATATATATATATATATATATATATATATATATATATATATATATATATATATATATATATATATATATATATATATATATATACATGGCGAGTATTTGTAAGTTGTATAAGTTGACGCTAAAGTAGAGATGTATATAAATTACTAAAATAGACGTTGAAGCTTATACTTATAGGTCTTGTTATAAATCTTACAATAAGGTGACGAAAAAGTTTTAAATTAAATCTTCCTATTAGATTTATTAAAAATCGAAATCAATTCATAAATAGTACAAGTTTTAGTATACAATTTAAAAATTCACATATATAGCCACAAAAGTTTAAAATAATATAATAAATATATCACTTATGACACTTTAACACCAACTGCAGCAAATCAATGAGATGTCAGCAAGCCGATAATAACCGGATACGGTTTGAGAGCAATTATTGCTTGATTCTGTTTAAATGAGTATGAAATACTATATCATACCGCATTGATTTATAAAATAGATATATTTTATATGTACCGGCTTTAATAAGTGATTTAAATTTTTAAATGAAATTATCAATGTTAAATGTAAAAGTGTAACTGTACAGATTACTCTGTGTTTGAAACATCTGAATTAAAAACCTGAGCTTTTAATCTGTGTACATGATTATCTTTTTTGTACAGTAAATAGAGATTGTATTAGCAAATTTCAATTACCATTTTGGATATTTTTTTAAGACTAGCCAACAGCGTACGGCTTCGCCTGTTTGAATCTGTAGTAAGGCGATATTCTCGGATTTACTTTCATATAGCTTGTATACTAATACTTTATATGGGCGGTAGGTACTCGCGAGAGGTATACACTGTTCCATTCCATACCAGAGTAAAAAGTAGCCTATATGCTTCACAACCTTCTTTATCTTTTAGTGAAAGTACTAAAAACACAGTTCACAGGTGTCAGAGTTTAGCCCTGACAAACAGAAAGACATAAGAGAGGCAGAAAAAATTAAAATAATTTGTTTCTGCTATAATAACGTGTACCAATATGGATAACAGTTTGAGATTACAAAAAGGCACTTCATTTTACTTATATGTACAGAATAGAAATTCCAGTATCGAAGCAATGCAATTTTTTTAACCAGTCTGAAGTAAAACATATTTAATATCTAAGCCAAGGTAATAAATCTTTTTATACACTATAGATAAGTCCTGATATATGTATTAATTTCTATTAATTTGACCTTGACATCTCCACAGTGGACACTGGGTCGTATTAGGTAAGCGGAAAGTATAACTTATAAAAATTAACAAATTTAACTCATTTTGTATAAAATTAACTGACTTTTAATGTTGTTTTTTTCTGTGATACACTTATAAATGACCAGTTTTCAGATTTGTTTTTCTTCATTTATACTTCAAATGACAAATTCATGACAAATTCATGACAAATTCATGACAAATTCATGACAAATTCATGACAAATTCATGACAAATTCATGACAAATTCATGACAAATTCATGACAAATTCATGACAAATTCATGACAAATACATGATAAATTCATGACAAATTCATGACAAAATTCATGACAAATTCCGTAACGGGAAAAGGAAAATATAAATAACTTTATCTGAGCTTGATATGTCCAGAAAATTTTGAAACATACTCTTGCCAGGCAAACAGACGAACAATAAATTGGTACTATGACAGTTCCTTTGTTGTCGTTTGAAGTACGGATCCCTTACGATAGGAAAGCTTTACATTTGAATTCACAACACTACGTATAAAATACAAATTAATATAATTCAACTAAATAAGGCATTTTGAGCAAATTACTAATATATAACTTTTTAGTTTAATTAACTTTAAATTATACATACCATATATACGTACATACGTCTCGTATATACGAGTACGCGTCGTTTACAGCCAGACGTTATTAAACCCGCTATCAAAGTTATGTCACACCGGGCTAATTAATAACTCTGACTAAGGTCTAAGTTCCAAGAGGATGTTATAGAACTATAGCTTTGTATATCCGTGCATGTTATTATTTGTTCTCCGCTCTCCACGTTATGCCATTGTTAAAGAATGAGTCGAGTGTGATTTTTTTTGTTGATTTTTTTTATGTATCGTGTTCTATGTAAAGGACCTAGTGTTGAGACACTCCGTTCCCCGTGCTGAGTTCCGGCACTTAACATGCAACGTCGCCCCAACGTTGCGCCTGCGCATTTCCTTACCAGATTCGAGGAAAATGAAAATAGTTTATTCTCCCCGAGTGGGAATCGAAGCCACGTCCGTCACGTTTACAGTCAGATGCTGTGCTGCTGCAATATACATACATACTCGTATATGTAAACTTAATATCTGAACATATATTCTATTTCAAAATCATCACCTCGTGATTATTTATCGTTTCTTCCGCAAATAGACAACAAAGTGATAAAACATTTGATTCCTTCGGCTTATTATTAAATTGTGAGACCTACCTTTTGTTTTGCCAGAAGGTAAGTGGTATTAAGTGGCATTCCCCCGATTTGGAGTCGAACCTACAAGCATTGAGATTTACAGTTAGACGCTCTCCCATCGTCACTCCATAGTTTTAAGCGAAGAGGCCATCCTCTTCGCTTAAAACATCGCTTCGCTCGTCGAAATATTAAACGTATAATAAATATTACCAGCTCTATAATCTATCGATATATTGAAAACGCGCGTCCCTACTCTGTGGCGAATTAACACTATGAATAATATACGCATTTAACGTGCGGTGTCTCTTTTAAATAGCAATTACTGATAACACTTTTACAGCAAATCATTAAGTGAAAATATAAAACATATATTTTATTACGCTTATATTTTGTATTTATATGAGGTTATATTTGTCATTTATTACTAAGGCAAAGCGCCTCGTTAAGTTCCGCCATATGCTGAAAGATGGAAATCGGAGAGCGGAGTGTCTTAACACTATGTTCCCTCTGTCTACGGTGCTTTGAGGGGAAAATGACATTGCTAAAAATACGAGAATATTGACAATCCAAGTTACAGTTAGTCAGAATCGAAAATCTTTATTGTACGATTGTTTTTTTTTCTTCCCACTGCATCGAACTCTCCGAGCTAAGCAGGCAGAGAGAACTAATGTAAGAACACTCCGTGTAGTAGGAACTTTCCGCCTAATTTACAAGATTTAAAGCTGCGATTTACCCTGTTAATAGTGGAATCGAACTCCAATCCGTCACCGTCACAGATAGACACCATGCCGCTGCGCCACAACGTCTCAACGTCTAATCAGTATATGACTGTAAATCCACTTAGTTTTATCACTGAAACGTTTGCAGTAAAATAAAGTAAACAACAGTCACATCTTGAAGTCCGAATTCTAGATGCAGCTAGCTATATAGTTATTATGCAAATCTCTATATGTTAATTGCATATTGTCGCTATAATTGCAGGTAAGAAGTTGGCTCCTAATCTAATGTAATGATTCTTTGTCAAGCTATTCTAGACTTTAAGTTTGTAAATTAAAGCTCAGTTTAAGTTGTAATGTTTAATTGTATGTAATGTTCTGCCTTAATATTATTAGGTACAGTTTCTTTACTTAATTTTAGTAATTTTAATAGTGGATTTAATGTTACTGTAAGTTTTTGTAAGAATGCTATAATAAAAGCTTTATTTTTTTTAACCTTACTCTATTATACCAATAATTTGTTTTCATTTTATCTGTAATTTAAGTTCTCATTTAATCATCGGAGCAGGAAGACCCTATTACACAACGAATTTCATACAAAATGCGGCTAAAAACGATCGTATCCTTCGATAGTGTTAGCTGTAGAAGTTAAATTTTTCTGTACTCCAAGTTACTAGAGAGCTGGATTTTTATACTAATTTTAGTTTGATAGCTCTATGCACTCTTGAGTAAAAAGATCTTGGATATATGGACAGACTGATATCTGTTTGTTTGTCTGTCCATCTGTCACGATCATAAGTAATCCTATAAGTGTTTCGTTTATTCCTTTTAAAATACGGAACTATAAAAATGCACCATACCTCCAAAATATATTATACACATATATTTATACACGATCTCTATCCCACATATGGCAATGATATGTAGACAGAACATATAGACAAGACGCGTCGTTCTCCACTTTCCGCTTAAATTTGAGACAATTCGCGTCTAGATTTAGTGCGTTAGTGAAAGTCATATTTACACATTGTTCATTTCCTCCAATAAGGAATCGAACCCACAACAACGTCCTCTACGATACGTCAAAACAAATCAGTATCTATTCATATTTTCATACAAATATTTATTGCTAATTTTCAATTAACGAGCTATATCATATATTTTAAACGCAATTACAATTTATTTCATATAAAATGACAACACTGGTTAAAACTACACGAGAATCCTTTTAAGTTCGTTTTGATTTGGCAACTGAGTTACATAAATGCTGCGAAAGCTCATTCATTGTACATATACATAAAATAACATCTCTATTTAATTAATGGACAAATAGAGATTCGTCTTTCTGTTTGTACTGCTGTGGATATATACTATAATATTTTGCAATTATTTCCATTACTTTGCTATATTTGTCTTTAATTTTTATTTTAAATAATTTCTATCAGGACTATTATAAAATACTCGCAATCATAAGTTTACTTTGGAATTGGATTTCAGATAGTAAAGTTTCATTTAAAATGTGTATAAATCGTAAAAACCAATTATCGATTGTCACAATATGTATGTATGAAGTTAAATAATTTAGTTTAGTTAAGTAAGTAAGTTATTTAGTTTTGTTAACAAAAATTTGAACGTAGCGAGACTCGAACTTGCGCCTCCTCAGTCTCGAATGCACTGTTAATAATTTAGACTAGAAAATAGTCTACCTGTGGCAACAGTCTTTTATTATTTGTATCTCGCATGTAGCAGAGAAAACAGAGAGAATTTTGTGTTTAGACACTCTGTTTTCCGCTCGAGATCAAATTACTAATGGTAATACAGCAGAATAGGCAGAACGTAGTGTCAAAACACTTTTACTTATTTCAAATTATGTGCGTCCTAACGTAAATAGAAAGAGAAAACGGAAATATATGCCATTATGGCTTAGTAAGCAATAGAATATAAACAATAGTTATGGCTTCAATTTCCATACGATTTGAGGAGTTGCGAATCGATTCAAATCGAATTCGATGGACGTTTATTTGGATGGATCCATATTAAGAGCCCCACTTAATGTGTGAATAATTTTTTATTGTGAACGTAAAATAAAATTAAAAATAATATATATTTTAACTATTATATAATTATATAGCCTTTATTCAAATCAAAATATGAACTAGTACTTTATATATACGTTGTACTAAATACATTTATATAAAAAATAATGTATATGGTTTCTTTAAATATTTATTTATCTTTAGTTAACACTTTAAAAATAATAAAATACATTAATATATTTCAACATAAAAGCTTTTAAGTTTGTTTAAAACACATACGTGTACGTATTGTTCTTGATAACAAATAAAAAAAAAATCTAATGTATTCCAATTATAGATATATATAAAGATTCCTTTTGCTTCTGAGAGTGGCTGCAATATGAGCTCAGAACTGAATAGACTTGTGTTGTAACATCTCGTTATCAGAAATAAGGAACGTTTATAATTGGATGAATACTTGCACTAAATGTTCTCTACATATTCTATATTCTGTTCAACGGGCAAATGTTAAGTGATGTACTATACACGTGATAGTTCAGGATTCAAATTCTTTTGGAGAAATATTTTTTTTTATCAGTATTCTAAGATAGATAATTTACGGCGTTATGTTGCGCCAATTAAAATATAAATTCTTATAGTAACATGTAAAGTGTGGAGAATACATGATCGTGCTGCAAAAGTTCATAATTTATTTTTATTATGTTTGCAGTAGCTTTATTAGTAGGGTAAGGAAATAGAATTTAGTGTCAAAATTCTCTGTTTTTATATTGCCAGAGGCAAAAAATTATAACAATGCGTTAGCCTAAGTGGGGATTGAACCTACGACCGACTAAGTTTCCAATTATACACTGTCCCATGACTGTGCCACGAAAGTCTCATATTATGTATTATAAAAAGTTTAATTCTAATGATTTCTATACAAAAAATAAAAATTATAACGATATTTCAGTACGGTGCTGTTACCTAAGCATTCTGAAAACGGCATACGTTATCAAGCGTGTCGTATAATGGTCCTTGGTGCTTACACATTTGCTTCTGCATTAAATGCACTGAAGATTTCAGGATAGTACTGAGGCAATGCCATACCATTTTATTTATATAAGCACTTAACCTAAATAATAAAATTCATTTTTACATTTACAATATAAAATTAAAGGAAGTAGTGTTTGATAAATACGCTGATGGAGAACTGAGTGTCTAAACACTAGGATTTCTGCTTATCCTGCTATATGCGGGATACAGTGTGAAGCTAAAAAATCAGATTACTGATTATCCTTGAAGAGAGTTACAATGCTAATGACCGTAGTAATGTCATGTAAAACACAAGACGCCACAGTTACTGCGAGTAAATATCGGAAAAATATTTATATTTATGTTCTATAAAATAATAAACCTGTATCATCGTACCATGAAAGAAGTACGGAGTGTCTTAAAATTATTTTCTCTATATTTGTACCTAATGTGGAAATGGAAAATTGAGGATAAAAATATATATAAAATTGAAAATAAAATGACATGCTCTTAGACTCGCTATAAATTTGACGTTTGCCTTTTTTATGGCGCGCATATAGTGTTTTATTTGTATTATAGATGTTTCCAAACGCTGAAGAGTAATCGTGCATTGAAATATTTAAGTGAGACGCAATGGGATGTGTCAGTCACTGTTTCTTGAGAATCTTTTCTCAACAACTGCTTCTGTTTAAGAAAAAAGGTTTTTTCTTTAGATGAATATATAAAAATGAAAAAAGGTTTTTTTTTCTATAGATGAATAAACATATATATGTGTTATTATTTAAATGTTATTTGAAAGTACTATGATGTATGGGAGGAGATATTTCTTATTTCGAAGTTTGATTTCTTATTTATGAGTATCTTCATTGTGTAATAAATGCCTAATACTAAAACTAAAAATGTTACTATATGGCTTTCTTATTATTTTAAAGATCCATACCTCAAAAGAAAAAATGGAACTCTCATCACTTTGTTGTCTGTATGTCTGTTTATCTGTGTGTCTGTCGAGACTATTTTATCAAAATGGCATGAAGGTTTCAAGTTGAAATTAATTTTAATAATTCCAAAAAAAATTAATCAATAGGCATATCACGAAATAAAGTATTACTATGTTATTTATGTAATTTATTTCATACAGAACGAGTGCATATGACCACAAATTTAAGTTTGTTAATTTTTATAAGTTGTATTTTTCTTACACTAGGTCATGAAATTCGTATGAAACTTGACACTTGATTGATATTTCTATAATAAAATATATATTATACAAAAATTTAATAATGATTTCTATATTAACAAAAATCGGAAGATTAAAGCTCATCCATCCAACATTAAATTTCAGGAAATTTGTAAATAATCATAAAAAAGTACTAAATAAGTTGTATTCAACTGTAGTAGAACTATCTTGAAAAGTTGTAACACCTCATTAACAACGTTAAACAAACTAGGTAACTTTAAACGCTCAGAAACTCGTCAAAGTCGAAAAGAAAAGTTTCGAATCTTTTGTTGAATTATAAACATGGGCTTATTTTAATGGAATAAATAAATATAATATTTGAGCGAAAATTATCGCTTCATTTGACCTAAACAATAGAGACTATTATTAAATTATAATCTAGTATTCTGCGCGCGGCTTTACACGTATATCACAATTTATAAACATTTTACTTGAATCACTGTATGTTAGAGAAAGCCGCATTGAAATCTGTGGCGTAACGTGAAATATGTAATCTCACAAAAAAACGTTTTCATTAAAAATGTTACCAAGACGAGATCATATAGCTCGCACTGTCAAAATGTAATGAGATATCATGAAGAGCCAAGTTTCTTACCTTAAATGCTAAGCCCCAAATTTATAAGCCCCAAATTTATAAGCCCTAAATCTAAAAGCCCTAATTTTACACTTAAGTTGTGGTGAAATATTACAGCCGTAGTTAAAATGTTAGGCCATTTTGCTATTTGTCACCATATTACAATACCTTGCTTGAACAAAAAAACTTTATTCAATGTTTCTTACCTTTCTGTTATATAATAATTTTTGTAGTAACGAAATGACAAATCAAAATTTGCGAAAGTCTCGTACAAATTTCACCCCCTAGCTTAAGGGTTTAGGGAGTAAAAGTTCCAAGCTTTAGGATATTTTTATTGTTTGTGTACTGGCTAGCTTACATACCAAAATTTCAGCTTTCTAGGACTTCAGGGTGTACCTTACGAATTTTAATGATCATCAGTGACGAAATCAGGGTATTTTGGATATAAATAAAATCTAAAGTATAAGAGCTATGCAATTGAAGCTTTATAGGTTTAATAAATTTACTACTGACATCATATCCTAATTTTTTTGTGTCGAATAATGTAAATCAAAGTTAAGAAGGTTTTAAAATATGACACAGCGCTTCTAGAAAAGGTAGGTAGTGCCTTTGCGCTTCGCTTGGCTAGTCTTGGCGGGAGCATTTTGGTGTCCCCAGATAATATACCACGAGTATATATTTAAAAGCCTAGAATTTATTAATTAGTTATTATTGTTATTTTTTATGTGTTCTTTTGCATATTTATATATTTTTTATAACTTTTCGTGTCAAGTATATATTATTTAAAATGTGGTGCCGTGGAGCTGTATCTGAAAGCACATTGACTGCAAGTTCGGTCCCTAACCACACCACCCTCAGATTACCACGTAGCAGGATAAATCTTGATGTTTTAAAATTCCCAAAAAAAAATATCAATGTCTTTATAAGTATGTACATATTTTTATCTTTTACTATCCTAATTATGTCATGCTTACTTCAAATAATAGTTAGACTTCTTCGAAACCCTCTATCGTTCTCATACTTATGTTGGACAATAGTACAGTGAAAATATTTTTATCTCGCTTAGATTGAATTAATGGAATTAATGGATTTATTATTTAAGAATGGAATTAATTCCTTCCGAGAATGTTATTCTTGGAAGGAAGGCACAACCTTACTGTCTGGCCCCGACTGGTTTCACCCGAAATGCCTACAGTACATGCATAACGTCTAAAAGTATACTTAATTATTTTTTGTGTACCAAAACGTATATTTATAGCTTATAGTATATATTATGTTATATAATTCAATTTACATATTACTACAATAATACATAATATAGATTTATTAAAAAAAAATCAACAGAAATGTAACTTACCTAAGTAAGACTAAGGTATACTTCTAGTATTCGCACTCTATCCTAAACATAATGTCACATCACCACAGTGACCCTTCACAAATAACTCCACTTAATTACCATTTATGCAAACAAACAACAGAATAACACTACTTGTTCTTTTTCATCCATTCATAATTTCTTTGTGACTTTACCAGCTGTATTACGACTGTATTTTACATGCTATCCAAATTTCACTTCTAAGTGCTAAGAAATAATAGCTATTTTCGTATAGCAAATGTTTTCATTTAAATGTAACGTAAATTCAGTGTATCCCGTTCCCGGGATTAGTTCGCCACTTAAGTTGGTCGCTTGTTGGGATTCCGTGATAAACGAGTCGGCACACTATAGTTGGGCGATATGGACGTGTTGCCAGCCACTTGATGTATACATTGCAGCCAGTGAAATATTGTTAGCTAGTTAGTAGCAGTGGAAGTTTTTAATTAGTATTATATATAGTTGAAACGCTGGACTGTACTCGTTATCTGTTGTGTTTGATAGTTATGGAATTTATTAAAATTTCAGCCTTTTGTTCTCTGCTGGAGCCTGGACATAAGTTACTCCTAAGGTTCTACTTGACTATCGATCCTGCGTTGCCTGCATCCAGGGTTTTCCTTGGATCTTAACTAGATCGCTGGTCTACTTGGTAAAAGGTCTGCCCAGTGACTTTCATCTGGTTCGTGGTCACGATTCGAGTATATTTCACCACCACAATCGGTTCGTCTCGCTATAAAATTGATATTAGCCAGTTCTGTATGTAACAAATCTGACAGACATGGTACCTCTTTTCGATTAATTAGCAATATTGTTTAAAATAATATAGAAAAATAAAGACTTACATAGTACATTATTTTATACGTAGGCATAATCTCATTAATTCACCTTTCATTTACTGACATTTCGATAACGCAGCTAAATACGCGCTAAATAGTATATCAGATACATTGCTATTACTTAAAGAAACCTGTTTCCACGAGGCGCGCGTTCAAATTTTTATATATTATTTGTATTTTATAAGAACTTTTTTAAACTAACTTAACTATAAATATCATCAAAATATTAACATTTGCTATTGTCTATAAAAGTATATATAATTTAAAAATATTAATTTCCAATTCGTCCATTCATTCCATTTTATCTACAGATCTATATATAGTTATATCTACAGATCTATAAATACTCGTAGGTCAACAAGTTCCGCCTCCCTTGTTTTTAAGCTTAACCGTAACCGGGTACAATCGCAATATAATTAAAGTTTAAGGCTAGAAATTGTAACACGAGTTTACAATTTGGTTCCGCAGCTGCTTACATAGCAACTTTACAAAGTAACAACTGAGTAATTAAATATGCAAGCCACAGTTCATGGATGCATACTTGTTTTACACTGTTATTAAAATATGTATATATAATATTGATATTATAAATTTAAATTTATGAAATATAAATATTTGAATACGATATAGACATATATGTTATATAGTAAATGTTTCCATACTCTATGACTGACAGGCAACACACACAATAGAAAACTTTTTGTCATTTTGGATCCTTGGTGAATATAGGGGAGTACTAAGGGGGGATGTCCCTAAATTCTAATGGAGATGGGAAAGAAAAAGACTTCATATTTTATAGTCTATAAATGAAATTGTAGGCTACAACTCGTTTAGTATAAAAATGTATTATCTCTCTCTATCTATATATAATGTGATGGTTTAGATAAATCTCAATATAGTCTACAAGTTTATTTAGTTTATAAGGCTTAATACTGTTTATTTCTAAATAATTACAGCAAATAACTATGAAACCTTTATATATTTATAAATTATTAATTTATAATTTAAAATTATATTAATTATACATTTAATATTATGCGGAAATCGAAACTACTGCTTTGCTCGAGCCCTCCTTGATTATTTGTAATTAAATTTTGCTAAAATGACAGGACAGGTTATCATAACTAAATATTTCGTTTTAGTAAGATTAAGTTGTAAGCTCAATATTACTAAATATATTTATATAAAGTAAAAAAAAACTAAACTAATTTCTACCATACAAGTTGTATGATTTACGTGATTTTTGTAATGTCTATATGAACATGCATACATATATACATACATACATACATACATGTATACGCTGGACGGATATATCACTTTTTGTTCCACAAAGGCTGGCAAGGGTCCTAAAGAGGCAATTTTTATGAGACTTCGTATCACAAAATATTAAAAACACAAGGCAACTTTGCACATACATTGGCGTAGTTTTTCCATATGGCCCAAATTATAAGCTTGGTTATGACAGCCTTGAAAAATTAGCCACTGGCAGTGTGAGGGAAAAGACATTACCCTCCTTTAGTTTCGTTAGTGGATAAAGCTGTTGTCATATTGTTTTATTATTATTTTTTATCTATATGCTTTATCTCGTATAAATAAGTGTAGGAGGTAACAATCGACATTGTCCTCCCTTTTTGCCTCAAATTTGAGGCAATGAGTGCTAAGTGGTGGAAATTAACGTCAAAATAATTCGTTCTACCGAGTCCCTCAACAAATGCATTTATTATAGTCAGACGTTACTTCGCTACGTCGCAACGATATTGATATTATGATTGTATATAACCAGCTTATTATCTATATAGAATTCTGACTGTAAACGCGATGGTTATAGGTTTGATTCCCTTTCGTGAAAATGGGTTATTTTCAGTCTTCTGCTGATAACTACATAAGGTGCGGCATTTACTTCCACCACGCAACACACAATGTTTCAAAAAATTGGCGGACTGTGGGGACAGAGTGTGTTAACACTAAGTTCCCTGTGTCTACCCTGCTATATGCGGAAAAGACAGTTATTTTTTTACTATCTACTCATTGATATATACACAAAACACAACTGAAACTTTCACTCAGAAAGCTGATGTGTTAAGATTAAGCTTACTATAGACGAACCATACACCTGAGAGATAGTATCTAGAAAATATTATGATACAAATGTCCTACATTTGTTGATTCGAAAAGTTATAAGAAAGCAATAGAATTAACGGACACCACCAGTTTATTATAAAGCATTATATAGCACTGCTATGAGTAAATAGCCAGCCTATAAAGCCCACCCGCCAACTCAACGTGCCCATGTAATACGAATAGAAGACGAGAGTTCCAGCGAGTTTGAGTTTAATATACGTTTGAAGTTTTCAAACGAATGCATTGTTTTGGAAGTAACACAACATGCCGATTTATATCCGAACTTTTGCTTGGGCTTGCATTCTCTTAACGATATTGAAGGCAATGTATAACATTTTTATTGTGTATTTTATGTGATTTTATTTTCTAGTCGCTATGTACATAATATGTTCATACATACATATCTAGTGTGTAATTTTTAATTTGTGTTATGGATTTTAGGATAGACAATATTTGATTAGGCTATAAGATAGAAGAGCTTTTGGATATGAGCGTTAATGTGCGATATAAAGGGACCGTCGTCGTCGGGTCGTCAATCACAGGCACTGCTCTCGATGCGAATCCATGGGCAACAGTATGGTGAAGGCATGGTATCTCTAGCGATTATTTTTGTATGTCAGCCTTGTTTAGTCGGCAGAGGGGTAGACTGTCATTGGATACTACAGTGGCCGTATAATGGCAGTAGCAGTATTTATATTTACATAATTGTCTTTTATTTCCATCTGTGTCATAGGCTTTCAGGTTATTTTGATATAGGACATAACAAAGTAACGTATTTTTTTTGTTATTTGTTATTTGAAGGCTGTATTTTTAAAAGATATTTTTTTACATACATTCCTTATATATATATATATATATATATATATATATATATTATATATATATATATATATATATATATATATATATATATATATATATATATATATATATATATATATATATATATATAATATATTTTCAAAGGTGATATTAACAAGAGAATTTTTGTAATAATTTTAGTAGTAATTAGATCAATTATCACCAAAATTTTACATGGAACGTAATAATTTCGATCAAAGGATTTAATTTTATAAAAGCTTTAATTTTATTATTAATTGGCATATAAATATTAAAGTAAATAGCAATCCAATTAATTATGAAAGATGATTCTGGTTACAGTCATATGATGTCCAATAGCACATCATAGCGTTTGATTTCAAATGGAATGGTTGTAGGATTACCTTCAATATGGAAATAATTCCATATTTCCAATGTGGCCAAAAGTGGCGTTGAGTTCCGTTTCTTAAAACGCATTGTCTCAAATTTGTGGCGGAAAGTAGACATACATAAAAAAAACATAAAAGAAACAACAATAAAGTATTTCAGATTAACAAATTTGACCGAAAATTTCTTTTGATAGCTAATCATTGAATGGGACACTTTAAGCATAAGTCTGAGGCGATAAATAAGTTAAGCATTTCACAGCATCCGATCGATATTTATTCTCTTGAGATAAGGGCCACTCTCCAGTAAGAGTTAAGTTAAGACTTTTGTTTTTAATGTATACAAGCTTTTGAAATACATTCACTTCTTGTTAATATTAAAAATAAATTTTAGGATTTTTTCATAATTGTATGACTGTAACGTAACCTTAAAATTAATTTAAAAAATTTATTATGGCATTGCTCAGAAAAAACTGGCCCAAGGTTTTCAATATTTTGGATTTTTCTTCTATTAATTTTCTCATGAGTGTTTTTTCAAAAATCGTAATTTTTTGACTTAGGCCACTTTTATTTTGAGGGTGTGAGTTTTTTCAAGCTTAGTAATCCTTATCAATGATATTTACAGCTCAGGGTTAAAACTTGTAAAATGATTAAAAACTGTGAATTATTAAACTATTCTTTTAAGATATTTGTAAATATCCAAATTTATTATATTTTCCATTACTAATGCAGTTAACAGGCCCAGAAAACCAAAAAAATAATAAAATGTCATCATTTCCTTATTTACGTACTGTTGTACACGTAATATATGATAATTTTAGAACTCGCACTAGAACTTTAACGAATACTCGAATTGTCCACGATGCTACGCTGCTACGTTGCTACGCTGCTACGTCCCTACAAAAAACAATACTTTGAATTTGGTCGCATACTCAATTTATTACACAAAGTAAACATTATATTAAAGTTTCACTATTAGAATTTAGTATCCAAAACCAAAAAAAATATTTTTTTGTAATCTTATTTTATGCTATGGCATAAACTTTTATAGATGCGTTTTTCTTTCCATAGTGTGGAATAATAATTTAAAAAAAATAATTTAAAAAGAATAAAATTAAAATCAAAATAGCCTGATTAATGATTTATTAAACTTAATTAGATATTTTCTCAAAATATATATTATGCAATTTTTTCTCTACATACAACTACATGACAATTCTAATATTATTTTAATAATGAAAATGTTTTTTACCTACTACGTCACTTGCGTTTTTTTTAATAATTATTAGTATTTCTACGTAAAACATATTATACTTCTTTTTTATCTTTACGCTCTATCCCAAACAGGCAGAAGAAGCTTACTGTTAAGACACTTCACGTCTTTCAAAGCATTTTGTGTTGAGTGGCAGAATTCAACGCCACGCTTTGCCTTGGTTCCAGAGCGATGAAATGAAAATATTTAAATTTCCCCGAGTGGGAATTGAACCCACAAACTGTCGTATTTACAGGTAGACGCTGTGCCCCCCCCGCCACGACGGTCCTCACATATTATATCATATCATATATAAACCTACATATTATAAATATACACCCACACTATTATATTATATCATACAACTATACATACCTATATTGTATGTACAGTATTTAGGCAACAGTCATATCAAACAGTAGTACTTGAAATAGAAACCTATAGTTTCTGATTGAGCTGACGTTCGCAAACGTCGCCATTACCTGCCGTGTATACTGGATTTAGGTGGACACTGCTACAGTGTATAAATAACAGTATACCACGAAATATTTTTGTTTGTCTTTATATAAGATAAGGCCGTGGTAGCACTGTGGCACAGCGTCTGATATCAACATAAATGTCATATTTAAATAATATTTTACAAGCAAAGTAAAGAATTAGTTCTGATCGAATTAAATCTGCCTTTCACTAAGGTGTAGGTATTGTTAAGTATAGGTATAACTTATCCTAATAATATTTTTCTTGCCAGAACGAGGAAAATGAAAATAATTCATTCTCCTCGAGAGGGAATCGAACCCCCAAAACGTCACGTTTACAGGCAGACGCTGTCGCAACACAACTATCCTCTAATATAGTTAAAGATTTAACTTGTAATATATTTAAAATAATCTTAAATAAAATATCTCTGAATCGTTTTATTCAGTACTGGTATATTTAAACTATAGAGCCGACGTCGGTGGATTCAATTAGCAACGGTATTAACGAGAGATTACTGATGGCGAGGCCCTCTAGCAAGATATTAATATTGCAGGTTGGACGGAAAACCCAGATCTTGCCAATTATCACCTCATAATTTAATCTTTTATGTTTTAAAATTTAAGTTAAGCTTGTTCTTAAATATTGTTATTTATTTTGTACTATTAAATTGATTAGTATCATATACATTTATTGGGATTGGGAACAATTGGGATAGTGCTATCGATATATATATATATATATATATATATATATATATATATATATATATATATATATATATATATATATATATATATATATATATATATATATATATATATATATATATATATATATATATATATATATATATATATATATATATATATATATATATATACATATACATTAGAAATACACGATGTTTATTAATAAATAGATTAAATGTGTAATCCTATATAGTTACATCGCACTAATCCAGTATTACCCCAGTTAATCCTATTAAACTGCCTAGTAGTTTTATCCTGATTAATATTTTAATTGGGACAGTTAGAATGTTCACTTTGGAGATTATTGTAAGTACTGACAGCCTTAAGTCAAGATTCATTGGCTCAATGATAATAGTTATCTATCTATTCGTTTCTAAAGAATATACTTATATATGTATATGTAATTCGAGTTCTAATTTTCGTTATTTTTTATTGTTTTAGCTTAAAATGAAACAGGTCATGTATCAATACAAAATTATTAATTAAAACAAAATTGATCACGTTTATCATAAATTTATATTAAATATTAACAATATTAATGTGTGTGTGTGTGCGCGCCAAACGCTGCGGTCCCTGCATGCCTCCTTCGTCACTATCATTGGCCTCTTCATACATGTTCTTCCGGGGATCCTCATACTTTGTACGTAACCTTCCTCCAATATCTTCGACACTGTGTTTTTCAAGGTCAACCGAGGTCTCTCCTTACCTCTCTTACCACTCACTTTCCTTCACATATCTTTTTTACTGAAGATGGAAGGCTTGCCTGTAGCGATCCTTGTCAGCTCTACTTAGGGCTCGGGCGCACCCCCGCTGGTGTGAGAAGTGGCGACTAATGAGGCGTTAGAGACCGCCACCCACCAAGCCATTTTGGAAATGGCGAGAAGTGGAGGATGGATCTATAAATGCTGCGTGGAATGTGACATTCTACCCAATATATTTGCTATCTATCGTTTATTTAGAGATTTAACTTGGTATAAAGTGGAACATAAGGTTCCGATTTATCTAGAAAGTCGGTTCATATCATATTAATTAAGAAAAATATAAAGCTATCATGACCCAAAGTGTCAACGTCTGGCTGTAAACATAATAGTAGTCGGTTCAATTTCCATTAAAGAAAAATGTTATTATTAATTCTCTCGCTATGATCAGACAAAGTGGAACATTGAGTTCGAAGACTGAACAATCACTCTACAAATGTCAAATAAAAAATAATCTCTATATAAGATTTGAACTCTTGACCATCGTTTATAATATAACTATTCAAAAATGATTTTTAGAGGACGTTTAAAAATTTTGATCACTGTCGAGTATGAACCTCATGGAACTAAACCATTCGTTCTAGCTAAGCTGCGTCGAAATTTCTACGCTTATTATAACATATTTCTGTTGTTTATTTAAAATAACTTTTACAACGTATTTATATAAATCTATATGTGGCCGGTTGATTTAATTGATAAAAAATTATATAGTTAGAAAAAAGTCATTAAAATAAGCTTAATCAAATCGTAATTACTGAATATAAATCAAAATATGACAAATTCGGTACATTTAGATTAATTAAAGCCAGAATGATTAGAATGATCCGGGTTATAGTTACGCAATGCCCCTATGAGTCCGAAAAGGGGCTGGTGAGAACAAATCGCTTGACATTAGCCAATTTGTCAAGCGATTTATCAATAAGGAAATTTATTTTATTAGTAATTTCTTTTGTTTATTACGTTAAATATTATAAATTAAATTGCACAGCCTAAGTGTTATAATTCTTTTGTTTTTCTCTTGACGGTTTTTTTTTTCTTGTATGCATAGATATATTTCTTGGTTGTATAAGAATCGAAATCACAACTGTCTCATATATAGTAAAGTAATTCAGAACTACGTTAGAACAGCATCAACTATTAATCTCTAATCAAAAATGGAAAAATAAACGCTACTACCCAAAAAATAATGACTTTTTTCCCTCCTCTTATAAATTAGGAGAATTTTTCGACGTTCGAGGCCAATTAGCCCAAACTGTTTCCAAAAAGTGTTTAATTAAGGCGTACGTTCCAGTCCGTATTTCCATCGGATGCAATATTCATTAGCTTTGACTATTTCGATTTTTACTAAGGGCCCTCTATTATGCAAGATTGTTTGTTTGTGACACGTTAAAACGTTGGCTTTATGCAATTTGCTCGTTGTTTCAAATTTGGCAATTTGGTTTATAGGTTAGTGTGAAAAAAATAGCTTCACGCTGTATGCTGCATAAAGTAAAGAGGGCAGAGGGAGGCTAGTGTTAATACACTCCGTTCCCTACTTTCCGCTTAATTTTCGGGACATTGTAGTGGAGTGGAAATTAATGCCACGCTTTATCTTGTTACCAGAGCGAGAAAAGTAAATAATTAATACCACTCAGTTGGATTATCCGCTGAGGATGTTCCAGATCGAGCAAAGTGGAGTAGGCTTAGCAGGAAGACAGATCCTGGCAAATAAAGCCGGAACTAATGCCAGGCAAAAGAATTGAAAATGAATTGAACCCACAATCTGCGATTTACAGTCGAACCCTGACCAACTACGTTACAACAGCTTCGAGGTTATAATATTTCATATAGTTGACAATGAAAAGTTTCTTAATAAGCCCAGGATCTCTCACTTCTTCATTAGACTTTCATTACATTTTGTATTTTTGGAGAATCCTGTTTTAGGAAGACTTTTCTTCACTAATACGAACTATACTCGATTTAATTAAAAATATATATTTCTGTTGGGGAGTATATTCTAGTTGCCATGTCTATAGGTTATTTAAATTTAAGAGATTAATTTAAGAGATTAATTCAAAAACAACTTAATTATAATTGTTTAGTACAGTTCCTTTTTATTTAAGACCCAAAGAATATATATTTAAATAACAATATGTTTTCTTTTATTCTAACGCTAATAACGCTATATCGTGTAGTACATAGAGACAAAAAGAGAGAGAGAACTTACCGATGGGACTCTCTGCTTTCCACTATCCCCTCAGAACGGTGGTACTCAACAAAATATATAAACTATAATTTATGAAATATATTCCAAATTATATATAGACATGAATTTATACACCGTTTATATTAAAATATTCGAGGTCAGCGATGTCATTACGCTTTAATTTACATTCAAAAGCGTTCATTAGATTAAATATACACTAATTTGTAACGTACTCGACATTTGCGTTGCAATATTACCAACGTCACCACTTGAAAAATTGAAAAAAAATTTCAAGGTAAATATTATGATGATGCTTGTTAATGAACTTGTTACAGCTGTGGCTCAGAAAATATTGCAAGATTGTTTTATATGTAAACGTTAATATACAAATATTAAACCGTTAACTAAATATATAATATTGAACCGAAAACGAGATACATATATATATATATATATATATATATATATATATATATATATATATATATATATATATATATATATATATATATATATATATATATATATATATATATATATATATATATATATATATATATATATATATATATATATATATATATATAATGTTTTCGGTTTAATATTTGCACCAAAGAGATATTTTTTTTCCAGTCCCGGAATATATATTTTCTGTGTATAACAGGCTTGGCAGAGACATTCGTATTAATTATATAAAAAAAAAACATGGTTAAAAAGCTTAAAAATTACATACATATGTGAATTATGATAGACAAGCCATTCATATATTATATATGAAAATGCACTCATGAACATCAAACTACCCACAATTTTAGATCGAAATTAATTCGCGTCAAAATTTAACGTACGTTTCGCGTACTTGGATTACGAAGATTAATGCTATATGAAGTGGGGGCTGTAAATCGCTCCACTGAATACCTGCGCGTTATAAATTGTGAGTATGTTTGAAACCTAAACCGTGTCATGGCTATTCCGGCTCGGTTGTAGCTTATTAAGTTAAATGTCACTATTTTATTTACGTTTTGCAGTCTGTTTGATAAATTCTTTTGGTTTAGCTATTAGTAAGGTATTAAATTGTTATATTGTAATTTTATCTCATATTGCTGCATATCTTGTGGTTATTGTGGTGCAGCGAGAAAATTTTAATAGAAAGAAATTTTAATAAAAAATAGATAACACGATGAAACAGAGAAATTTGTTATTTTAATTTTGCCGCTCTGATGAGACAAAGGGCCACGTTGAGATCCCCCATTTGAGACGGACTATTTTAATACTATATTATTCTCGTCTTCTATTCTCTACATATAAAAAATGCTGAAATTAAAACAAAAACTTTATTTAAAAAATTACTACTTCAAAACTTTACTTAAAAAATTACAATATATTTATTTAAATGTGAAGTGGTGAACAGACAGTTTTATCTCTGTTCCTAAACAATTGTGTGGGCGTCTGTGTTCATCTATTTAGTAGAGTTAAGTCACATCCGTGACTTAAATCATGTATGTTTTTTGCTTCTTGCGAGGAAAATGAAAATATTTCATTCTATCCGTGTGAGAATCACAACTGTCACGTTTCCAGTTAGATGCTGTGCCGCTGAGCTCCGATGGACCCTTGAACAATAACGATTTTACTAACAATGTTTTTTTTTATATTAAATTCACATGTCTAAAATATCTATAGTGGGATAAATATCCGAAAGGCTGTTGTCGGAGGCCCAAGGAGGAATTAGACCTGGAAAAGGATGCATGGATCAGATCTTTTCCCGCCGCATGATGACAGCGAAGTTTTTGGCTGTAAACCAAAAAAATTCTGTGTTTTTGTAGACTTAGTTAGCGAAAGTGTTTGGCAGGGTCGTAAGAAATAATTTACGGGAGATACTGCCCCAGTAAAATGTGAGCAGACCCTTGCTGCAGGCTGTAAAGTCTGCCACGGCTGCATGCCAGATGTCACCTTGGTTTGGCATTAAAACGGATGTCAAACAGGGTTGCGGCATGTCAACTTGGCTGTTCAATTTGTATTTGGATAGCTGTCTCCATGGAGTGAAACAAAGTGACATGGGAGTGAAAGTGGGTGACTCTAAAATAAATTGCTTGCAATACACAGATGATACAGTGCTTATTGCATCATCATAATGTGAGTTGCAGTCATTGGTCACCATTTTGAAAGATGGGTGTGAAAATAATGATTTAAACCTGAATGCAAGTAAGACAATGGTTCTGGTATTTGAAAGAGACAAAGAAAGGACGCCATGCAAGATTATTGTGAATGGAAACTTAATAGAACAAGTGAATGAAGTAGTATACCTGGAAAGTATGTTAAATAGAGATGGAAGATACGAAATGAATGTAGGAAGCCGTATTGCTACTGGTTACAGAATGAACGGTGCCTTAGCAGCATTTTTAAGACGGCGAAACGTCAGTGTAGTTGCAAGGTTGACCGTACACAATGTAGTTCTGGGGCCGACATTCTTCTATTGCAGATGAAGAATGAAAGAAAGATGAATGCTGTGGAGATACGATCTCATTGGAGGCTATGCGGAGTCAGATTGATGAAAATGAAGAAGCACGTGCTCTGATGATTTGGACACGTCGAGAGAATGAGTGATGAAAGAATTGTAAAAAATATATACGAAGCGAACGTGAGTTGTAAGAGAAGTAAGGGGAGACCTTGGTTGAAATTTGAAAACAGTGTTCAAGATACTGAGAGCATGTATGAAGAGATTAATGACAGTGACGAGGCGAAAGAGGTATGCAGGGATCGCAGCGTCAGGCGCTTCGTGCTCTCTGACTACCTCACTAGGGAAAAGTGAAAGCGTAAAGTTATGTATACATGTATTTATGTACTAAGACTTTCATAACTTATCACCTCATTTATTGAAGTTGTGGGCGTATACAATTGTATATTGTTTCAACATATGTGCATATACATGCATTTCTATGGGTCGCGTGACATTTGATATCGGGTGAATGTTCTATTTATCATGTCACCTGGTGAATACAAAAGGGTATTGATGGATTGCATATTGAATTTAATGGTACTTATTAGATTACAGAATGATTGTGGAATAGTAATTATGTGCCTGGTTTAGTTCCATTGGCCCAAATTTCTCCCAGGTATTCAAATTCCGATTTATATTTAGGTACCTACTTTTAAAAAATGAACAAGACGCTGACTGACTGACTTGTCAGGTCCATCTTTATACCTATCCTATAGAATGAAAATGAAGGCTTCAATGGTTCAAAATTGCTTCCAAAGTAAATAGCCTTTTTTGGCTATAATAAACATATCAAGTTAAATGTTGAAAAAAAAATATTATTAATAAAGTGAAATACAAATAAAATAAAATGTAGCCCTTGTCGTAGATCATTAGTATTCAGTATTGCTCCCAAACTTCCATTGTAAGAACTTTCGAGATGTCTGAAACCTGAAATTTTCAAGGACCCCTTATCTATTGTACGATCGCGTCAAGACGAAGGAATTCATGACATAATAAAGTATAATGGCACGAAACGTATACGAAATTATTTTGTTCTTCGATTTCTTTTGTAAATTGATAAAGTCTTTTAGGTCTAAAGTTGTTACTGCTACAACAACATCAAAAATCAGTTTTATACAGATTTTATTTTCTATGTAGGAATAATTTTGTGATTTTCATTTATTATTAATATAAAGTGTGAGTCGGGCTCGCTTATCGTGTGTTCCGTATCGATTTTATAATTATTAAATTTTAATTTAATTAGTAATTTTCAAGTTGCTCATAGCAAAATATCTTTCTCTGCATACACATGTATACATATGTATGTAGAGAAAGATATTTTGCTGTGAGCAACTTTAAAATTACTAATTATCAGATTTTTTTCTTTTATCTATACTGTAAGTTCTCGTTTGCTATAAATGCGACGAAAACGAAACATTAACGCTCGTATATTTTAATTGCGACTGATATAGAATTGCAATATTTTCAGTGTTCTTGGGAACTAAAGATATTAAAAACAGGTCGTTTTTATGTTTATTTCATAGACAATAATTTTGTGTTTGTTTCGTCAAAGCGGGTAAGTTAAAATAATTCATTTCCCTCAGAAGGGATCGAATCCACAACCAGAAAAGGACGGAAAAAATAATTTATATTTTATCACATTCTCGGAAAAACGCGTATATGTTCACGCGATCGTCGGATCCTGTCCCAATGCGCAACAATTTAGCTGGATAATTAATTAACGTTCTTTATTGAGATTCATGAGATTTTAATCTACATCTTAGATGATGTCATCTGATAGACATATGACATCGAGAATTGCCGTGACTCTATATCCAAATTATGGTATTCCAGATCGTTGCTTTTATAAATTAAAATATCAATTAAAAATATCCATCATCCAGATCAATTAATAATTTTTAGTAATAGATCGATTTAGGTATTATTGTCCTGAAAATCAATATCTAGATCCTACTTAGAGCTGAATTTTATTTAAATCTGTCCAATAGATCTGAATATTACTAAACTAAACTGATACCATTTTTAACTATATTATGATAGTATATAGATATATTATACAGATATATACTTGTTTACATATTATATTATATAAGCTCTATACAGTACTACTAATTCAATTTAGGGTCCAATATAAACTTGGCACTTTGACGTGCCACAAAAGACATTTCCCATAGACCTTTGATCAAAAGGCGTCTGAATTGAAATGGATGGGTCTTTATATACTTGTACTTGTCCGTACATAGATTTAATTCTATACTATCTAAAATCTGTACAAAAGAAAATTGCAATTTATTATAACGTATATCTCCTCATATAAATTGTTAATAATAATCAATGAATTAATATTAATAAATGATATTCTCTTAGATCATTGTAGAGCTGAAGGAAATAACGGTTACACGCTTGTAAGGTGTATCTTTACAAATATACATATTAAAATAAAACATCTGGCTATCATGGTACAGTTGGTCATCTACCTGTAAGCATGATTATTATGGGTTCACACTCGGGGGAATGAATTATCTTCCTCGCTAGTTACTGCAAGACTTTTGTAAGACTCTAGTACTCAATACTCAAACAAATCATCTCAATTATCGAAAAAATATTATTTATTCACAATAGTGACACAAAAATAATAATTACACAAAAATATATATTTATATTATATATTATATTATGTTTTTTTGTTAGAAATTCCTTATGCTTTGTGTCAAATCTCATTGAAATTCACCAAGTACACGTGATAGTATACAAATTTACATTAAGGCCTATAGCATGAGTGCACATCCTAGTCTACCTGTAATCCAACGGAACCGCAGTCTGACAAGAGTAAAGGACTCAAACGTGGCGAAAGCTTATCATGTCCTATGATACTGTGTGTGTAGCCTAGAATTATTACAGAAGTAATATTGTTTATCGGGAATAAATAATTTACAATTTCCCGTTTTGACAAAGACAGAAGACAAAGTACGGAAGAGTTTCTTGATATCGGACAGAAAGTAGAGAATACAAGATATTAATACCAACTCGTGACAAACAAAATGATAGATGATGAATATGGATTAACAAGTGTAGTCATGTAAGATTATATTAGGATTAGATATAGCAAGTTTAATTTTAGTATTGTAAATTTATACATATATAATAAGCCTCCTTACTTTAGCATCACGCTGTATCACGCACATAAAAAAGTACGTGGAGGAAAATGGTGCCAAAACATATTGATCACCGCTTTATGCCTTTTGAGACATTGTGTGTTGAGTGGCGGAACTCAGCGCCGGCTTTGTATATTTTCCCTGAGTGGATATCGAACCCACGACCATCGTTTAATCAGACGCTGTTTCTCTGAGCCACAACGGTCCCCTTAATATATTACCATGTTAAAAGTATAACTAAAAAAAAACATACAAATTTATGGAAAAAAAAAGGTTTCAAAACATTAAAGTTAAAAGCCTATTCTAACTGGTTAAGGAACTAGTGCATACATAATATAGCATGAGGAAATTTGGCCGATACTTTGCTCTACTATTAATGTGGAGGGTTTCTTTCACTTCGTATTTGTATTTCAAATTTATAGGTTTTGATAAATATTTTATGAAATGAAATTTAAAGTATATTATACTAAAGTATAAATAAATAAAAAAATATATTGTAAACTTGAAAAGTTTGTTTGGTTGATCGCTGTTATCTCAGGAACTACTTGAACAAATTGTTTTTTTTTTGCATAGTACATTTTATGAGGTATACTATATGACGTCACTTTATTCGTTTTGAAATCAATCTGTGATCAGAATTGACTCGAGTATATAAAATATTAAGTCATATGTCATATAATTCTTAGTTATTTCGATTAAATGATGGGGGCAAAACCGCTGATAAAAGCTAGTGTTCTGTGAGTAGTGGACATATATATTTTGTTATTTACCAAATACCAATTCCTTCGACTTACCAGAACCAACTAAGCACGTATCATTCTGTGTAAATCTTTACTGCGAATTTCGATAGATATAAAAAAAAGAAAATTTTGTTTTGGCTTTTTCGCGTATAGCGGGATGATAATCTAGTCTAAAGACATTCAAGTCAAGACATTACAAGTGGCAAGTACAAGTAGACAAGTGTTGAGTGGAAGAAATCATGGTCATGCTTTGTCCACCGGAGTATGAAAATAATTCAAATATCTAATTATTCTACCTCTCACAATCCCCTAACTCATGGTAACAGTCAGAAGTTGTCACTACACGGCCTCTAGTAAAGAGGAGAACAGATAAGCTATTCATTATTTTCTCTAAAATAACAACTGTAAAGTTATAATAGCACGAAGCCATAGTTATCACGTCATGTGCGCTAAAGGATCTATTTATTAACAATTCAGCGATTTTAAATAGAATCGAAAACGTGCCAACTCGCCTGTAGCCGGTTTGCGGGCCGTAAGAGATGTAATATTATATTAATGTTGGCAACACTATTCTAGAGCTATGGATAATGGTTTTATTTAGTTATTAGTATTTTTATGTTATCATATTGGTTATATATAGACTTATAATTATAAAACTAAAGATTTTGTTTGTTGGCTGACGGTAGCTAGATTAAGGTGCCTATGACTCTAATGGTGTTCAACCATTTTTCTATGACATTCAAAGACAATATGAGAATAATTATGTAACTGAACACACACATAAAGTAATCTTTCTCTATGATATTTTTAGCTTGTACTCAAAAAACATATAGTCCACGTAAACGAAGTTGTGGGCATCTACTAGTAAAGAATAAAATAATATCCAAGTATCCCCAGAATCGTGGCTTATCCTTTGGATGATTGTCATTATTACAAGAGAAGCGGAAGATAAAAATAAAATTTACCTTTTAAATTGTTAATTATATTGTAATTTTTTGAAGCAAAATATGGTAAATAAACGTAATAACAACTGGATATCTATCGATCGCATTTACATCGCATTTCTCTCCCAGCATAGGCGACCAAACCTCACATAATTTGTATTTATACCAGCTAGTGTAAAATATGCTGTATCCTTTAGCCATCAATTTTAAAAATATGTATATATAACTATATACATTATAGGTATGCTGCAGGTATTGCATAAAAATACTTACTTAGGTTTTAAATAAAATTTATATTATTTTATAAAAATTATGTCAGAATATTAAATAATACTAATTATATTATTAATTCATTCTAACATTCTACCTTTACAAATTGAACGATGGCACAAAGTTGAAATCAAGACAGAATGACAGAACCAAATTTTGTCCAAATATTATGGGATAGTGTGCTTATCATACTCATGAACACTATCACAGTGTTTGATATCATAGTCTCCCCTTATCATAGTATCTTTATCAATCATTAAAATGCAATAATAATGTATAAAAGGTATGGAAAACCAGTAGTAGTATAGTTAGTAGCAATAAATTATTTATTATGCTGAAACTTGTTATTTTTCTGTAAAAATCACATATACAGCGTGTTCTCGAATGCCGAGTGTCAAACGTAATTGGTAGGATATGTAGAGCAATACAATTTGTCAGATTTTGCGTATCGATGCGCTTCAATATGGGACAATTAAGAACACCCTGTATACATACAGTGTGTTAGGTATTGAATATATTTTTAATTAAGGTATCGTTTTAGTCCAGTTTTTAACCACAAGTTATATATTTGTTTAGTCATCTTTGATACTAAATTATTTGCTTATGTTTAGTGGTACTGTAGTAATATTAAGTATTATGTAGTTATAAGTGGTAATATGCCAGGTGTCATGAACCTGAACATGAACCTACAAGCATCATATACAGTAAACCACACTTCAATTGTTCAATTGTTCTATGATGGTGTCATTTGGTTTCTATATCATAACCAAATAAGCAGGCTATATATATATATATATATATATATATATATATATATATATATATATATATATATATATATATATATATATTATATTATTACATTCCCGCGTTTATGAGAGCGTGTAACGCAAGAATCTATATTTTATTACAATTTTCATGTATTTGTAACATATTACGGAGGTAGTAGACAATATATATACCAATAATATATATAGTGAATAACAGACACCAATATTTTACTCTTTTAATAAGGTACATGTACTAAGTTACATATTATTATTATATTCTATTGAGAGAAGATACGCAGAGAGAAGTTAGTGCTTGCTCACTTCCTACTTCACCTTTTTTTACTACAAGTAAATAAATAGAAATAACTGTATATATGTATGTATGGCGACTTCATCATAATTGTTAAGAAAGTGGTTGCTAGTTCGATTCTCACTTAGAGGAATCAATTTTGCTAATTTCTTCTCTCTTGTTTGACAAATCAGGCAAACAGGCAGGCAGACAAATGACATTAATACAAATTTTAATCACAACATTATTACTTTCTAGTTTAATAAATTTTCATATCTAGGGCATCTAGTTTTACGCTTGTATTTGCTACACTGTCATTATGCTCAACATCAAGAAAAATGGTTTAAACGACTTTATATATAAACTGGATTAGCTTACTTTTGCTTGCTTACTAGCGTTGTAATGAAGATACTCTACATGCGCTATTAAAAGGTTAGATTTTGAATCATGATTTTTTTTCAGTTAATTTTTTTTTTCACAGTAAAAATTGTTAAATATATTTGTCTACTATCGTTGAATTGATTATTAATTATAATATCACTTATATATATAGAGCTATGAAATTTGGTAATAAGTTGGAAGCTATGATATAAACAAAGGAAATTTCGTAAAATTGGAATTTTAGAGATATATTCCAGAAAAAAATACCATTACGAACTCATATAATACGCTAACTTGACAAATTAAAGACAATTTGGAGAAGTGTGAGATTCTTTAGTATATATAAAGAGCAAAACTCTCATAATTGATAATTTATAAGTTTAACATAGAAAGAAACCATTACAGACTTATTTTTGTAGTTCATTCCATACAAAATGAGTGGATACGACCGCAAATTTAAGTTTGTTTTTTTATAAGTAATAGTTTCCTCAGAGGAATACAATCATGAAATTAGTACAGAATCCCCGACGTGAAAGTACTGCTCGCACTTGAATGATTTTTTTTATTATATTCAAAGTATTTTTTTTCATTAGTAAGAAATATTTTCTTAATGCTTTCGTTCGTCCCTTAAGAAATTTCTAGTTCTTCGTTATATATATTCTACATTAAAAATAGTCCTAAAATACAAAATAAATTATATATATATATATATATATATATATATATATATATATATATATATATATATATATATATATATATATATATATATATATATATATATATATATATTATGTATATATATAAATAAGTAAAGTAAATATTTTTAATCTTTAATACTTTATACTACAAAAATAGAATTACTTAGCGATGCTTGACGCTCACGGAAAAAAAAACATCCTTTATTCCGAGCTCCTATTACTTTATGCTCCCCTGGTGCTTGAGCCGGACTAAAATGGAGATTTTCTTTTACCTCTTTGTTTGGGTTTTTAATGACGTTTGGATAATACTTAAGTAATTCTATATTCTTGATATATTTTAAGTAGTAGGTACATTCAATTTGTATATATATATATATATATATATATATATATATATATATATATATATATATATATATATATATATATATATATATATATATATATATATATATATATATATATATATATATATATATATATATATATATATATATATATATATATATATATGTATATATATATATATATATATATATATATATATATATATATATATATATATATATATATATATATATATATCTATATCTATATCGATTATATATATTACAATAGATCAGGAAAGCTTGCAGAAGCTTGTTCCTGATAGTGCTAGTTTGTATATCAAACCAAAGGAAGCTTGTGGCACGCGCTTGCGACGTATTTACATGCTCGCGCTTGCAACTTGTGGACGCTTGCCGTACCTTGCCAAGCATGCAAACGGCCTTATGTAATAAATAACATTGTTCTTGACTTAATAGGTTCCAATTTAGATGTCTTAATTTTAAGATTCGTTTCCGAAATTTCGTTCCATTGGTCTCCCATCTCTAATTTCCATTTTCCTTTCCGGTTGTCCATTAAGATCTACTATCCAAATTTTAGCTTTACGCACTAGTTTTAGTACTATATATTTTTTCTTTTAAGAAGGTTAAAGAAAACTACGGATAATTCTAAAAATATTTAACCTCCGTTCTTAAAAGTCAAGTAAGCTAAGTTTAATCACCACTTTAAATGACGATCGCGTAGCGCTGAGGCAAATAGTATCTTAAAGACAAAATTTATTTACAAAACTGCTCTTCTTCGGCATTCCTAATGTCTTCGTTTAAATAGAACTTAGTTTTATGACACTCTGTTATTTACTTTTCTAACTGAATTAAACACGTTGCATGCAAAGTATCTGGAGTATCATTGTACAAAAGTTAAGACAAACTCAATAAAACAGCATAAGTTATATGTACGTTTATTTGCCATTAACGTGACACCCAATGACCATAATGTTTGTTTAATGTACAAAATAATAAACACATGTATCACAGAACAATTTTTTTATAGTGCTAAAAATTGACTATACATCAAAGGTGGACAATCACAAGTAAAAAAAAAAACTTTTAACACACACAATAATATTAATACACATATAAGGTATATTACTAGAACAATCTAGTCTAGAATTTTTTAATATATTAAAATAAAATGCTTAGAAAGAATAATAAATGTATATATTTTAAATTATGCCTTATAGGCTTTATATATGATTTTTTTTAATTAACAATCTTCCAACGAAATATTTTCGAGCAAAGGTCTAACAAAATATATTATTTACAAAGCACTAGATAATTAAATAGAAGTCAATTATGAAATATAAATTATACAATCTACTGCCTTTTCTTTCTTTGCTTTAATAAATATATGAAATTCAATTATTTCTTGAAATAATTAAATTCCATTCATATTTATTCTTAAGTACAATATTTTATTTATATTGATATTTTTATTTTTAATTTTACGCCTATTACATATCAGGGTAAACAAATAAGAAGAGAAAATTGAGTGTAAATACACTTTATTCTCTACTTTCAGCTCTAGTGGCGAAACCTACTGCCAAGCTTCATTTTACCAGAGGCTATGAATGTAATTCACTATACCAAGTATCCTCGATACTTGTCGATACTCGGCAAATAATCGAAAGAGTAAATTATTACTTTTACGTTATACGAAAATTAAACACTTGCTTAAAGCTCGACTGAGTTATCACTTTGTTTTTATATAACGTTTTGTTTCAAAGGTTTAAGAGAACGGTGTTTCGTAAATGCCTCCTTTTCCCACTTGCCGCAAAATATTCAAGACATGTTGTTGTGCGTGTTAAAGTGGCGAAATCCAACTCAGCGCTTGGTCTTGTTACCAGAGCGAGACAGAGAATTTAAATAATTAACTCCCCTGATAGGGAATCGAACCTACAATCGTCGCGTTTACAATAAGAATTGCAAAATTGCAACAGACTTAAGAAAAACCATTGCAAAATAATATAATATTTTATTAAAATTGATTTAGTAATATACCTTCAATCTACAAACAAACAGAACGAGTATTTATTTATTATTATTAAATATTAGCCTATTTCGTTTTTATATATAAATACATAGTATAATATATTTACAGTTATTTAGCGTTATGTATAGAATTTGGCACGATAATATTTTCAATCCATGTTTCACAATAAAAGATATTCTTTTTAAAGTAATCTTATGCAAATAGGTACATATTATATGTTATTAAGATATACAGTACAAGTATAGGTTTTTATTATAATATATATATATATATATATATATATATATATATATATATATATATATATATATATATATATATATATATATATATATATATATATATATATATATATATATATATATATATATATATATATATATATATATATATATATATATATTATATATATATATATATATACATATTATAGTACGTACATAATACATAGTACAAGGATACCCATATACAATACGAGTAACGGTACTTTGAATTCATCAAAATAAATAATTGTTTTACAAATTTATTAGTGACTAAATATATAGTGATAAATCACTATTTTTTTACTTCATTCTCATCTTAATATTATCGATATTTACCTTTTTCCTTTAAAATTTAAAAGATAAATAAATTCTTATTGTTATTAAAAAAAACAGCAGAGCATAATGCATTAATATTACATTGTAGTACAAAATGTGAATGCTATTCAGTGGTGAATAATTTTTGGTTTAGTGTATGCTCAGTGTTGCATATACCGTGAATACTACTGACCTACTAAATATGTTTCTAGTACATTTTTTATATCTTTTGATTTAGAGTTATATTAAAATACGATAGAGTAGACTCAGTGATCAGTCACTACGTTTTAGTTTCAGCTGCACACTGCATCTTGCATATAGCAGGGTAAGGTAAGGGAACCTGGTGTTACGACACTCCGTTTTCAACTCTCCACCCAATTCTCAAGACATTTTGAGATAACAGACGACGACGATAAGACGTCAAACGGGCAAAAAAAAAGAAAATAAAAATAATTCACTCACCAAGTGGGAATCGAACCGGCTCATTTATAGTTAGACGCCTGCATGTATCAATTCATATAAAAAATATAGGATTGTGAATCTTAGGATTGTGAAAATGTTTATATGAAATATGCATTAAATCTACGGTCTGAATATTTTATTCAGTTAAGAATTACTTGGCAAAGCTTTAAGCTTCGAAAGTTTCATATCGTTGTGTTATTTAAGTGTGAATTTTGATATATGCGATCACGTACGAGCTTTCTGAGACGGAGCTTTTTTTGTTTTTCGCAAATAAATCACTCAAATATAATATATAGAAGAAATTTATTCATATGAATATAACTTTATGACATATATATATATATATATATATATATATATATATATATATATATATATATTATTTTGTTTTACTGTTATAATATAATATTAATTGTATAATTGTATAATAACATAAATATTATAAAACTAACAAATAGTTCGCGGCTTCGCTCCCATTCAAATCACTTTGCTTATGAAAGAGTATGCACATAAATAAAATAATAGCTTTATATAGAATATTTTATCTGGCTCAGTCACAGCCTCCTCTATTTTAGTGAAAGTTTCAAAGAAATCGGTCCAGATATTAGCCAGGATAAGTGAATAGACAAACAGGCAAGTCAAGATCTTAGTAACGTGTAAATCAAAAGCATTCGATCGATCGATTCGATCAAAGCAATCGAAAAGAAATATTTACTTTGAAATCACAAACAGACACTCAATTTTATTTATATGTATAGATAATATAAATATGTATATTGGATTACAAATATTTTTAGAAAGTTTTAAAGTAGTCAAATATTACTAGAACGTAAGATTTTATTGATTATATCAAACAATAAGCAATATTAAACATAGATAAGTCGAGTTTAAAATTTCTTTCTTTTATATAATTGTAATGAAGTTGAAAAGTTTTAAATGTAAAATGGCTATTCCACGAACACAATTTATTTTTAAACTAAGTTTCTTTTGAGTTTTCTTTGAAGTACTCGTATATAATAAATGCTCTAGTTTAGTGTTGTACGATAAGGAGCTTTGTCCCATAATGTTCAATCCGTGACTAAATATAAAAGTGGATTCACGAGCCTATTTATTTTCTAGTGTATATTTTATTGTAATACTAAAATTTCTGTTCTTTTAAGAATTATAAAACATCAAAATGATATATATATATATATATATATATATATATATATATATATATATATATCATTTGATGTTTTATAATTCTTATTTCTCTTATAAATATATATAATCTTTCTTATAATATATATATATATATATATATATATATATATATATATATATATATATATATATATATATATATATATATATATATATATATATATATATATATATCTTTTGTTTCTTCTATATGCAGCGTGAATTTGATCAAATGTAATTTATTCGAATGTTTGATAAGTAAAATTTTAATTTTAATTTTATATTTGGTGCCAAGTCCCCATAAAATACAATACAATATTCTAGAAGCAAATTAAAAATATATATATATATATATATATATATATATATATATATATATATATATATATATATATATATATATATATATATATATATATATATATATATATATATTAGATGTAAGTATCGATAATTGATTTAGATAGAACATTTTTGATGGAAAATTTATAAATATGTATTTACATACAGATTTTTTTTATATATATGTTTGTAAAACATGGACCGACAGACTGACATTACACTTATTTAAACAATTAATAGTTAAGAATAATAAAATAGATGAGATATTACGACACTGAACATAAAGGCAGTAGTAATCGATTCGAATTCTAGAATATACGTCTAATAGAACAAAAATTGTATTAAACACATTTCAATACAACTGAGCAAATGTCTTAGTACACGAAACTATATTCATAATTAATAGGCCTTTAGATATTCTTAAGAATTTCGTTGCAAGCATTTTTTTTTTAAATATTTATATGAATGTTACTAGACCCATATCAGTCAGTAGCAACATATGTAAATATATACACATATATACATATATATGTATTTAATTATAAATTTTACGTGTTATAAAACATCGAAATTCAGTGCTTGCTATATTTATAGAATAGTTTATAATATTTTTTTATTCAATATATTTTTTTTGACATTCCAATTTCCACCCATTCTCAGCTGAGTTCAACTGATTTCATAACTACAGTGCTATTTACAAAATTTTAGATGTTTAAGTTAAATTTATTTAATTTTTAAATTTTTTTCCGCATACTTAGAAACATATAAAAATTTGAACAAGCTAGTCACAAAACCACTCTTTTCGGTAACTGCTCAAGCTTTGCTACGCGCACTAACTGCGCTTTGGCTAATTAAACCATATATAGCATACAGCCACATAGCAATTCTTATATGATTTTTAAATCTGTGAATAACATTTTATGGAAAAAAAAATTGTTCTTGGATTCTTGACAAATTTGAAAACTGTGGATAACATCGAAATAATGCTAATTGATATTTTAATTTTGAAACTTTGGCTGTTTAGTTAGCAGGCAAAATAAAAAAAATTAAATATCGTATTCATCTTATTACAAACATTACCTATATATTATCTTTTGAAAAGTATAAACTTTTAATACATAAGAAAAAAGAAAGTATTTAATAAGAAAACTCGCATACAAATTTAAACACAAGCGAATAGCTTGACTGTTACTAAATTATAAAATTAAGCCGAGTCATAGAGTTGGAAAGAATTATTTACGCTCGAAAGTGACATCATTTGTATCGAGTCCTTGTTTAATAGAGCCTTTTGTCTGCACCAGCCGGGGCCAGAACAAAGCTTTTAAGATAGCAATAAAAACTTACAACAGCTTAAAGAGAATATAAAATAGCCTGAATAAAACGTTTTAAATAAGATTTTGCATATAAAAAATGCTTTTGATACGTTTTTGTTAATCTTTCTCAATATTTTATATGGGTTTTTATTAACATATTGTTAAAATGCCATATTCGACTAGAAAATCGATATAATAATAAATTGAATTTCAAAATAGTCTATAGAAAGTACATCACTACTTTCATTATTTATATCATTGTAAGCGTTTCATCTATAATTCGTTTAAATATATTTTATTTATTTACGCGTTTTATTATATATTAGAACCGATTTAAAAAAAAAACCAAGAACATTTATTCGATTTTTTTTAAAACATAGCATCGAATGGGTGGAAAATATTACCTACCTATATATCTATATGTTTTTACAATAACCACCTGCTATCCATTATACTTGTCTCAAGGCACTGTATTTAGAAATTATATGAAATGAGATGCACGACGCCAATATCGCTGCTGTTTTTGCGGAACTCGAACCTGCGAACAAAGTACAAATACGTTAAGTCGACACAATTTTGGTATTACTGGTTTAGTATACATTAAAACATGCATACGTACATAATATATGGACCAAATTTAATCTAATATAATATCAATACAAAATTATTAAGCGTACGTAATGTGCGTTCAATCAATCAAAGTATTTATTTTCTATTGACATCAATATTTTGTGTAATTTAGACTGAAATCATAATTTGAGTTAAGCCAGAAAATATAAACAAATTTAAGTTGATGAAGAATTTAAGTTCCGCCTCTTAAAACAAGCTTGATAAAGTTTCACGCTGTATCCCGCATATCGCAGGGTAGGCAGAAAGAACCTAGTGTTAGGACACTTCGTTCCCCTCTCTCTGAGTTTCGACAGATTGCATGTTGTTATAAAGCGTCAAGATATATAGAAATTCATATTATATTAAACTATCTTACATTATTTATTGAAATAAACACATTTATTTTTCACATATGTCCAGGATATGGTTGAAATTTTTCATTTTGTACCTACTGGCCATTTAACATACACACACACATTGTAGTGGCGGAAATTAAAGGTGCACTTTGTATATTGAAATCGAGAACACTAGACATTTTATATAAGAAGTAAAAAAATTCTATATGTGGTGTATGTAAATAATCATTTCTTGTAGATTTCGCTTTTTGCGAGATAGTCGAAGCGAAACTAGTTGTTAATACTTTATCTCATAAAAACAATATAATCATTATAAATTTCAATATATTTTAGACATTTCATCATAGCTCATAAGCATCATCCATAATATATTACAGAATAAAAACCTTTAGCCTATTATAGACTCTTTTAGAGACTCTTTTATTATAGACTATATTTGTAGTATATTATAAATAGCACAAAAGCTCTAATAAACAATATAGTACATACCAGATGCAGTATACATAGACAGATGTGGTGACCTCGCCACTATAATAGTAGCGTTAGTTGACCTTACATACGGTGGTCGCGCTGGTTGGTTGGCCTCACATCTCACTGATATGGAACCCTTGGTAGTCGTTACTCTGACTCGATGAGCTCTCCAACTAGAGCGGAGGCCGAAGTCGTCTGGGGGGGAGACCTCTGTGTGACCGCTGTCTAGCCATGGATCACCCTATATAAAAAAATATAGCATATTAATAGTTTATTTATTTTCCCAACATATCTATTGTATTTTGCAAGTTCAATAGTAAGCTTTGAAAATTAAAAGAGGGTAAGGAAAATAAATTCGCCCTTGTTTTTAAATTAGTTCTGGAGTAATTTTGATTTTTACATGTGTGTCTGTGTGGTTGTCTGAACTGAGCGTAATTTACAAATAGATAAAGAATTTAATTGTTTTTCTTTTTTTATTTATCTATATCTATTCAATAATCTATTCTATCTAATATATCTGTTCAAACTATAATTTCATATGCCTAATTTAAAACAAATTCATGCGTGAAATAACTAAAAAATTGAAAATATTTATAAAAAGTATCAATTTTGAATATTCTAGTCAATATTCCAAATAGAACAGTAAAAGGGAATTTAATATATTTGGTTATATGAAAGTTGAAGCGACCTATTTGATCGCGGGGTCTTATCGAGACGTCACGAGCAACGTTACGATCTGTAACAGACGATTGTAAAGTCAGAAGAAATTGGCCATATTTTATATATTGAGTACTATGTAATCGAAATTTTGCTTTTAATAAGCTGAAATTGTTTTATAAATTACTTTTTTCTCGTGTTAGACGCTTAGTGAGTTACATATGTCGTTACATTTGTTATATGTTTCTATAAATAATATTAATATTTTTTGTATAGAAATATAAATAATAAAATTACATAATGAATTGCTATAAATAAACATTTTTTTTTTGTAAATATTTCTTTTACTATGAAAACATTTCGAATAAAATTCTGGTTGTTACTCAAATTGTTTGAGTAATTTTATATATATATATATATATATATATATATATATATATATATATATATATATATATATATATATATATATATATATATATTGTGGGCTCAATCCCAAAGCGTCGAGTTCTATCACATAACACGCAATATCTTCAAAATTGCGCTGAAGGGCGAACGGAGTGGCTTAACACTAGTTTCCCTCTTCCTACCCAGCTATACGACAAAAGGCGTGAAGCTGTTTTTATCTCTTTTTTTATTCGAAATTCTAAAATAACAAGTACATATTTTCGCTAAAATTGATGACTTAACAAAACGTATCTACAATCAAAATTAACATGAAGTATTAATTAAGGCCAACAAAACATAGTCCGCCTATAAAAAATATATACAATTAAAATAAATTTAAAACGAAAATCGTTAAACAACAATGGAATTATTGAATTCATCGCAAAAACTGAAACAGAATACAGCTCTTAAATAAATAGCTTTACGCTTTATCCGATACAGTAGTTCAGATTACGTGTTGGCTCAAAAAACATTGTCAATTATCACCTTTCAAATGATGTCCAGTTATAAAATGGCACTTTTGAAAGGAAACTCTTTATATTGTGAAAGTTAATTTTTTAAATATAATAAAAATCGAGAATTCCAAAAAAGAATTTAAAATGTAGGAAATATATGAAAATAACAGTTTTATCATAAGGTTAATTGAAACAAAAACAATTTAATTGAATTTTGACTGTTGTTTTTTAAATATTTGAATTTGTTGCCATTATATTAATAAAAGCAGTCATTAAACATTTTTATATAAATATTATGCTACGTACAGACTTACTTACAGATCCAAACCGGTATACGAATCTATATTTTTACACTGTATTCCGCTATTCCGCATATAGTATATAGGTAGAGGGAACCTAGTGCTAATACAATCCGTTCCTCAATTACTGTACAATTTTCAAGATAACGTAACGTGGGCGGAACTTAACGCCACACTTTATCTCTTTAGAAAAGTGAGAAAATGAAAATAGTTGACTCTACCGCGTAGGAACCGATCATTTATCGCATTTACATTATGACATCTTTAATTTATAAACTATAATACAATTACATGCCAATGAACAGAGTAAATATGGAATCGTAAGTGATCGATCACTACTTTCTGTATATTTTTTATGCACAAAGCTTAGAGGGCTTTATCTAATATTAAACTTAAATTTTACCTTCTCTTGTCTCCCGTCCACATACCACAAGATATTGGCAGCCGGCATAGACGGCTTTGTTGTACAGTTTAGTAACACATCTTCACCCAGTTGTAGACTGCCCGGTACGCCGGTTATGATTGGGTCTTCTTTCATAGTTACTAAGGGAATAATAAAAAAATCATTATGTACATGAGATAATTATATTATATATTATTATTATATATATTTCTTTATTTATAAATAATTAATTATATTGAGGCAATGAAATGGTTTTGTAACTAACAAAATAACAAAAATGTTAATTATCCATCAACAAATAGAATTTGAAGCTACCGTGGGATCATATTTTAAAAATTCAATTTAAATGCACCAAGAATTGCTAGTAATTGCCTTCTATAGTAAACCCAAACATATTGGCTATTAAATTATACTTTTTAATCTACTTTTTTTAATTTTGAAGCTTTTGTTCTTCATTCCAAACCCAATTTCACTATTTACTTCTACTACTACAAGATGGCGTCAACTACATAAAGACAAAACAAAATGGCACCCGACTTACCAGCCACTGTCAAATACTTCGTTTGATTGACAACAGCGAACCTGGGACCTTCCGTTGACACTTCACAAGTGAAAGAGATCCTAGTGTTATACCGTTTAGGTAATATAACGCTGATTGAGCAACTGTGTACATTGCAGAAGCCTTTGGAGACACCTCCTGCTGTCGTATTAAATGTTCTTGTTGGAGGCTGTTTGTAAAAATGAAATGGTTTGGATTAAGGTTCTTTTTTTTAGTTTAGTGCATTTGTATACTAATTATGGATATTTTTAATTCTATTTACTATACTAATAGCTAAATATATAGCTGACTAACTGCAGTCTAGTGTAATATCTGTTATAATTTTAAAGGCTTCCTCTGCTTACCCAGCTATATGTGGTATACTACGTGAACTTATTATAAACATATTCTGTTTTAGAAGTTACTTTCTTTGTTTTCTTTCTCTTCTCTTTGTTCCTCGGTATTTTGAGATTTTCGCCTTCTTTAACTCACTTTCTAGTTGATTTTCTTCTTTTAGCCAAATCTTTATTTTTTATATTTTCTTATGAATCCAAAATATTAAGTCATAAATAGAGTATAAAGCGGAAAAGGAAGTGTCTTAACTCGCCGTTTAATGAATGCAGTAAATATGGATAGCGTCAAAAAACACACTGCTATGCTCCATCACCCAATATGCTGAATTTACATGCGTCAGAGAAACATTTTCACAAACAATAAATTCTGTATTTCAATCGAATAATCGTTTTTCAGCCTTAAATGAAAACGACCAAATATTTATGTATGTTGATTTTTTGCTCTCATTGATAAGGGTCCATGATAAGTGGATCTCGAGTCCCGGTTTCTTATTCACGTCTTTAATTATTGTATATCAATAAAAAATATGGTCTAGAGGAATCGGGTCCTTTAGAAAACTTGCGCTGTGACAGAATTCATACGTAGGCCAATACTATGATAGAAAATATGAAAATCTGTATTCAGATTAAAGCAAGTAGTTTGGACAGGAATATAGGATAAAAATAGCAGTCTTTTAAGTCTGAAATAGTTGACTGATGATGGTGTCCTCCGTTCCACTAAATACATTGCCATGGGCTAAACACGTTTTAAGCAAATTTTCCAGCACCTAATCTGCGTTATAGCAGATTGAGCACTCTACATGCTCGGGACATGTTACTCTAGCTATACACTCAGTAAGCTAGCGAAAAGAAGCCAGTGACAACGTTTGGTATATGCTTAATAGCCACAAATAAGTTACAATATCTATTAAAATAAATATTAAAATCGTGACGATGTGAAACACTCAAGTTTTTGGCTCTTACTCTAAACATAGAGAGAAAAGAAAGATAAAGATACAATCAGCAGAATTTTTGTCTGCCTGTCTATCTGTATGTATGTTTGTTAATTTGTGCGTCAATCACTCACTTTAATTATTGATACATTTTGGTGATCAGTAAATGAATATTGGTACGATAATGGTTTAAACTATATTAATTGAAATTCCAATGAGGACATATAGCTAGTAGTAGGTATATGCAAGTTGAGAAAGTAAGAGAGAATAGCTTCAAGCCTATAATACGTTCGGCATCTTCAATGTTTGTACGGCCACAACGAAATTCAGTAAACCACTTTTTTGCCATTGAAATCGATGGTGCAGAGTCCCCATAGTTTTTATCAAGCTCAGCCTTGGTCTCGGTAATGGTTTTTTTTTTCCGTAAGAAATAATGTTTAATAAGCACACTTAATTCACTTTTTTCCATTTTCTCCTCAAATTAGCGACTAAGATAGAAAGAAAGATAGCTGTTAATCACAAACTAACTGACGCAGCAAGTTCAAATTTTGACAGGAGCAGTGTTGCTGTTTCAGTAAAGAGGTCAGAAATTCAAAAGTCACAGTCTTATTGCCCTAGTAGAATATATTCGTATATCATCTTGATGTTCATACTAGTTTCTATGATGAAATAAAAAAAAAAATATACAAAGCCAAATTACGTCGATTACACGTAAGTTTTGCAAAATTTTATGGAGTTTGAAAGAAATTTATTATTAAGGTAATTATTATTTATGAAATGTTTTGTGGTGTCATAATATATATATATATATATATATATATATATATATATATATATATATATATATATATATATATATATATATATATATATATATATATATATATATATATATATATATATATATATATATATATATGTGACGACGTGACGTGACGTCTCGACAGAAGCGGTTTACCGCTTTCCAACCTAACTTATGTCTGGAGATAACGAATGATTCGCGTGACAGAAAAATTTGTGATTTTTCGAACACAATAAATTATGTATGATATTGTTATGTTATTTGTCATACTGTATTGTCACATATTATGTGTATGTACATATATAATGGTACGCATTGTTACAAATCACAGAGATGTAAATAATTTCGTTTAAACACAACTCTATTCCACATACATTGTACGTACATTATAACATGTCGATATAAATTGCCATTAATCGTTTTATATAATTGTTGAAATATGCGTATTATTGGCAAAAATGTACTAAATGTATGTATTGAAATATTAAATATAAATAAAACTGATAATTTTCTATCCATAGTAGATAGTTATTGTTAGTTTAATATAGTCTGTTTGTAACCACGATGATGACGGGTTCGATTCCCACTCTTGGAATTGAATATTTTCACTTCTTTTCTCTTTGAATAACATATATAGTGCGTTGTTAAGTAACATTTTTTTTTAATAAAATTCTTAATTAAATTACAAGTGACTTTTACGTGAAATTTTCTCTACAATAATAACAGCATATATTTAATATGTGTATATATATATATATATATATACATATATATATATATATATATATATATATATATATATATATATATATATATATATATATATATATATATATATATATATATATATATATATATATATATATATATATATATATATATATATATATATATATATATATATATATATATATAAAATTTTTTAACCAACCTGTTGCTCTGGCGTGTATCTGAATATTTCATTGTTATCCCGGTACCACTTGACAGAGTGGAGAGCTGGGTCACCCTTCTCGCTAACGTAGTGACAGACGAGCTGGGCGTCGTGCCGCGGGTCACCGTACTGAGGCACTTCCAAGTACGTTATGTTGTGTGCGATTGCTATCACTGGACAAAAGAAAAATAAAGCTTAATATATATGTTTATATACAGATTTTTAACACTCGATAGTCATGGGTTCGATTGCCACGCGAGGGAATGGATGTACAGATAGATATACATTCATTTTTCATATGTACAGAAACAAATTAATAATAAACAATATTCCAGTTTCCACTTTCTTGTCGATTCGATGTTGTGTATCGAATAACTAACCTAACCCAATGTCACATTTTATTTGGAATGTCTTATAAAATAGGAATATAAATGATATACATTAAATAAAAAAAATGGAATTTAAAAAAAATCCGTTCTCTAGTCTCTGCTTGTCTACAAAAAATAAGACTTTAAGAACAACATATAACATATATCAATATATGAAAAAGTAAAAAAAAATACATAAAAAGAAATCAGAAATAAACGTAAAAAAATGTTAAAAGTTTGGGAAACACGTTGAAAAATTCGAATTGCACTAAGAAATTAGTGTAGCCGCCCAAATTGCTTTCACGGATGAGCTCCACTCCATGCCTAGCCAAGACCGTTTGTATTCAACAGTTGTCAACATTCGTTTCGGACTGAAACACCGATTTTTGTGTTTCTATTGCAATTTAAATTGAACGATTCCGTTTGAATGTCCTAATACTTTTCAAAGATTATTTTTAAGTAGAACGTGTCAATGTACAATAAATTAGACAATTAGATCACATTTAAGTACCATAATAGCAAATATGTTATTCGACAACAATTCCAATAAAGTAAGTAGCCCTTCACAATTATCTGAAGGAATAAATTAATGAATGTAAGGATATTTATTTATAGTGGATATATAAAAAAATTACAATTATTCCGAATATATCAAGGTAAGAGAGAGCCTAATGTCAGTACACTTTTCCAGTTTCCACACAAATTTGAAATATTTTATATAGAGGGACCGAACCTGCAACCAACCTTTGTAGTCTAACGCTGCCACTAGGTTGAAGAGCTTAGTATTTTATTATTATTATTATTATTTTAGCTACATGCTGTATCACGCATAATAGGCAGGGCAACCTAGAATTGAGACACGTCGTTCTCCACTTTTCATCCAATTATCTGACAATGAAAATAACTAAATTCCCAACTTCACTCCATTTCTTAAAGAAAAAATAACTTTTATCGAAGAAAAAAAAATCGAAAAAAAAAAAATCAGTTGTCTAGCAAAGAATGGAGTGCCTCGACACCAAGCTGACACTCTACTATATCTGGAATATAGTATGAAGCGGAAAAACGAATTGAATAACATTACTACTACCGTAAATTTTCAAACTTTATCACCAACATACATAACAAACATAACATATAACATATAGCATATTAATGAACCAACTTGAATTCGGCAACGAGTGTACGCGCTATGAAAAACACTAAAACTTTCTCGGGGAAAACTAATTTAATCATCGCCATTCGAGTTATATAAAATCTGTAAACATATTACCATGTTTCCGCAAACTGCCAACTGTTTATGTAAACGTACTATTTCGTTGCAAACAATCGCCCGTGCTACTTGAGAGTTTTGCCGCAAACACTGTTCGGAATATATAAATAGGAAATGCATATTATATAAAAAACTATAGAATTTTTGAATGTTTTAAGCATTTTTAAGCATATTTTAGGGTTTCTTGAGGAATCATTGTTCTCTAACCGTGCGTTTTCTAAAGATTTTTCAGAAATACCCTAGTACTATAAGTCCCTTGGAGCTATTAGCAACGTTTTAATCAAAATATTTATAGAAACTACTACAAAAAAATTAAAAAATATCATATGAGTAGTCAGTGCACTGTAAATAGAAGGTCGTAAGGAAGGAATGTAACTAGGAGGAATAACCACGGACAGAACACAATATAAGGGAAAAAATTACAAGAATATCACCGCAGGTGACCACTTCCAGGCAACCCTTACAATACAAAGATGTAAAAAACGTATTGATAGTGGTTGGTGTACCAATTTATACACATGTATATACAAAATTTATTTTTAAATAGATAAATTTCAGTCCAGTTCTGTTAGTCAGTTTAAACTACTTAACATGTAAAATTCACAAAGAGTTTTTCTAGTAATAGGTAAATCCTATTCACTTTATAAAATGCATTTTCCCGCATGTCAAGATAAGTCTCATTACTTCTCATTACATGCCCAAGGCAATAACGAAGCTTAACGCCGTGTCTTATCTACCAGAGCATATAAATGATAATCATCTCTCAGACTGGGGATTGAACCCACTACCACCCCGCCTACATTAAGATGTCTCACTGTGCCAGTATAACCTCATGTATCTACTTACCATATTTAATACTAGAGGTCCAAAAAATATATAATAAAATTACTAGCGATACGACTCACATCGATAGAGTTGTCAAGCAAAATAATAAACTTCACCGGGCAATTAAATACAAGTCCGTGGAAACCATAAGTTTGTAATAATGAAACTCAAAAACCTGTAACTATATAAGAGCTTTTCTATAGTTCAGTACATGCAAATTTTATTTACATCGCGTTTTGAACTGACTACGCCTTGCAAAAGAGATTTATCAGTAAGTACGTATATATATATATATATATATATATATATATATATATATATATATATATATATATATATATATATATATTATATATATATATATATATATATATATATATATATATATATATATATATATTTGTATGTATATTTGTTTCTGTGCGGCTGTATTGTTCTAGAAACCAAGCTTTTTGATGATTCTTACTCAATCAGTAATTAAATAATATATATTAGCAAATTTGATTGTATTAAATTGATTAACAGTTTCAATAATATCATTTTTCAGTATTACTTTTTACAAAATTTTAATTTTTACAATGGTTTTAGTGTAGTGAAGTGAAGCTATTAATTACCCTTTTTTCTTTTTAGTTTTTAGTGCAGTGGAGTATTTTGCTTTTTTCTTATAAAATTTTTAGCAACATGTACTTTTGTAGGCAGAGAGAGAGTGAGAGTTTGTGTGTGAGAGATTAAAATACTACGTAAGCTTTAAACACTGTTAAGACGTTTTCAAATAAACAAAAAGTGAAAACCTAACAAGTTACCCATACCAAGTAAAATAAACTAAATATTACTCAAAACAATTAAAGCATATAAAAAATAAATTTTCAATATAAAAGTTCTATTAGAAGTCGAAAGTCTATGTAGCTTTATGAATTTTGTATGATCCAATAAACGTTAAAAGCTACAAGAGCATATCTTCCAAATGCTCCAGAATATTACATTATACAGGTACAAACGATGTAACGCTATCAAAATAATAAATAATATTTTAAATGCGTAGAAAGAAAGGTTATGTAAGAGTCATACAAGAATGGAACTGGCAGATTGTATAAAAGTATACTGAATAAAGCGTTTAGTTTCAAAATTTGACCGGAAAGAGCTAGATTTGACCGGAAGAGAGATATAGAGTAAAAAAGCAACTATGACTATAATTTTTAAACTTTATTAATAACCAGTATTTAAAAAAAATGAATTAAAATAAAAACTCTTCGAAGATTTAGATAGTAAAATAAATATTTACGAAAGTTAAATTTATAAAAAATTATTTAAAAATAAAAGCTAGAATAGCGAATTTATAGTAATTTTGTATGTAAATATTAATAGTGTTATATCACAAGATTGCTACGATCTTAACTTGTTAGTGACGTGTTAGTCCCAAAGGACAAGGCTATCAGTTCCATCTAAATTACGTAGATTAGTTTATATGTACATGATTATATATACCTATTAATAATATATGTAATGCTAATACTAAGGAAATATTGTTTTAATAAAATATAAATGGCTGATATTAGTTATGTAGCGGCTGAGAAATTGGGATGTAAGAAGATCTATTAGATATATCTAAGAGATATTTAGAATATTATGACTGACTGATTATTTTTAATTATTTACTCAAAAATAAAATTAGGTCATATTTCAAAACTCGGTCCCCCACTTTCCACCCAATTCTATTCACCCATTGCTTGTTGAGTGGTGGATCTCAACTCCTGTTGGAAACAATACATTCCCCCGCGTGGGGATCGATCCCACTATCACCTCGCTTACTGTCCCATTGCGCTACAATTGCCTCTAATATAAAAATATGAAATATAAATTGCCACTTCCGGGCACTGCGTTCTCGTCTTTTGATGGAAGATAATATTTCAACGAGGATCCTGAGGGAAATAAGGTGCTTAATTGTGCTTAATGTGAAATATTTTTCCTTTTTTATTAATAAAAGGAAAAATAAAAGGAATTTACATTAATATCTGTCAATTCTCGAAACACATATATAGCATAGTGGTAAACGATCTTCCTATATATTTATGTATACTGGTTCTATTTTTATTGTTGCTTAATAGATGACCTTGAATATTGTTTGATTATTATAAATTATACCGGAGCGATATCTAACTGACGTATTGACGACTGACGTACTGACGGTTGTGAGTACGATTCCCACTCTGCTCTGAGAGGATGAATTTTTTTCACACTGCTACCAAAACCTCCTTACGCAGAAAGCAGTGAACGGAATGTCTTGACACTAGGTTCCCTCTACCTACTCTGCTATATGTGGGAAACAACGTAAGGCTAAAAAAAAGAATATATATATATATATATATATATATATATATATATATATATATATATATATATATATATATATATATATATATATATATATATATATATATATATATATATATATATATGAATATATATATATTGTAATTTGTGGAAACTTGGTCTTTGTTTTTTTTTAATGTTTTAGATTGAAAATATTTTACTGTACTGTATGTTTCTTGTTTAAATATTACCATTTTCAAACGTACACATAATTACCGTAATGAAAGCGTACAGATGAGACCGAATATCTCGTTTAAGAAAAAATAGCTCGATTTTCCTGCAGAAAAATGGCTTTATTGTATAACTTTTACAAAATTAGTTCCATTCATTGATGTTATAGTAAGGAAATCGAAATATACTTTGTACTTTTACTTTACTTTTTTTTATGTTTTTGATTTTGAAATTCTTTTCCTACTCACGGTAAGCGCAATCGTGCTAATTTAGATCAGCAAAAGATATATTATTAGAGATCATATTGGCGTATGACAGTCGATCTGAATGCGAACGATGGTCCTAGGTTCAATTCTTGGTTGAAATTTTTTTTTTTCATTTTCAATCAAGTCAACGTGCTGCGTTAATTTCTGCCATTCGATATAAGAATAGAGTACCCTGATACTATCTGCGAATCTATCTATATAAGCGGAATTCAGTGTGAAACTGAATTTTTTAACTGAATGAACCACTGGCATTTGCCAATGTAGATTAAGACATTAGATTAAGACACTGCGTTTTTGAAACCAACCAACGCTACTTGGTTTTCCCTAATTAATCACTACCATGAGTTTGGAACCCATAACCCCACCCCCAAACACCACGTGTACAATCTAACATATTCCCACTGCGCCACGGTGAAATTAATTTTGTAATACAAATGATTTAATTACAATTACCAAGCACCTTTTGTAACGATCTCACCGGAACAGTTCGGTACATTTGACGCTATTATTCTGAATTATATTGTAATTAGTGAAATCTGTGATAAATTGAGTTTGTATTATATGTTAAATGTTCTGAATAAAATAAATTTTAGTATGTAATATTTTTTTAAAATGTAAATTAATATAGACACAAAGAGAAGAAAATGAAGAATTCGTATACATGTCGTATGAGAATTTCTAACAGACGAACATATAGTATAATTGGCGGTGAGCTTTTGACCAATTTTCAAGGAGTACAGGTTCGACGCCAGGACCAGATATTGTGAAATATTTTATATGCTTCTAATTATTTTAAATATAAATTAATCTTCGCATAAGTGTCGGAGATTTTATTAAAGAAAGAAAATCTATATTAAGTTGCTTGGCTATTTTTTATTGTTATTCATATTGTTTAACTTGTATAAGTTACGTATATTTTAGGATTCCGTAACAAAAAGGTAAAAACGGGACCCTATTACTAAGCTTCCGCTGTCTGTCTGTCTGTCTGTCACCAGGCTGTATCTCATAAACCGTGATAGCTAGAAAACTGAAATTTTCACAAATTATGTATATCCGTATATATATATATATATATATATATATATATATATATATATATATATATATATATATATATATATATATAAATATATATATATATATATATATATATATGTATCAGCGGAATACCCATAAAATAGGTACGAACCCATCGGTGCGCGAGTATCACTCGCACCTGACCGATTTTTGTAAATACCACGTATCTCTCTCATTTTTGTTAGATAGGCTAAGAGAACTTAGTTAAAAATTATTCTCTTTCTAGTATAACGTTATTTAGGAGAATGCTAATTTTGCAAAATTATTTTAACTTAGCCCCTGTATCACGCATGTAGCAGGATAAACAGTAAACCTAAGTAGTATTAGGACGTATCTGTTACCCGCTATCCGCTCGATTTTTGACAAATTGCGTGTTGGGTAGCGGGACTCAACGCTGCAATTTGTCTTAGTTAGCAGAGCAAGGAAATAAATATAATTCATTGCCTCGAGTTGGAATCGAACGCACGATGGCGGCGGTCATTGTGATTCCAAAAAAATACGGTCTATATATAACTGTACTGTCATATCATATTGAAAATTGTTGGTTTTTACACATTACTTGTAGAATTACTCGTAGAATAATATCTCATAATATGAAAATGTTCCATCAACCATAATTTTATTATTCTTGATTTTACCTCAAGAGGTTGTCTAGCCAAAAATATAAATATTCTATATATCTCATAAAAAAAGGAAAATCAATATATATATATATATACATATATATATATATATATATATATATATATATATATATATATATATATATATATATATATATATATATATATATATATATATATATATATATATATATATATATATATATATATATATATATATATATAGCCCTATATCTTACTGTTTAGGTTCAGGTTAGGTTTAGTTCAGTTATAACTTCTCCTCTACCCAAAGGTTGCCTGGAAGAGATCGCTCACTTAGCGATAAGGCCGCCTGTTGTACAGTCTTTTATACTAAGAGCAGATTGTATTCTATATATGTGTTATTGGTGTACAATAAAGAATATTTTACTTTAAATTATTTAGTACCCCAGTAGGTTTCACTTCAATGCTTCATTTTATCTAACCAAAATGAAGAAATAAATTATTCCTCACAATGCTATCGTCCTTTTCTGTCAGACCTCAAAATTGAAGAGTTGTATATTCATATATAGGTATAGAGATTATATTCGTATAATACCTATACATAAAAATTAAAAAAATATGTAAAACCAGAGTAACTTTTACCTGGTAAATTCAGAATTTAATTGAGTTCAAAACATTCGATATAGTCATATAAGGTTACGTCAATCAACGTGCAATGTTTTTGTGTAGGTGTATTAAATGGACTAGGAATGAATTGTGTAAGTACAAACTTAAGTCGCCCTGCGTATTTAGTGTATAGGTTTGTAAAAAATTGGTCATGTGCCAGTGGAACTCACGCACCGAGTGTTCCGTACCAATTTTAAATCAACGGAAAGTACAATTCATAAGAGTTGGCAAACTTAAATTTGCGGTTGAGTGCTCTAGTTGTGTATGAAATGAACTACGTACATAAGTTAGTAATGATTTTGATAACTATATATGATATAGTTTTTTTTATAATATGCTAGGTCAAGAAGTATAATAAGTATCCTATTGGTTTTGATTATGCGGCGAATTTCATACAAAATATGGCAAAAACAAAACATAAACGCTCGTATCTTTTGTTTACTTATTTACATAGAAGTATTTTTTTCTATTCCAAAAGACTGTAGATTTAGATATTTAACTTTATTTCAGCTTAACACCTGCAGCTTACGCACTAATCTTAAGAAAAAATTTATTTAGGGACGGACAGACAGACATACAAATGGACAACTAAGTGATCCTATACGGATCACCAAATTAACCAATTGTCATTGCCTTGCAATGAAACTGTTTTCAACTGAATATACAATATATTATGTGGGTTAAATTTGTACTTAGTAAAATTAAATAATTTTACTAGGCAGTGACTTGATCTATTTAAACAGTTCTAGTCATTTATTTAAGCACTCACGAACAAAAAACAAACATATAAACCCAATCACGAATAAATGGCTGTCTTCTTAAAAAGTAAATGAGATAGCAATTCAATCTGATTTCGGATCCGACGTCGCAGCATCCAAAGAAATTGAAAAAACCGTTTTTAGTCACGTCTTACACAAACTATTCAATTCAATTAAATCGATTGTTATCTGTCTTAACCAAACTCTTCTAATGGAATTCTTGACATGGAGATTATGAAAGAGGTTATCAAAAAATAACTTTTATAGGCGAGTTGTACTTAACTCGTAGCAGTAAGTTTTGATTAAAACTCGTCTTCGTAGAACATAACTTGTAGATATTTCACAGTCTGGTTAGTTTTCGAGTTTTGCTTCTTAGTTGGGTTTTTTAAACATACAAAAAATTGAAAATGCATATAGTGTGGAAATTAGTAGTAGAGTTATCATTACAGAGGAGAATGATTTTTTGTTTAATTTTCTTCAATCTGTTAACAAGGCAAAGGCAAACGCCATTCTACAAGCAACGTATCGAAATACAAAAAAGGGTGTCTTTATACTAAAATTACTTAACATACATACATATGTTGGACAAAGTAAACAGAAACCTTATCAGAGCATTTCTTTTTCAATATTTCAAACTAAAAAAATGTCAAATAAAATATCGATGGCCAAAAATATTAAAACAGAATGTAATATTTCAACTTAATAACATATCGTACTAGAATATTAATTTTAAAACTAGTTTTAGTTATATAACAACGTATATATGTATGTATGTATGTTCCTTTGTCAGTTTCAAGCTTTCATTTCAACCTGTGCAGACCTGTCACTCACAGATAGAGGGATGACTGGACCAAGCCCTCGCAACTGAAATTTTTGGCATTTAAAAAAAAAAGAAAAAAGCTTTGTGAAAAAAAATAACACTGTGATTTTTTTTAATATTACGTGTCGTAATGGAATAATATATTGTTTCATATCTATTTTTATCCAGTACTAGGAGAATGGGTGATCAAATAGTTGAAAATTTATGAAGGAATATGTATATTTTATATGACTGAATCATATATTGGATGTCATTTTTTATAATAAAATATTATTAGTTATTAAATTATCGTCATATTAAACTAATATTTAAAGCTGTCACGATGCAGCAACACACCGTATGACTCTGAACGTTAGATAAGATTGCGAAACGATCCCACTTAAGGGAACGAATTGTTCTATTAATTTTAAAATATAATATCGAGCTTTTATTCGAGGAAGCAAGAAAAAATTGAAGCTAAAAAAAACAGAAAAGCTCTATTCAGTTCTACACAGGCGTTTTCAATAACAAAAGAAAAAAAAGAAAATTCTCCAAAAAATTCGTAACTATAATATTTATAACGGCCCAATTCTGAAAACCACTCTATATCTGACTCACTTCGTTAATCAAATGGTCGTTTTAATCCCGGATTACAAGATAAAGCTACACCCCAGAGCTTTGCATACCAAACACTGTAGTGCAAGCTCAGTAACTAAACTTCTTAAGATTCTGAATTGTGTTATAAAATGCTGAGTAATACTTTAGTATTAAAGGAAAGTAAGGTGAAAGATTTGTGTTGATTATAAATGTTTTTAGAAAACGCTTCAACGTAGCGGGATTTAAACCCGGACGATTTCTAAGAGGACGGTCAAATTTTTATACGTTAGAAATATCGAAATATGGAAACCGAAATTGTGGCGTGGTTCAAATCCCGTTGCGTTCGAATCGATCGAAAAGTATTTTACTATCCCTAATGTGAGTTAAAACTTTAAAATTCATAAAATGTTTTTATACATTTTCTAAAAAAAAAAAAAGTCTCACCTTAGTGGTATATTTAAAAAAATGTGCTCATCGGCCATTCCACCACTGTCTAGCTATAAAGCTATAATAAATTTAAATACTGAAGCTTTCAAACATCATCATATATATATATATAGGGTAACTACAAAAATTAGAACAACCAGTACAAATTGTGTGCATGACTCAAAAAAAATGTAATTAATTGGTACACTAGATAGAAAAATCGTGTCTTTCAATTCCCAAACAAATAAAAAAAGCAAAAAAGCAAGGAAGCTGGTGTTAGGACACTCCGTTCCCCACTTTCTGTCTAATTTCCAAGACATTGCGTGTTGAGTGGCGGAACTCAACGCCTCAATCTTTGCTACAAGAATGACGACGGAAACCATGTAAGAATCAAACCCGCACAATAATTATTTATCATATATATAATAAAATAATAATTAAAATGCACTATTATAGAATTTCAAGGCCATATTATTTAAGTAAACACAAACATACAAATAACTCGTTAAGTTATAAACAAATGACTAAGATAAGGGAAACGAGAAACTCGTATCACATTTATAACAATAATGTTAGATATTAATTAAACTCAAGTTAGCCGTATTGCTAATGTGCGGTCCGCTAGAATCCCAGAGCAAGTTAATCATGCTATTCATAATATTATATATAATAATATATAAAACATACGGACAGCTTTTGTTGATAAATTGTTAGCGATACTTGAAAATGTTATTTGTATATTGATAATTAGATTTTCAGTGTGCATATAAATTTTTAACATAAAGACGAATGATATATATATATATATATAATATATATATATATATATATATATATATATATATATATATATATATATATATATATATATATATATATATATATATATATATATATTATATCTGTTATCTGTTATCTTGTTTTGTCTTTGTGAAACTCGTCAAGTAATTTATTGGAATATAGTATAGACTGTATTCCATTAAAGTAGCATTTGATGATCAAGTTTGAAGTGCAAACTATCCGATGAACTTATTGAACATATCAAACTTAAATGACTAGTATATGGAAAGTAACTACTGAAATATATCAAAGTTAGCAATAATTTAAGTTTATTATAAATATTACTATGAATAATATCAAATTTAATTGTTTAGTAAATGATATTTTTTTAATTGTATAGAGAAGAAGAATCTAGTGTTAAAACACTCCGTTATCTAATATTCTCAATTTTAATTCAATATTCGCCTCATAGATTGTGCAATAATGGCTTAAAGAAATTAACAACATTATCTATCCATACAAACACATCAATTAAAACATTTTCAACATTTTAAACATTATTATTATTATTATTTAAACATGCTCTTTAAGACGAAGAAGTCAAAGAAAAATATTTCCCTGCAAGTCCCTTTGGGAATTAATTCGGATAGAAATTCTGTGTTCGCATTTGTTACAATTTGTTTCGTTTATTTTCCTCGGACTGTAGCTTTCATCTTGAGAAAATGAATATTTTGCTAAATTCATATTAAATTTTCATGTCGAATGTTATTTTTATGGTAATTTTGAAAGCAAAAATCATATATTCTAATCGTATTTGTGAGCATAAAACACAAAATACTTTATCACTTTCTATATATATATATATATAATATATATATATATATATATATATATATATATATATATATATATATATATATATATATATATATATATATATATATATATATATATATATATATATATATACATATATATATATATATATATATATATATATATATATATATATATATATATATATATATATATATATATATATATATATATATATATATATATATATATATATATATATATACATATTTTGGGATATACAGGGTAAATCTGATGTTAAGATACTTCAGTTTTCGCTTTCGCCCAAATTTTGAGATACTGTGCGTTGAATAGCTGGAAAGAACAACAACAATTGTACCATCCGCTATTACACCAATGTGCCATGGTAACGATTTTTATATTCATTATCATCGTCATTATCATTTTTGCATTCGTGACTTCAGGATTTCTTACCTTCACAGCACGTGACTGTGCCTAAGTAACCACTGGCTTCCGGTGACCTATTCCACGTCATCGGTTCATTTAGTCTACTATACGTCAACCGGTAATGGCCACTAGAAAACCTTTCCATCCGGCCTTCAGTTCGCCTAGCTATGTGTTCCACTTACTGCCACTTCAGCTGAGCAATTCTTTGAGGTGAATATATCAGATACTTTTGTTTTCGTCGGGATATTTTCATTAAGAAGCTAATGACAAGTTTATTTGTGCTACATATAAATGTATATGTGCTACGTATCATTGCTATATGTTGTGGCTATTATGTCATAGTATGTCACCGTTGAGTGTTAATATGATCACTTACACACTTTTTGACACGTCTTTCCAACTTCACTAGTAAGCCAACGGACACTATATCTCAGGTTCGGGAAAAAATCTGAAAGCGTTTGACTCTACACTAAACTTTCCACGAAGTAATCAAATACTTGTCCTTTCTAACTTATATTTAAGACTTATACTTAAAACAAGGTATAGTGGCGCAGCGGCACATCTTCTGGCTGTAAGCACGGCAGTTGTAGGTTCGATTCACACTGGGGGAGAATTAATTATTCCATTTATATATCCTCACTCTGGCATCAAGACATAGCGCGGTGTTTAGCTCCGCCACTTAACTCTAAATGTCTAAAAATTTAAAGTAGGAAAGGAGTGTCTTGACACTAGGTTAATCGCTATAATCTGAACTATTAACTCCAAATAAGCAAGTACGCAAGAAAAGCACTTTGATATCGAGTTTATAGATTTTGTTTGTTCTTTTAACTAGCTCGTATATATAGTACAATTACGGAACGCTGGAACTAAGGTACGATAACATCTAATGGACAAAAGCTTTAAGACGTAAATAAAATAGAGTGGCTTAGTACGTACGTATGTTATATGTGCTTTCCTTTAGCCACCACTCAAAATAGTACAAATCACATAAAGATAATCCCTTTTTCAAGTAACATTAAATATATTTGGGATATATATATATATATATAATATATATATATATATCTATATATATATATATATATATATATATATATATATATATATATATATATATATATAATATATACATATATATATATATATATATATATATATATATATATATATATATATGTATATATATACACACACATTATATGTTTTTTTATTCTTTTTTTCTTTAAGTTGAACTTAAAACTAATCATAATTTAATTTGGTTATTTATAATTATTACAAGTTTTTCATTAACATAACTACTAACATATATATATATATATATATATATATATATATATATATATATATATATATATAATATATATATATATATATATATATATATATATATATATATATATATATATATAGGCACATCGCCCTACACCTGTGTTAAATGGGCAAGGGCTACCGTGTCAAGTACGGACACGGCTAAAGAAGAAAGTACCCAGAAGGAAACTCCGCTTTGCAACGTGGAATATTGGCTCTCTAACCGGACGATGCAGGGAACTAACAGATGTACTCATGAGGCGTCGGGTCCAGTGTGCTTTCCTTCAGGAAACCCGCTGGAAGGGCAATAAGTCCCGTATCATCGGACAGGGTTACCAGCTCATATACACTGGGTCCTTCCGGTAAAACTGGTGTAGCAGTAGTTTTATCTGAAGAGCTACGGAATGGTCTCCTCGAAGTTGACCGACGCAGCGACCGCCTGATGCGGGTGAAGGTACTGGTAGAGGGGGCTATCGCCAACTTAATCAGTGCTTACGCTCCCCAGGCTGGTTGTAGCGGGGCCGAAAAGGAGTCATTCTGGGAGCAATATGAAGAGGTTCTACTCGCTATACCATCTACCGAGGTGATCATAGTTGGGGGAGACCTTAACGGTCACGTGGGTAAGGCTGCGGATACGTATGAACGTGTCCACGGTGGTTTTGGTCACGGTCGCCGCAATATAGAGGGCGAAAATATCCTAAGAACCTGTATTGCATCTGATCTGGCCATCGTGAATACGTTCTTCCAAAAGAGTCCGCAGCATCTTATTACGTATGCGAGTGGACTCCATTCAACCCAAATAGATTACCTATTGACCAGGCGGTGTCATGTTGGCAAGGTAACTAACTGTAAAGTCATTCCTGGTGAAAGCCTCACTGCCCAACATCGTCTTCTTGTCATGGATTATGTCGTTACCCCGATAAAGAAATTAGCCGAGACGCGTAAGTCTAAGATCAAGTGGTGGTTGCTGAATGGACCGATGCAGACCGACTTTCTGGCAGAGGTGAACAGTCAAAATTTAACAACTAACACCGAAACTGCTCAGGATGCTTTGGATCGAGCTCAGTCAGCAATTATTACGGCTGGTAAGCATGTTCTTGGGGTTCTAAGGGAGGACGTATTATGGACAGGGAGACATGGTGGTGGAATGACAAGGTACAGGAGGTGATTCATGATAAGAAGACTGCATTTAAGGAGTGGCAGCGTTCCAACTCTCCTGAAGACAGACTGGAGTACATAGCAGCGAAACGTGCCAGCAAAAGAGCTGTAGCCAGAGCCCGCAGTGAAAGTTTATTACCTCTATATGATAAACTTGAAACTGTGGAGGGGCAGAAGCTCATCTACAAATTGGCACGTGCTCGGGATAAAGCGACGCAAGATATCACAAAATGTCTTTGCGTCAGAGATTCCCAGGGCAAGCTGCTTTGTAGTCATGCTTCTGTGAAGGAGAGGTGGAGAAGTTACTTCTTGGAGCTGCTGAATACTCAGCACCCGGGTAGTATTCCGTCTGAACCACCTCCTAACCTGGGACTTATTGCTCCAATAACCCTTGATGAAACTCGGAATTGTCTCCGACGCATGAAGAACGGTAAGGCGGTGGGACCTGACGATATTCCGATCGAAGCGTGGAAATCGTTAGGCTCTCGTGGTGTGCTCATGCTTACTGATCTTTTTAACCGCATTTTGAACACTGGGACGATGCCACATCAATGGCGGCACAGTTTTATTACCCCTATTTACAAAGGAAGGGGCAGTGTTCAAGATTGCGGTAGTTATAGGGGCATTAAGATTATGAGTCACACCATGAAGCTCTTCGAGCGCGTGATTGCCCTCAGGCTCCGCCGAGAGTGTACTGTCTCTGAGTGTCAATATGGATTTCAGCCAGGATCAGGCACTACGGACGCCATTTTTGCCCTCAGAATTTTGATGGAGGCACACAGGGAAAAGAGGAGAGCTCTGCATGTGGCATTCTTAGACCTGCAGAAGGCCTTTGACTGTGTGCCACGTCAGTGTATCTGGTGGGCACTGCGATCCAAAGGGATCCCTGAATCCTATGTTGCTATTATCAGAGACATGTACAACGACTCTGTTTCTACAGTTAGGACCGCTGTTGGCGATACCAAACCCTTCCCAATTACAGTAGGGGTTCACCAAGGCTCAGCTCTTAGTCCACTTTTGTTTAATGTAGTGCTAGATACTGTCACGGCTCACATCCAGGACCAGCCTCCATGGCTGATGATGTATGCCGATGACATAGTACTCATTGACGATAACCGACTGATACTGGAGCGTAAAGTGAATACCTGGAAGGGTGCGCTTGAGAACGGTGGTCTTAAACTGAATGTGTCAAAGACCGAGTACATGGCTTGCGGGAACCCAGACTCGAGCACCATCCACATCGGGCCTGAGCCAGCCGTTAAGTCGGAGAAGTTCAGGTACCTTGGATCCATTATGCACGAGTCCGGAGGCATCGACCACGATGTCCGCGCCCGGGTTAGCGCTGCTTGGGCCAAATGGCGGGAGGTCACTGGTGTGGTCTGCGATCGCAGAATACCGCCCAAACTCAAGGGGCTGATATACAAGAGCATGATCCGACCAGTTCTTCTATACGGCAGCGAATGTTGGCCAGCATTATCTCGGCACACTCAGGAGCTTCACGTAACGGAGATGAAGCTGCTGAGGTGGATGTGTGGCGTTACTCGGGCTGACCGAATACGCAACACATTCATTCGAGGTAGTCTTGAGGTCCGTGACGTAGCGGATAAGCTCCAAGAGCGTCGTCTGAGATGGTATGGCCACGTTTTGCGCCGGCCTAAGAACTACGTCGGAAGAAAATGCCTTGATATGTCTGTCCCTGGAGTAAGACCCCCCGGACGCCCAAGGAAGCGATGGCTGGACGTCGTGACGCACGACATGAGAGCCAATGGACTAACCACTGAGGATGCTCAAGACCGTGCAAAGTGGAGTATACACACACATTATATGTTTTTTTATTCTTTTTTCTTTAAGTTGAACTTAAAACTAATCATAATTTAATTTGGTTATTTATAATTATTACAAGTTTTTCATTAACATAACTACTAACGATAGTAATTGTAACTTATTGGTAGTGGCATGACAGATTGAAAAACAGGACATTAGCTATAAATCCACATGAGATTAATTCCTAAGATGTATATATAAGATCACAAAATATACCTTCGTATAATCAATAAGTCCAACAAATGTTAACAGCTAAATTTAAAAAAAGAACAAAAAAACCCGACTGTATAAAACAGTAAATCTTTCCACGGAGCGTTATAAATTTAGAAAAAATATTCAACATACAAATTTATTTTGGCGGCAAATGGAAAATATCAGTATCGTATAGATAATAAATGAAAAAAATCAATTATAAATCAATTTGATTGGTTGTAGGTTCTATTTCCACTCTCACCGCTGGTAACAAGACTTTTTAGAAATTGAGAATGCAATATCTTGAAAATTTAGCGGAAACCGAGCAATGCCTTAATATCAGAATTTCCCTCCGTCTTGTTACCTCTTCCCTCTGTCTTGAGGGGTTCAACATGCGGACACTTTTGGCAAAAAATAATATTATTTATATGAGAAAAAAAAAACTATTAAAACAAAAAAAATACCCAACAAGCTATTTGCCAATATATAAAATAAAATGTTCTGAATATGGCGTAACGAAATATCTAGCTCTGGAAATCCGATAAGAGTGACCTTTTGAAGCACAATTGGCTTTTAGCCTCAGCCGTGACTAGAATAAGTAAGAGAGCAATAGTTTGGAGAAAAGTTCCTTGGAATAATTTATATTGATTTGATTTAGTATTATAATATATATTTAGTTTGATATACACAAATTTGGCTTGACAGTATGAATTTATTGAAATGTACGTTCTTCCGATAATTTCATCAGGCTAAGATTATATAATATAAGCTGCGTCGTGGCGAAGAGGCGTCTGCCTGTAAACGTGACGGCTTGTGGGTTCGATTCCCATTCGGAGAGAATAAATGATTTTCATTTTCTTCGCCCTGGCAACAAGGTGAAGCGCGGCGTTGACTTCCGCCACTTAACACTAGATTGTCTTAACACTAGATTCTTCAACTTCCGGTTCCCTCTGCCTACCCTGCTGTGTGCGGGATACAGCGTGTAGCTAAATAATAAATAATAATAGCTAAAAAAAAATTCATATTCTTATGCAATATGAAACATAAATTCTGCATAGATACAAATGTAAATAGAACAATTTATTTGGTTGAATGTACTCATCACACGAACTATTGGCTTGGAATTTGTTTTATTGGGAAAGTAACTAAAAATTAAATCACATTAATTAAATTAATAAATTCATAAGATTTATCCCATTTAAATGTACCACATTATAACGGCTGTTAAAATAATTTAAGGCCTATAATATATGATTTATACACAATCTTATTTATTTCCATTCAAATACGGGCAAAGCTCCAAGAAATGCTAGTATAGGCTATATGACGACAAAAACACAGCATTATGCCCCAAATCCAAGCAAGCGTTATTTAGATATTTCTAAATTGGCAAAAACTTGATAAGAGGTTAATCCTTTTACCTTACAAAATGAAATAGGTGTGTACAAATGAACATCAAAATTCTTTCTAAAGCAAGTACTACTACTAAAAAAGCAAAAAATGATGAAAGTTGATATAATTTATCGATTGAAATACTTGATATAATTTATCGATTTTTCTATTTCTCACAACACCACTTGACAATATGGCATCTGGCTGTTGCTGTCGCCCTCTGCTCTTTAGTAAGGATCACAAGGTTAAGAAGAATCGATTGTTGTAAGAATCATCATAACAACCATCCACTCGTTTGGACTAGACGAACATAGACATAGACAAACATACATATGTACATGCATGCATATGTGCATGTATTGACGTGACGTGACGGTTTGTGGGTTCGATTCCCACTCTGGGAGACTTAATTATTTTCATTTTGTTCGCTTTGGCAACAAGGCAAAGCGCGGCGTTGAGTTCCGCCACTCAACACACAATGCCTCAAAAGGCGGAAAGTTGGAAACGGAGTATCTTAACACTAGGTTCCTTCTGCATATAGTTCTGTCTGCCTACCCAGCTATGTGTGGAATACAGTGTGAAACCAAAATAAAAAATCGCACTGATAAACACATTACCCTCCTTTGCGTCTCGCAGCTGGATAATTTAATGAAACGGAAATTCTATTTGAAAAACGAATTACAGCTTGATTTTCCGCCATTCTAAGCCCAATTTCTGGAATTCAACTGGCAAGTGGAATATTTAATTCTACATTGGTTTCTCTAAGACCATGGCTATATGCAAGTAATTCATGAATCCCAAGATATAAAACAAAATGCGTAAAACAAAAGCGTATTCATTGTAACGACTATAACAAAATGTTCAATCATCAAAAGCATAAAGTTGGTAATCAAATGTAACTGTAACCCAGTTTCCCAGAGCCATATCGTCTCTACCAATTTCCAAGACGATTTCGTCCTGGCGCCGATTCAAAGGAATTTCCTTCGCGATTTGTCATACAAAATAATTAATAGCTCATCGAGCATTGCTGTTATAGATGGTATTTTTTTTTATTTATTTCATAGATACAAGGACTCCTTGGTACAAAGTCTGGCTAAATTCGATAATTTAGAGTTAAATATTAATTTGAGCGGCTGAATTATTTTTTTAACTTCGCTCTAGTAGTACAGCGTTAAATTACGCTATTTTTTATTATTATTACTGTTTATTTTAAATTATTTAAACTATACTAAGATAAATAGAGCGCAGAAAAAGTTCAATTTCTAAGATTTTCTATTAAAAGAAATTTATTTTTTAAATTGCTCGTAGAAACTCTTAGTGCTTATTATGTATAGTAAAAACTAAGTTTTATTCTTCTAAAATAATTATTTTTACTGCAATAAAATAAATAAAAAGGATCTCAAAGGAAAGATTTAAAAATTTTGCGGAGCGAATAGCTTGTAAGAAAGATCAATAAACAATATGGAAGGTACATATATATATATATATATATATATATATATATATATATATATATATATATATATATATATATATATATATATATATATATATATATATATATATATATATATAAAATGTCTTTGCGTCAGAGATTCCCAGGGCAAGCTGCTTTGTAGTCATGCTTCTGTGAAGGAGAGGTGGAGAAGTTACTTCTTGGAGCTGCTGAATACTCAGCACCCGGGTAGTATTCCGTCTGAACCACCTCCTAACCTGGGACTTATTGCTCCAATAACCCTTGATGAAACTCGGAATTGTCTTCGACGCATGAAGAACGGCAAGGCGGTGGGACCTGACGATATTCCGATCGAAGCGTGGAAATCGTTAGGCTCTCGTGGTGTGCTCATGCTTACTGATATTTTTAACCGCATTTTGAACACTGGGACGATGCCACATCAATGGCGGCACAGTTTTATTACCCCTATTTACAAAGGAAGGGGCAGTGTTCAAGATTGCGGTAGTTATAGGGGCATTAAGATTATGAGTCACACCATGAAGCTCTTCGAGCGCGTGATTGCCCTCAGGCTCCGCCAAGAGTGTACTGTCTCTGAGTGTCAATATGGATTCAGCCAGGATCAGGCACTACGGACGCCATTTTTGCCCTCAGAATTTTGATGGAGGCACACAGGGAAAAGAGGAGAGCTCTGCATGTGGCATTCTTAGACCTGCAGAAGGCCTTTGACTGTGTGCCACGTCAGTGTATCTGGTGGGCACTGCGATCCAAAGGGATCCCTGAATCCTATGTTGCTATTATCAGAGACATGTACAACGACTCTGTTTCTACAGTTAGGACCGCTGTTGGCGATACCAAACCCTTCCCAATTACAGTAGGGGTTCACCAAGGCTCAGCTTTTAGTCCACTTTTGTTTAATGTAGTGCTAGATACTGTCACGGCTCACATCCAGGACCAGCCTCCATGGCTGATGATGTATGCCGATGACATAGTACTCATTGACGAGAACTGACTGATGCTGGAGCGTAAAGTGAATGCCTGGAAGGGTGCGCTTGAGAACGGTGGTCTTAAACTGAATGTGTCAAAGACCGAGTACATGGCTTGCGGGAACCCAGACTCGAGCACCATCCACATCGGGCCTGAGCCAGCCGTAAGTCGGAGAAGTTCAGGTACCTTGGATCCATTATGCACGAGTCCGGAGGCATCGACTACGATGTATATATATATATATAATATATATATATATATATATATATATATATATATATATATATATATATATATATATATATATATATATATATATATATATATATATACATATATATATATATATATATATATATACATATATATATATATATACATATATAATAAGATTATTTTTACATTTTAAATTTTCTTTCCATTTCCAAGTAAATCTATCCTATAAAGTTGTTGAATATCTTCGATATCGGAGTAGAACGTTATAAATTTAAAAGTAAGCGGCGAACATTCACGTAGCACAATTTGCGTTACCATAACTTATAAGGAAATGATTGTTATTTTATTTTCATTACGGTACCGCCTTTACTTCGAAATGATTATACAAAAAGAAAAATGTAAAATTTTATTATAGAAAAACCGTTTCAATTTTAAATATAAAAAGTGGACTAAAAGCTGAGCCTTGGTGAACCCCTACTGTAATTGGGAAGGGTTTGGTATCGCCAACAGCGGTCCTAACTGTAGAAACAGAGTCGTTGTACATGTCTCTGATAATAGCAACATAGGATTCAGGGATCCCTTTGGATCGCAGTGCCCACCAGATACACTGACGTGGCACACAGTCAAAGGCCTTCTGCAGGTCTAAGAATGCCACATGCAGAGCTCTCCTCTTTTCCCTGTGTGCCTCCATCAAAATTCTGAGGGCAAAAATGGCGTCTGTAGTGCCTGATCCTGGCTGAAATCCATATTGACACTCAGAGACAGTACACTCTCGGCGGAGCCTGAGGGCAATCACGCGCTCGAAGAGCTTCATGGTGTGACTCATAATCTTAATGCCCCTATAACTACCGCAATCTTGAAACACTGCCCCTTCCTTTGTAAATAGGGGTAATAAAACTGTGCCGCCATTGATGTGGCATCGTCCCAGTGTTCAAAATGCGGTTAAAAAGATCAGTAAGCATGAGCACACCACGAGAGCCTAACGATTTCCACGCTTCCGATCGGAATATCGTCAGGTCCCACCGCCTTGCGTTCTTCATGCGTCGAAGACAATTCCGAGTTTCATCAAGGGTTATTGGAGCAATAAGTCCCAGGTTAGGAGGTGGTTCAGACGGAATACTACCCGGGTGCTGAGTATTCAGCAGCTCCAAGAAGTAACTTCTCCACCTCTCCTTCACAGAAGCATGACTACAAGTAGCTTGCCCTGGGAATCTCTGACGCAAAGACATTTATATATATATATATATATATATATATATATATATATATATATATATATATATATATATATATATATATATATATATATATATATATATATATATATATATATAATATATATATATATATATGTACCTTCCATATTGTTTATTGATCTTTCTTACAAGCTATTCGCTCCGCAAAATTTTTAAATCTTTCCTTTGAGATCCTTTTTATTTATTTATTGCAGTTAAAATAATTATTTAAGAAGAATATAACTTAGTTTTTACTATACATAATAAGCACTAAGAGTTTCTACGAGCAATTTAAAAAATAAATTTCTTTAATAGAAAATCTTAGAAATTGAACTTTTCTGCGCTCTATTTATTTTAGTATAATTTAAATAATTTAAAATAAACAGTAATAATAATAAAAAAAAGCGTAATTTAACGCTGTACTACTAGAGCGAAGTTAAAAAAATAATTCAGCCGCTCAAATTAATATTTAACTCAAATTATCGAATTAGCCCGACTTTGTACCAAGGAGTCCTCGTATCTATGAAATAAATAAAAAAAATACCATATATGACAGCAATGCTCGATGAGCTATTAATTATTTTGTATGACAAATCGCGAAGGAAATTCCTTTGAATCGGCGCCAGGACGAAATCGTCTTGGAAATTGGTAGAGACGATATGGCTCTGGGAAACTGGGTTACAGTTACATTTGATTACCAACTTTATGCTTTTGATGATTGAACATTTTGTTATAGTCGTTACAATGAATACGCTTTTGTTTTACGCATTTGTTTTATATCTTGGGATCCATGAATGAATTGCATATAGCCATGGTCTTAGAGAAACCAATGTAGAATTAAATATTCCACTTGCCAGTTGAATTCCAGAAATTGGGCTTAGAATGGCGGAAAATCAAGCTGTAATTCGTTTTTCAAATAGAATTTCCGTTTCATTAAATTATCCAGCTGCGAGACGCAAAGGAGGGTAATGTGTTTATCAGTGCGATTTTTTATTTGGTTTCACACTGTATTCCACACATAGCTGGGTAGGCAGACCGGAACTATATGCAGAAGGAACCTAGTGTTAAGATACTCCGTTTCCAACTTTCCGCCTTTTGAGGCATTGTGTGTTGAGTGGCGGAACTCAACGCCGCGCTTTGCCTTGTTGCCAAAGCGAACAAAATGAAAATAATAAGTCTCCCAGAGTGGGAATCGAACCCACAAACCGTCACGTCACGTCAATACATGCACATATGCATGCATGTACATATGTATGTTTGTCTATGTCTATGTTCGTCTAGTCCAAACGAGTGGATGGTTGTTATGATGATTCTTACAACAATCGATTCTTCTTAACCTTGTGATCCTTACTAAAGAGCAGAGGGCGACAGCAACAGCAAGCTGCCATATTGTCAAGTGGTGTTGTGAGAAATAGAAAAATCGATTAAATTATATCAAGTATTTCAATCGATAAGTTATATCAACTTTCATCATTTTTCACTTTTTTAGTTAGTAGTACTTGCTTTAGAAAGAACTTTAAAGTTTATTGTACACACCTATTTCATTTTGTAAGGTAAAAGGATTAACATCTTATCAAGTTTTTTTGCCAATTTAGAAAATATCTAAATAACGCTTGCTTGGATTTGGGGCATAATGCTGTGTTTTTGTCGTCATATAGCCTATACTAGCATTTCTTGGAGCTTTGCCCGTATTTGAATGGAAATAAATAAGATTGTGTATAAATCATATATTATACGCCCTTAAATTATTTTAACAGCCGGTACAATGTGGTACATTTAAATGGGATAAATCTTATGAATTTATTAATTTAATTAAGTGATTTAATTTTTAGTTACTTTCCCATAAACAAATTCCAAGCCAATAGTTCGTGTGATGAGTACATTCAACCAAATAAATTGTTCTATTTACATTTGTATCTATGCAGAATTTATGTTTCATATTGCATAAGAATATGAATTTTTTTTTTTAGCTATTATTATTATTATTTAGCTACACGCTGTATCCCGCACACAGCAGGGTAGGCAGAGGGAACCGGAAGTTGAAGAATCTAGTGTTAAGACAATCTAGTGTTAAGTGGCGGAAGTCAACGCCGCGCTTCACCTTGTTGCCAGAGGGAAGAAAATTAAATTATTTATTCTCTCCGAATGGGAATCGAACCCACAAGCCGTCACGTTTACAGGCAGACGCCTCTTCGCCACGACGCAGCTTATATTATATAATCTTAGCCTGATGAAATTATCGGAAGAACGTACATTTCAATAAATTCATACTGTCAAGCCAAATTTTTCTCATAAAATAAAGCCCTCATTCTTCCTTCATTGCCAGGTATTCAAATTTTGTTCAAGCCTAATTTAATTAAATAGATTCAGCGGTTTAGCTGCAAAAGAGTAACAAGCTAACTGGTGTAGGCATGTTTCATTTAAAATTTTAATTATTTTAACGACGTTGAGTTAAGCAATATCTTTTAAATGGGCAGAGAGTTGTGTAGTGTCCCATCTCTAGGTATTTTAAGGATTGAAGAGCTGTTGTTGTTCTTGATTTATAATTAAAAAGGAGAAAAATCTTTATTTTCGTGCTTTATATTATGGTAGGCAGACAAAATATAGTGATAAGGTACTCCACTCTCCACATTCCGCTGGATATATATTAATTTTCTTATACCTTGTATAGTGAATAAAGTGAATCTGACATCACTACCACTTTTTCATGTCTTTGAAATATATAATAAATTGTTCATACAATATCATCCATAATACATTAACCACGAGTAAAATAAGAATATTTTTAGGAAACTGAAGTAAATTATATTTTATACTTAAAAATTAGACTGTCCTTGTGCAGTAGGTCAGCGTTCGGTTGGTAATGCGTAGTTATAAATTTGATTGTCACTCAGGAAAATGTTTTTTTTTTAATTTTGCCCTAAAGGAAATTAAAAAGTTCAACAAGTGTAAATTATATAATTATATCCAAACACTCTTCAAAATAGAAAAAGGTTATATAATTGCGACATTTAATACCTATATCAAATGTCACCTTTGACATTTCGATGAATATCATCATACGCCGCGTGATAAATAGCTTTGCACAACGATATGCAAAGTTTATTTACTGTGTTCATATTGAGTCGAGTATATTTTCCAATTAATTGGATAAAAAGAAACCAATTAATTGTTTAAAAATTAAAATTTATATACTTGTCTCTCGTTCAAATCTCACTCAATGGAGTTGTTATTTTTAGCGTCATGCCGTATTCTGCATCTAGTGGTGAATTCAAAGATTACTTAGTGTACCCCCATTTCCTACCCAATTTTCGAGATATTGGGTGTTGTGTGACGAAATTCAACGCCACGCTTTATCTTGTTAGCAGAGCAGAGAGGAAATTATAATAATGCATTTCTACGAGTGAGAATCGAACAACTGTTGCGATTACAGCCAGATCCTACGGTGATTGTAAATTGTAAATTTTTAAGATATATATTTATTTGAAGATATATTTAAATATAAAACGAACATTTCAACAACAAACATTGGTACAGAAAAGATGCTGCTAATGACAAGATCACTGAACGCTTATGTGAACAATACACGAGCCATAAACGCGTTCTCTGCGTATGATTAATTATTATATATAATATACCATTAATAATACTTACTGTGTTAGGTAATTCTGGGGGCCGTCGTAGCGCAGCGGTACAGCGTGACTGACTGACTCATTGACTGTAACGGTAGTAGGTTTGATACGCGTGGGTACGCGTAGGAAAAAAATAGTGTAAAAAACTATTGACCCTAACTTAGGATCCCACATTCGAACTTGACTGTTTGACCTAATAATTTTAAATATTCTAAATATAGATAAAAAATATTAAGTCATTTAATATGTGTAAAATGAAAACTTATAGTATGTTTGTATAGGTATACCATTTTTAAGAATCTTTATTATTTTTATTCTTAATTTTAAAATCTCACAGTCAAATTAAATACTATATATAAGATCTCATACGCTGCAAGTCCTAAGTCATCTATTAAAATTCGCCATGGTTCTAGGTACAAACTTCATCTCCCGAGATAAAGTTTTTTTGCTTTTGAACAGGATGTCTTCGAATTCTTTATTTTACTACTTTGAACGCCTTTTTCATACGTAGCCAGATCTTTGTCTGTCACAAATAGAAGAGGTTTCATACCTTTCAATAGCCCAGCACACAAACATTGGACTTAGCGTATGAAGGATTTTAAAAGTTGTATTTGTCTCCAGACCCACACTATGTTATGCAATTACAGCGATTCGGTGCTCTTTATCACCCCACTCCATTTTAATATGACAAAATAACAACAAACTGGCGCAAAATTAAAAAAATATAAGGAACAAATGTATAAAAATTACAGATTTCTAATTCAAAAATAATATTTTGTTTTTAATATTAACAGTATTTATGGCCAGACTAAGTATATGAGTACGTAGCGTATTTTGAAAGCTACCAGATCTAACGTTTCAAATTACCTTCAAAAAATAATATTAATTGATTCTTTATGTATTTCTCGATTCACTGTAAAAAATAAAACAAAAACCCATTGTGACACAGTAGAAACGTTTCTTATGGTTACATGAAGAAAGCAGATTCATTTCATATAAAAAAAAGTTATATTACAAGCTTTGACGTTAGCACTTAGCAGCTCAGATATGCTAGATATTAAAAAAGAGTGCATTCAAATGTTATTTTATGATTCTTTATGGTATACCGTATAGGTATCAACGCTTTATCCTCCATAGCAGGGCAGGTAGATACAACCTAGTCTATTAACATATTACAAGTTACGCGGACTTAATGCTCTTAGTCTTTCCAGAGGCTAGAAACGGTAATAACTTACTGCGCCACGATGGATTCAAAGATTTTTAGGTTCACGCTCCCCGCTACCAGGTTAGACAGGGGGAACCTAGATCCACTAGAACTAGTACTACAATCCAAATATTTATTTGAGACATTAATAAGTGGCGGAACTCAACGCTGGTTCTGCTTCTCTTGTTACCGGAGCGAGGAAAAAGAAAATATTTTTTTCCTACGCGTACCCACGCGTATCAAACCTACTACCGTTTACAGTCAATGAGTCAGTCAGTCACGCTGTACCGCTGCGCTACGACGGCCCCCAGAATTACCTAACACAGTAAGTATTATTAATGGTATATTATATATAATAATTAATCATACGCAGAGAACGCGTTTATGGCTAGTGTATTGTTCACATAAGCGTTCAGTGATCTTGTCATTAGCAGCATCTTTTCTGTACCAATGTTTGTTGTTGAAATGTTCGTTTTATATTTACATATATCTTCAAATAAATATATATCTTAAAAATTTACAATTTACAATCACCGTAGGATCTGGCTGTAATCGCAACAGTTGTTCGATTCTCACTCGTAGAAATGCATTATTATAATTTCCTCTCTGCTCTGCTAACAAGATAAAGCGTGGCGTTGAATTTCGTCACACAACATCCAATATCTCGAAAATTGGGTAGGAAATGGGGGTACACTAAGTAATCTTTGAATTCACCACTAGATGCAGAATACGGCATGACGCTAAAAATAACAACTCCATTGAGTGAGATTTGAACGAGAGACAAGTATATAAATTTTAATTTTTAAACAATTAATTGGTTTCTTTTTATCCAATTAATTGGAAAATATACTCGACTCAATATGAACACAGTAAATAAACTTTGCATATCGTTGTGCAAAGCTATTTATCACGCGGCGTATGATGATATTCATCGAAATGTCAAAGGTGACATTTGATATAGGTATTAAATGTCGCAATTATATAACCTTTTTCTATTTTGAAGAGTGTTTGGATATAATTATATAATTTTCACTTGTTGAACTTTTTAATTTCCTTTTAGGGCAAAATTAAAAAAAAAAACATTTTCCTGAGTGACAATCAAATTTATAACCATCGCATTACCAACCGAACGCTGACCTACTGCACAAGGACAGTCTAATTTTTAAGTATAAAATATAATTTACTTCAATTTCCTAAAAATATTCTTATTTTACTCGTGGTTAATGTATTATGGATGATATTGTATGAACAATTTATTATATATTTCAAAGACATGAAAAAGTGGTAGTGATGTCAGATTCACTTTATTCACTATACAAGGTATAAGAAAATTAAATAATATATCCAGCGGAATTTGGAGAGTGGAGTACCTTATCACTAGATTTTCTCTGCCTACCATAATATAAAGCACGAAAATAAAGATTTTTCTCCTTTTTAATTATAAATCAAGAACAACAACAGCTCTTCAATCCTTACAATACCTAGAGATGGGACACTACACAACTCTCTGCCCATTTAAAAGATATTGCTTAACTTAACGTCGTTAAAATAATTAAAATTTTAAATGAAACAGGAAACAGGTGTAGGCACACCAGTCAGCTTGTTACTCTTTTGCAGCTGAATCGCTGAATCTATTTAATTAAATTAGGCTTGAACAAAATTTGAATACCTGGCAATGAAGGAAGAATGAGGGCTTTATTTTATGAGAATATTATATAATTTCAGCAGGAAACAGAAATATTGCTTGCCGCAATACCAAAGTTCAATTTATCCCGAGGCAATTGCTTAGTAATAAATTTAAATTGTTATCGAAATATCATGCACTTTGCTGAAACCAGTTTACTCAATGTACGTAAGTTATATATTGTTTATTAAAATGTATAAATTTATATTATACGTTTTATATATTCATACATTATATATATATATATATATATATATATATATAATATATATATATATATATATATATATATATATATAGATATATATATATATATATATATATATATTATATATATATATATATATATATATATAGTATATATATATATATATATGTGAAAAAGCTTTTCAATTTTTTATACCATTTTAAAATGTTTATGTAGTAAGCATAAATGTATTTTTGTTTTGTAGCTTCAATCTTATCTAAAGATATATTAGACAAAAAGATCCTACACTGACAATTATTTCTATGCTATCACATTTCATTCAAACACTGTCATATAAAAAATCAATATATTTTATTTAATATATCTAGTAATATTACACGCTTATATGTATATGTATTTTGCCTATATTTATGTTACCTCCCTCCAGATGTCATTTTTATTTAATTAACGTATACTTATAAAAATGCTTTTAAATGCTTAAACAGCCAAAGTTTTGGTGCTTGGAGGGAGGGGGTACATTATGTAGGGTTTAGGGTGTTGTGTTATTTAATTTAAAAAAATTATTTAAATATTTTGTATATTAATAAAATGTGTGCGACTTACACTGTCATCGAATGAATAAAATTGATAAAATATATTAATAATATATAAAATTATAATTTAAATATAAGTATTTTAGGTTACTGCTCTATATCAATTGAAGCTAGGGGAACGATTTTTTCATTTCATTTTGTTGAAATTTGTAAAATAAATAAATCAAAAATTGTAATTCCAAATATATCTTCTATACAAATAAAGCTCAGAATACACATTTATTCAATATTGTTCTATTAGACGGACTGAATTTATTACAGTGTTCGTTGTTCACTTTAAATTAACTTAACGCCTTTGATTTATTGCAAATATAATTGGTTAGTGAATTGAAAACAAAATCCAAGCTAAAGTAAGGAAATAATTCCAGCTTCATATATATTATAGCTTCTTTATGGAATAATAATTTAAGATATTTTTTAGTTGCAATAGTTATTAGCTTAGTTGGTAATATCTCCTCGCACTTCAGTACTGTACTTATAAAGTATATGTACTTTTTAATTACTTAAATAATTTATTTAATTTTGACTTTGAGTGAATCATCATCATCTCATTATATAGAACATAAAATACAAAAAAAAATTAGACAAATCATTACGTAGGATACTCTACAATTTTATAATGATAATTGTAATTAATTAAAGTAGTAGCCTATTTCAATATTAGGGCTAAAGTAAGACATTTTATAAGCCTGACAAATATTTAATTTTTTTATTATCTTATTAAATATAAAACAATGTATAATTATATAAATAAATAGAAATATAAACAATACTCTAAAAAGTACTATATGCAATAGATATATAATTTTGATTATACATGTCCATAAATTGTATATGTAAAATTAATTATTTTTTTATGATATTATTAAATGAAGTGAAAAAGAAAATGTTCGTAAATGATTTTTTAACGAAAAGATTTAGTACATATAATAAAATAAAACCTTATTAAGATGACATCATAATAAGCTGAAATAAATTATCTAAGTATATGAACTTACCAACAAAAAGACCAAGTACAAGAAGAACAGTCATCTTGAACCAACAAATTTCACTTAAAAAAAACACTTATTCTCACATTATAAATCCTTGCAATCCACGCACCTCACTAGACCGTTTAACAATTGTTCTATATTAGAGAAAAAGTTCGATAAGGAGCTTTCTCGTTCTCGCCACGCGTCCGACGTAGATGGAAGCTTGGATCCAACTGAACGAACGCCCCTTCCCCTTTTACACCCCTTATCACGATCCCGTAATTAGATAAATGTCATGCTTCTTTTTTTGTTTTTCTTTATATTTTCTTAGTAATGTAGTTGATTATTTGTTTTATGATTATTATGTTTTTGAGATAAATGTATACATACACATGTATGTGTGTGTATGTGATTATAGATTTTTAGTTCGTATAATGTTTATTTCTTATAATCTATCTATATATTCAATTTATTTTCCAAATTTCTCGCACCTAATATGAGGGTACAGCTTCTCGCTGTATCCCAGACACAGCAGGGTCGGCAGAGGGTACCGTAGCCTGAAGGAAACTAATGGAGATTGCGTGTTGAGTAGCGGAAATTTACGCCGCGCTTTTGCCTTGTTAACAGTGCAAACAAAATTAAAATAATTCTTTCTCCTCGATTGGGAATCGAAGCCCTAAGCTGTCGCGTTTATCAGACAGACGCTGTCACCTCTACGCCACGATGGTCCACGTGTATTTGTAAAGTAGAATAAAAGGATGATTGAGAAATAGGTTAGGGTTGCCATAGGTTGAAATGAAAATAGCAGAAAAGTCAGAGGTAGCCATTAGGTTTATACATATATATATATATATATATATATATATATATATATATATATATATATATATATATATATATATATATATATATATATATATATATATATATATATATATATATATATATATATATATATATATATATATATATATATATATATATATTTAATAATTTTCAAATTATATCCGCGGCATAGCCCGTATACAAATATGACATGCATATAGATTACAGCCTGTCATCTACACCGTTTGTCATTTTGATATGAAATATTGCATATATTTTGACAGCATACTTCGAAAATGAAGTAATATAATGTTTAAGGTTATTTTTTTATGTTAAGTTACTATAGCTTTACCCTATTTTAGAATTATTTGAAAGTAATATGATTGAGGGCCGTCGTGGTGCAGAGGCACAGCATCTGCCCGTAATTGCGACTGTTTGTGGGTTCGAGGCCCAATCGGGGAGAATGAACAGAACAACTTTTTCGCTCTGGCAACAAGGCAAAGCGCGGCGTTGAGCTCCGCCACTCAACATGCAATGTCTCGTAATGCCACGCGGAAAATGGCGAATGGAGTGTCTTAACACTAGGCATCTAACCTGCTTTGTGCGGGATTCAGCTTGAAGTTAAAAATAATAATTATAATAATACCTAGAACCTGAAAAGACAGTTTCTTTTGTTTTCTTTTTTTTTTTGGTTTTCTTCAGACACACTAATCTGAAGAATTTATAGTTCAAAATTAACACTCTGTTGCTTTATATATTAAACAGTGTTTATAGTTTAAAGTATCGTGAGTCAAAGTTAACTGGGGCATTGATACATTCTATATCATTTCCAATTAGTTATTTCCATTCAACCACGCAGACTAAGCCACAAGGTAAGAGCTAGTTGTATACAAAATGTGCATACATTTTTTTTAAATTAATTAAAAATATCGCTAAGCAAAACAAAGTTAATAAATATTCAAAATATGTTATACTTATCAAACCATGTTATTTATTGTTAGCTTTACATATTTTCGTGTTTTTTTTTTTTAAATAAACCTACTTACCTATATTTTAAAAGAACCTAGTGTTAAGAAACTCCGTCCCCCGCTTTTTTCCAAATCAAAAAGGATTTGCTGATTTGATCACTTCGTACGAAATGGCCCTAAATATCCAAAAATAGAGGAACGAAGTGTTTAAATTCTATTCATAAAGCATTTTTACATCAATTTATTTAAATAATTTACATAATTTTTAATTCAAAAATATAGAATATGAACGTAGCGGAATTTGAACCCGCGCCTCTAGTAAGCTATAAAATTCGGAAAATAATGTAAATGTAATTTAAAATATAGACCAAATATGATGACAAAAAACAATAATTACGGTAACAATGTATCATTATCGCGTCCCCGTGAATGTCGTTGATAATAGAGAAAAATGGATACGGCTTCCGATACGAAGCTCATTTGTGTTTACGCAATAATTACCAATGACAAATGAGTGCTGCAATGTTTTTAAACATGTAAATATATATATATATATATATATATATATATATATATATATATATATATATATATATATATATATATATATATATATATATATATATATATATATATATATATTTATTCATAAGCCATGCGATTACAAAACTATTATTCATTTAAATACATGAGCTAGACAATCACAAATATATTGGTGCCGGTGCTTAAATTAGGTTTACCCTGTGCTATAAGCACCGGCTACCTTCCAGTGTCACAGTAAAGTGATTAAAATCATGAGCATCAAATTGAATAAGTAAAATCTCACGTTTCCCATTCCCGTTGGAATTTTGGGAAATATTCTCTAATGGCTCCCCTATACTCCTTAACAACAATCTTTATGTTACAGACAGACAGTCAGTCACTGAAGAGTTTTATATAAATAGTTTTATATATGTTAACGCCCCTTTTTCGATGAGGATGTTCTATGTTGGACATGTATATTTAATATGTATATCCTTCCATTTCTCAGTAATTTGTGAACCGATTCGAATAAATATTTTTGAACTCCGTCACTCAAAACTCAATTTCCCTCTCACTTGGCATTTTTCATCAAATAATCCTTCTTAATATAAAATTTTATATATATTTATACAAATAATATATTTGACAACAAATAATATATTTGAAAATATTATTAAAGAAATTGTACAAATAATATATTTGAAAATATTATTAAAGAAACTAACCCACGCATTCGAACGTCCATGTAAATTAGCCATATTTCAAATTTCACGGTAGCTCCTGCTATCTGCTACCATTAATTATACGGGGCGTTCGATGTGCAATTAAAATGCACCAAATGCTATACGTTACGTTACTTTGTCGTTCGGTTTAGTTTGTATTGGCTCTGGATACAATACAGTACAGTAATGAATACTTGTTTACACCAGAATAAAATTTAAATTAAAAATAAATCCATATCCAATATTATAAATTGATTTTCTATTCTTAATAAGCATTGAGAACCTACTAACTATGTAATATTGTAAGTAATTTACAATAAGTTTCTCTATACTTTTTTTGTTCAGCTCCACGCTTCTCCCATATATAGCAGGGTGGATAGAAAAGCCTAGTGTCAATATATTTGGTTCTCTCCATTCCAATTGAATTTAAAACATTGTATGTGAACTAGTGGAACTCAGTGCTAGAGACTGTGCTCTTAGAATAGTTAAAAATAAAAAAAAAATCATCCGAGTGGGGATCGAACCCACAACCATCTAGAGTCAACCACCATCCCAAAGTTCCACGATAGCCTGCCATATCATTCGATTTCGAACATTTATCCCCCATTTTTCATCGAGTACATATTTCACGATAAATACACGAAAATTATTAATGATTATTTTAAGAATAAAATGAACTTCTCGCATTTTCATTACCCTGCAGCATTTTAATTGGAGTATTTTAAAAGTTAAGCTTTTGTCTTTTTAGTTTGTAAACTTTTGCTTGACCTAGACTCAATTGTGCAGGACATTCATGTTTTTTATTTATTATAATTAGCTAACTCTAGCTTGTAAGTGCACTTGTTTCTAATCTTGGATGATTTTTACATACATTTATTTATAGAAATATGAAAAAAGTGGCTTTGTTTGATGTTAACTTATATCAACAACTGGTACTGGTACTGGTACTGGTACTAGTTCTGGTACTGGTACTGGTACTGGTACTGGTACAGGTACTGGTACTGGTACTGGTACTGGTACTGGTACTGGTACTGGTACTTGTACTGGTAAGATAGTTCGACTAGAAAGTCAATAGGCTATATCACATCATGTTAATAGTTTCAACTTAACCTATTGTACCAGCGGTCTGAGGTCTAGATTGTAATATGTATGATATACAATTTTTTGTTATCATTTACCTCATATCATATTTAATCGGCAAATGTTTCAATCTTAAAAATATGACAAGGCACATTATAACGATAATTTAATTTTAAATATACCTTTACAAAAAAAGTGGAATAAACTGGAAATAAATTCACTTATACGTTTCGTAACGTTACAATTAAATATCGAGGATCGATTTATAATTCTTTTTTATACAAGAATAAAAATTTATGGGAGACCGTTCCCTTTGACAGTTTTCATTATGAAACAAAACTTTTTGGTTTGTGTAAACAATGTGTGACATTGCATGTAGAATTGTAGAGATTACTCTTTTTAGCAATATTCCCAGGTCGATACGACTCTTGGGTACCTTCAAAAAGTCCATCTTAGAGGCTGGCAATGTACCTAATGTATAGCACCTGTGACATTGACGGGGTCGTGGGTGGTGATGGTCACTTACCATCAGGTGATCCGAACCCTCGTGTGCTTTGTCTTTCCCATAAAATAAATAGCTTCAGGATGTATCCAAATCCCACTCAAATTCAATTTATTATTTTAAAAATGCCTTTATTCATATTTGCTAAAATATACGAGTAAAACATCTTGAAGTCAAATTACTAGTAAATTACTTATTGTTATTTAAATATCGTATAAAAGCGATGTATTAGTTATGTAATATATTTATTCTTTTTTTAGCTCCACTGTGTAACCACATAGCAGTGTAGGCAGAGGGAACCGTAGGTAGATGGAACCTCGTGCTTAAGATACTCCTTTCTCCACTTTCCGCCTTTCGAGGCATTACGTACAGAGTGGCGGTACTCAACACCGCGCTTTGCCTCAAGTGGGTATCGAACCCAAAAGCCACCCCTTTTTTACATCAGACGCTATTACAGAAAGTTATAACAGAAAATGTAGAGACGCTTGGATTGTTTGTTATTTATTTCAGTTCGTATTTATAAAGCATATTCATCTTCTACTCTATTGTGTATTTGCAATAAAATATAAATTTTAATATATATTATTAAATTAATAATATAATGAGGCTTCACCATTGATCGCTTCGCTCACCAACCCACGCTCGCTTTGCGTAACTATAAATACACTAAAAACTATTTTTTTGTACACTTCGTCACGTTTATATCGTGTTAAGTGATCATGAGGTCATCGTGACACGTCATCATCCTATCGCCCGACGGCTTGCGGCGTTAAGTTCCGCCACTCACCACCTAGTCACTCAAATTCTGGAGAAATACGGAGATTGGAATGTCTTGGAGAATTCTCTCTACCTACTCTCTATGTTTTTTAAATTAAGGTGCAGTGTCCTTTGAATGAATCAAACCCACACGGCATGAGTTTATTATTAGTTAGCTTTAGCTGCATATTACGCAGCGGGCAGTCAATTTCAATAAATATAAAAACCAATTTTCGCCTTTAAGTGCTTTTTTATGATAATTCCGTCTGGGATCATTTCTCATTCCCGGACCAAATCGAGATTTAGCGAGAGAAACTGATAAATCTTGATATAGTAATATTTTTATATTGTTATTAGTTTATTTGTTTATGTTATGATATATTTGAACATCTATCATTACATATACATAAGAAGATATATGAAAAATAAATATTATTAGGGTAGTTATAAATATACAAGTACTAGAAACCAAACCATTTTTTTAAATAGTCTGCTTTTTTTTGCACACTAATATCAGAAGTAGCTTAAGACTTAACCGACTCAATGCAGTTTTCACTGTGTTATGGTAATTTTCCCTTAACATGTGGTGTTTCTTTTATTTAAATCAAGTCATAAATGAAAGAAAGCTCAATTTAAAATATTTTGTTTCAAAAAATTGCTACATAATAACTGTTTTGTTGAATTTTTTGAAACTTTAACTTTCTAAGAGAAATCTGTTTTGGAAAACTTCAAATATATGATAGCACTGTAAGTAAATAGTGACAGGAAGTGTATAATTTAAAATTCTTCAAATTTACTTATCCTAGTGGAATATACATTATAATACTCGCAAAGGCAAGAAAAAATTGCAATCTCTCCTT